>OU612045.1:76939917-77539917 GCA_914767935.1 Coremacera marginata
ATGATAATGATAATGATAATGATAATGATAATGATAATGATAATGATAATGATAATGATAATGATAATGATAATGATAATGATAATGATAATGATAATGATAATGATAATGATAATGATAATGATAATGATAATGATAATGATAATGATAATGATAATGATAATGATAATGATAATGATAATGATAATGATAATGATAATGATAATGATAATGATAATGATAATGATAATGATAATGATAATTGATAATGATAATGATAATGATAATGATAATGATAATGATAATGATAATGATAATGATAATGATAATGATAATGATAATGATAATGATAATGATAATGATAATGATAATGATAATGATAATGATAATGATAATGATAATGATAATGATAATGATAATGATAATGATAATGATAATGATAATGATAATGATAATGATAATGATAATGATAATGATAATGATAATGATAATGATAATGATAATGATAATGATAATGATAATGATAATGATAATGATAATGATAATGATAATGATAATGATAATGATAATGATAATGATAATGATAATGATAATGATAATGATAATGATAATGATAATGATAATGATAATGATAATGATAATGATAATGATAATGATAATGATAATGATAATGATAATGATAATGATAATGATAATGATAATGATAATGATAATGATAATGATAATGATAATGATAATGATAATGATAATGATAATGATAATGATAATGATAATGATAATGATAATGATAATGATAATGATAATGATAATGATAATGATAATGATAATGATAATGATAATGATAATGATAATGATAATGATAATGATAATGATAATGATAATGATAATGATAATGATAATGATAATGATAATGATAATGATAATGATAATGATAATGATAATGATAATGATAATGATAATGATAATGATAATGATAATGATAATGATAATGATAATGATAATGATAATGATAATGATAATGATAATGATAATGATAATGATAATGATAATGATAATGATAATGATAATGATAATGATAATGATAATGATAATGATAATGATAATGATAATGATAATGATAATGATAATGATAATGATAATGATAATGATAATGATAATGATAATGATAATGATAATGATAATGATAATGATAATGATAATGATAATGATAATGATAATGATAATGATAATGATAATGATAATGATAATGATAATGATAATGATAATGATAATGATAATGATAATGATAATGATAATGATAATGATAATGATAATGATAATGATAATGATAATGATAATGATAATGATAATGATAATGATAATGATAATGATAATGATAATGATAATGATAATGATAATGATAATGATAATGATAATGATAATGATAATGATAATGATAATGATAATGATAATGATAATGATAATGATAATGATAATGATAATGATAATGATAATGATAATGATAATGATAATGATAATGATAATGATAATGATAATGATAATGATAATGATAATGATAATGATAATGATAATGATAATGATAATGATAATGATAATGATAATGATAATGATAATGATAATGATAATGATAATGATAATGATAATGATAATGATAATGATAATGATAATGATAATGATAATGATAATGATAATGATAATGATAATGATAATGATAATGATAATGATAATGATAATGATAATGATAATGATAATGATAATGATAATGATAATGATAATGATAATGATAATGATAATGATAATGATAATGATAATGATAATGATAATGATAATGATAATGATAATGATAATGATAATGATAATGATAATGATAATGATAATGATAATGATAATGATAATGATAATGATAATGATAATGATAATGATAATGATAATGATAATGATAATGATAATGATAATGATAATGATAATGATAATGATAATGATAATGATAATGATAATGATAATGATAATGATAATGATAATGATAATGATAATGATAATGATAATGATAATGATAATGATAATGATAATGATAATGATAATGATAATGATAATGATAATGATAATGATAATGATAATGATAATGATAATGATAATGATAATGATAATGATAATGATAATGATAATGATAATGATAATGATAATGATAATGATAATGATAATGATAATGATAATGATAATGATAATGATAATGATAATGATAATGATAATGATAATGATAATGATAATGATAATGATAATGATAATGATAATGATAATGATAATGATAATGATAATGATAATGATAATGATAATGATAATGATAATGATAATGATAATGATAATGATAATGATAATGATAATGATAATGATAATGATAATGATAATGATAATGATAATGATAATGATAATGATAATGATAATGATAATGATAATGATAATGATAATGATAATGATAATGATAATGATAATGATAATGATAATGATAATGATAATGATAATGATAATGATAATGATAATGATAATGATAATGATATTTTTGTGACATATATTGTACACAATAGAAAAAACTTATTTAAATAACATTCAACATACCCCAAGTCAAGCAAACTGCTTTAGAAGAGCAATATCACAGTTACGACATAGAGAAAATACTATCAAAACTCTTCTTCCTCTATCTTTTTGCATTACCAGAGAGAGAAAGTGGTTATCCGAACGCATAGTTTTTACCCATAGATAAATCATGTTTTTGAAGAAAAGCGAAAGGAGAGTGCTTGTTCTATGCCTAATCAGTTTTTTTTTTTAAGAATATTTTCTGATTTTGACAGATCTGGTTCAAAATATGGAGAAAAGTTTCATGGATGCTTCAACCTTATATTAACCATGGTTTGACGCTCATATCAAATGAGTCCGATGCAGAGATCAATAGAGTAGTTCAGGATTTAGTGCAAATGATCTTGCATCAGTGCATTTGCAATATTTTAGTGCATATATTTGCACTACACTAACAGATGTATGGTGACAGGAACAAGGCCCGAAAATTTTTCGATAAGATAAGACACCTTGCCGATGGCTCTAAAACCAGGGCCTCTTTGTGCAAGCATGAAAAGGGGAATCTAGGGACATATATCCAGAGTACACTGACGTGTTGGAGAGTACACTTCTCTAGTTTTCTGAATAGTGATGATGACAACAATCCCGCCAATAGAGATGATATCCCGGGAACCCCAATTATGGATGACAGCTTTGAAGTTCCGCGGCACGACTTTAATGAAGTCTTGACAGCCAGAATACTGCTTAAGAACAACAAAGCCGCGAGAGTCGAATATGGTATGAAGAATTCATTCCAAACGATTGGATCCTCAGTGTACTCTACCCAATCCACAAGAAAGGCGACCTTACTATTTGTGCCAGCTTCCTTGGAATAAGTCTTCTAAATATCCTTATCAGATTGAGCCTTATCAGTGGGGCTTCAGACCTGGAAAATCTACCACCGACCAGATATTCACGCTAGAACAAGTCTTGGAAGACCATAGAGAAGCAAATCGACACCTACCATCTTTTTGTCGACTTCAAAGCCGCTTTCGACAGTCAAATAAGGAATCACCTATACTCCACCATGTCTAAATTTGGTATACCTGCAAAATTAATCCATCTATGCAGGATGACACTGAGCAACACCAGCAGTGCAGTAAAAATCGGGAAGGACCTCTCCCCACTATTTGTTACCAAACGAGGTTTCAGACAAGGTGATTCTTTATCTTGCAAATCTAATTATGGAGAAAATCATTCGCGCTGCTGATCTGAAACAAAGCGGCCCAATATTCTATAAGAGTGTTATGCCGCTAGCATATGCTGATGATATTGATATCATTGGCCATAACACATGCGAAGTCAGTGTAGCATTCTCCAAATTACAAAAAGAATCGAGTCGCATGGGTCTTGTAGTAAACGCGGACAAGACGAAATATCTAGTGTCAACAAACGAACAGTCACTCTTGACAACACTTCGTTCGAGGTTGTGTAGGACTTCGTCTACCTCGGATCCAGCATTAACTCCACCAACGATATCAGTAGAGAGATAAAACGAAGGATAACTCTTGCCAACAGGCGTTACTTTGGGCTCAGTAGGCAATTGAGAGGCATAGCCCTCCCCCCACGGACAAAAGTCACGCTCTATAAGTCACTAATCATGCCCGTCCTGTTATATGCAGCACAAACCTAGACGTTAAACAGCTCTGATGAAAATACTTTGGGAGCGTTCGAGAGAAAGATCTTTCGTAAAATCTACAGAGCAATCTGCGCCAGTGGCTAGTACCGAATACAATTGAACTATGAGCTGTATGAGCTTTACGCCGACATCGACATAGTAAAGTGCATGAAAATCGAACGGCTTCGCTGGCTAGTTCATGTTGAGCGGATGGAAGACGACGCTCCAGCGAAGAAATACTCTATTCGGTACCCAGCGGCGGTCAACGTAGAAGAGAACGACCGCATCTCCGTTGGAAGGACCAAGAAGAGGACAACCTGACGAAATTGGAGCTTCCAACTGGCGCCAGCAAGCGCTAAAAAGAGATGACTGGCGCAATTTCTTACGACAGGCGGACTAACGGTTATAGGTGACACCTAAGTAAGTAGCAAAATATACCGATTTTAGATTCATATCAAATATTTGCAACAAGATCGTGAACTACGGCTTATGTTAAAGGAATGTAAAAAAATGTTCGAGTTTTTAATGCATGGACTTTTTCACACATATAAATTGGCCTTAAGTATTCAGGAGCTATTCCCACACGGCACACTTAATTAATTTTCTAACTAATTTTAACGAAAATATATAACAAGGTTTTTTTTAAATTTTTTTTTTTTAATCCCGAAATCCCGGGAGATTCTTTGCTAAGTCCCGGGACTTTCGGGACTTTTAAATGTCCGGGATCCTGGAATTACAATATACAATATACGTGTAAGTTATAAAAAAAAAATTTTTTTGTTTGCCTAATGTGTTCTTTATAGTTTCTAGAATAAACATACATGTTTTTAAATCCATACCTGGCATTGCAAATGAAATAAAAGTAAAATAAATTGTGGCATTTTTTAATTTATATTCAGTTTTTAGCAATTCTTAAAAAAATTAATTTTTAAGAATTACACTTAGAGCTTTATGCCAAGTAATTTCATGAAGCAACAGGTTGCCACAACAACAATGTTCTTTACGGAACAACCACCAGCAGACTAGACAGCTGTTTCGTTGGTCGCTACACCCACTCATCAGTAACTGTGGCTCATGCAGTCCATTAACTTTAAAAATCTTATAAGCACACCTTTTGCTAAAACCAAAGCGGAATTGCACTTGTGTGCTTTCCAATTTAAAAAGCAATGTTTATCTACTTCTTAGCACAAAGCAAAGGTTCAAAAAAATTGACTACATTAATTCTGCAAAGAATTGTTGTTGCGCTCTTTGTTTACTTCTTTTCACGATTCCATTCTTTGGCACCAACAAGTTTACTCTAACTTTCGTCATTATTTAAAAAAAAAAAACCCTGTGGTCGTGCGCATGGGGATGCTTAATTAATGGTCTGTACTTTAAAATGACATTTAATTTTTTTGTTTCAGATAAATGAGAAAGGCCATATCCACAGAACCCTTTTGGATGTCTTTTTTTTAATGTCATTTTCAGCGCCCTCTATATAAAAGCCTGAAAATTATTTTCAAAAAAAAAATTATTTTTATAATTTATTATATTACTTTTTATGTACAATAATCTGTATAAATTAAAAAAAAAAATATTAATAACTCTTGTATCTAAACCATATTTTTGAAAAACTGATTTTTTTTAGTTGTTACACGTATACCCAAAACATAGTTGTAGCTGTATTTTTTTGGTTTGTGATTCGTTCGTTTTATTAGGTGCATTGTTTAATTTATAAAAAATGAAAACAATATATTTCTATATATATATAAAATTGTAAAAAAAAATGTGTACATGAAATATTTTTTTTTTTTAAATTCTTTTTGCGTTGGACATTTTGAATGACGCTGAGTAATAAAATCGCATGTTTAAAATTTTTGTCTGTCTGTCTGTCCGTCTGTTAAAGCATCACGCGAGAACCACTGGATGGATTTAAATGAAACTTGACATCTAAGTTCTGTATATCCATGGTCAACATATAGGCTACTTTTTATTCAGTAAAAAAGGTTGAACCCAGTAGGGGGCGCTGCAATCGGTTTCCAGGCATTCTTTCTTTTAGCTTATCTCCGAAACCGTTCATCCGTCTGCATGAAAATTTGTGTATAGAGGTTTTCGGATACGTTGAGTTTTTATGACTTTCTGCTCTGTTCTATCTTGAACACCAAAGTGCACTGTAATACGAATATTTTGAAAAACGTCGAAAAACTCAAAAGCCGTTTATACAATTTGCATGCAAATTGGTATATAGTGGTTTTCTGATACGATGAGTGTTTTGGACTTATCTTTTTTGCTCTATCTTGAATCCTAGAGGGCGCTGCAGTACAAATGTTTTATAAAACCTAGAAAAACTCCTAAGCCGTGCATCAGACTTGCATGAACATTTTTACATGGGGGTTTTCGGATACGGTGGGTATTTTGGTCTTTTTTCTATCTTGAACACCAGTGGGCGCTGTAGTACAAATCTCTTAAAAAAGGGGGAAATACTCCAAAACAGCTCATCTGATTTGGATGAAAATTTGTATGCAGGGATTTCCGAGTAAGGAAAATTTTTTGGAATTATTTTATTGTTCTATCTCGAAAACCAGGGGGCCTTGTTGTACAAATACCGCAAGAAACTCAAAACAACTCATCCGATAAGTATGATTTTTATAAATGGTTTAGGGTGGGGTGAGTCTTTTGGCGCTTTGTATTTTGCTATATCTTGAGCACCAGATGGCGCTTTATTACAAAATACAGTAAGGCGTAGCAAAGCGCGAAGAGTGATAAATATATTTATTTCTTCTTTATATGTATTTATATTCAACTTTCTTTTTCGCATAGCAGGACAGCTGATGCCGAAATCTAAGCGCAAGTTCGTCGTACGTTGGCGTTGTTTTGACATTTCAGTTTCTATTTTAAGTGCTTATTTTCGCACAAAATTGAGAAGAAATATTGTCAAAAACGTAAAAATCAAAGATATAAAAATAACGTATGAACGAATTCTTGCCCATAAAAATATCGGCAAATATGACCGAATCTAATATTGGCAATCTCTAACGAACAGCTTACGCATTCCGTGATTGGTACGGCGACATTTTTCAGCACTTCAACGAATAAATTAAATTCAGTTTTGTTCAGTATATGTGTATCTTTAAATTAAAATTTGGTTTTATCAATTTATTAAAACACTAACCAAAATAAAAATTATCTACTTGGTTGAGTACGGAGGACACCAAAAAACCGCAGATTAAGTTCATTTAAAAAACTCGATAAATCAGCGAAATGTATTGAAATTTCTAGAAACATTTTATTTGTATGTAATCTTTATTTTTATGTATTTTAAACCTTTAGTAGGCGATGACAATATTTGCCATCACTCGATTCGTCGAAGTGGTTTTGATTTTGTAGGTTAAAATATATTTTCATTGCGTATTTTGGACAAAAACCAACGCTCTTTTTTAGGTTGGAACCCTATAGAAAATTTTTATTTACAGATCGGTTAATAATAATACTGAAACTAAAGTGGTTCTAATAAACCAGAAAAACAAAAAATAAAAGAGTAGTTTTTCAAGTCTGCGGATTACTTTTTCATGGAATGCGTGATATGTAAATATGAATGTACTAACTTTTCAAAATTTCGTAAGGTTATTTAATTTAAAAAACTTACCGTTAATCACTCATAGCAATAATTTTAAAACAATTAAAATTCTTAATAAAATTAATTTTTGAACATATCAATGTTAAGTAAAGCAGTAATAAATTACCAGAAATTTAAAGACTTGACTTTCGATGCTAGTTACTCTGCTGTTTTTAAATATATTTAACTCAATTCTTTTGTTGTCTGAAACGCCAATAAAAGTAATTTATAAAAATAATTATAGCAACTTAGTTAAGTATTTATGTGTTATGCTTTTTTTTCGAGAAAGGTTCATAATATTTAATAATTTCTTAAAAAATGGCGCAAAAGGTTTTGTTGCAAAAATAATTTAAATTCAAAATTGAATTTTTAACTCCATTTCTAGGTTGCCAAAAGTTGTTTCAGTTTAACAAAAAATAATTAATTGTTTCTGAATTTACATTAATAAACTATTTACATTAATAAAACTCATTTTCTATTTAAAATTCTCTATTTCGAGCCCCTGCCTACCTATTGTACAAATCTTTGTGTCTATACGTTCTTTTAACTATTTTTTTGACTTAAACAAGTTTTGATTTATTCTTAAGAAATACTTATAATGTTTGGTCTATTTTTTATGTATATATTAATTTCTTTAAGAAAGTATCAGCGAATTGTAAATATTGTGAAGCCTTAAAAACAACACTCAAAAGTTACGTCAACAATACGTAATAACACATGAACTGTCCAAAAGTTTAGTGGCTTGAACACAGTAACATTACGACACGAGGTCAAAAGAGAGCATTTATGTATGAGAAAATTTACATAAATGATTGCCAAAAATTCGTTTTTGCTACGATGTTCTGAAAAATGTTCAATCTATCGAATAAAATATTAAATTTGAGAATATACTTTTGCAATCGATGGCACGCACACACAAATCACGATTTCCCCAACTTTTTCCCATAATTTTCAGATGTTGAAGCTACATTTTGTTCGATTCGCCGAAGTTACCGGTTTGAAAGATTCACACAAAATTCCTTCTAAAGTTTGTGAAAAGTATTTTAAAGTCGACGAATGAATTAAGAAATTATTTATATCAACTCCCGAGTAAAGTCGGGTATTCAGCTTGTTTACAATATAATTATATTTTAATACAATTTAAAATTTTTAAAACTGAACTCCAAAAGTTTTTTTTTGACGTAACGCACGACCAAACTCCCTTCCCCCCTAATAATCGAGTTATGTTATTTATGAACAGCCCCTTACATAGAAAATGGATTTGGCTAAGAAAGTGTTTTTAGGACAAATTTGGGGTCGCTGATCACGAAAATGATATTCATTTATTTTTCTAAAGAAGCGATTTCGAGATATCAGCAAATAATCAGTTTTTAACATTTTTTCCAGTTCCTGCAAAGAATCTCAAGAACTATGAATCTCAAGAACATTGTTGATGCCAATTGAAAGGTGAGATCTGCTTCTTTAACCCTAGAATACTAATCTTCTGTTCACTATACGTTATATTACTCATAAGGAGTGAGTAAATTTTACGTAGATTAGTATTCTAGGGTTAAAACGATAAGCCATGTGTGTCAATTGAACTAGTATTTTTTGAATTACAGGCCTTCGAAGCAGAAAATTGAATTTCTTTCTTTTTTTTTTTTAAGTTCATATTTTTATTTGCCCTTTATGGCGTAAAAAATTGTATTCCTTGTTTGAAAGTTGAAGACAATTTTATTGCGAAAATATGAAGTTTACGTTTGCTTAAATCGTAGTGAAAATGTAAAAGTTATGACGTATTAAGTAAAAGCAAACAAATCTGTTTTCTACATATGTGCTCAAACTTTTGGTCGGAAATATTCTATTTCATTTTTGCTCTTGCGTTAATCTTGCGTTAATATTGTGTTGGATCTTCTCGAAGTTGCATCGAACACTAATCAGTTAGCATACCAACAATAACAAAGGAAACATATTTACAACAACTTCTATGCCTTGTTTTGAATTTGTTACTTTAATACTAACTAAAAGTTTTATTTTTATTATCTAAACTCCCTATCCTCGCACCGCCAATGTACTTCACATATAGAATTTGTAATTGTGACATCATCTATTTTATTTTTCGAGGACTTTCCACCATTCTCTCGTCAATGGAAATTTGCTAAATTGTATTTACTAAAGGTAGCATTACAGTTTCGGATAAGGAAAAAGTAAGCAATTTTCTAAAGGTTATAATTTAGGCCCTTTATAAGATATTAACATACCACAATATTAAAAAATCGACCACATTTTTAAACCTTTTTCCTTAGCTTGTTAATTTTTTTTAAAAATTAGTTTAAGATTTAAAATAAAAAAATTTTTTTTTAAAAAAATGTACATCCTTTTTAAAAAAAAAGGTACATCCTTGATGATTGAAAAATCTTAAACAAATTTTTAAAAAAAATGAACAAGTAATTTTACCTTTACAAAAAAAAATGTTTAGATTTAAGTTTAGGTTTAAAAATGTGGTCGATGTTTTGTTTTTTTTTTAAATATTCTCCAATTTTTTTTTTCTTCAATTTTTCACATATTTTGGTAGATTGCCGGGCGGAAGGCATCCCTGTTTAAGAATCTTTTTTGACTTTTTGTTCCAGACGTTCCATTCCAGAGATTAACTGTCCGCCATAAGGACACCGGATTTTTGAGTACTTTTTTTGAGTACTAAAAAAATTTATGTTAATATCTAATAAAGGGCCCAAGTTATTAATTTCAGAAAATTGCTTACTTTTTCCTATCCTCAACGGCAATGATTCCTTAAAAAGTCTCTTTATCTGATCGCTAAAGTTTCTTCAACGTATACTTTTATTTTCAGATTGAAATAAATTTTTACTAAGCAAAATTAAGGAATTTTTGGTTAAGTTTGAGAAATCATTTACGTTTCAACCCTTAATGAGAATTGGTATGTCTCATAAACGTTACTTTTTCATTGTCAAATAATCATATCTTTTTTCAATCATTTTAACATCTGCCAATTAATTTATTTCAAATGCATGAGTATGAACTAAAACATGAAAAAATATAAAGACATAAATTCATGTATACATATATGTATGTTCAAAATGGTGCTATACATTCAACCCTTCAATTTACAAAGGAATCATATCGTAAGTTGAATATATATGTTTCGATATTTTATGTAGGGATGTTGTTTTAGAGTTATATCCCTTAGATGGCAGATACAAGCGTCGATTGGCATTGTATTTTGATACTAGCACTAACATCTATGAAGTGCGTTTCCATGTTTATTGACACCATAATTTGGCTGAAAAATTGCATAGAGCTTAAGTTGTAAAACATTTTACACTTCTAGTTTTTAATTGTCAATAATATATTTTGAACTCAGTTTTATTTTTACGTCTGTACGATAAAGCTGTTGTAATAGTGTTGGCTTATATTTATGGAAGAATATTAATTTAATTTAGGTTCTTGCTGCCTGTCATATTCATAATTCTTGCTTACCTGTTTTTATTAGGTAACTCGGATTTAAGATTCTTCATCTACTTTGAGTTATTAATTAATATCCACATTCAAGCTCGTAGTATTTTTTAACTCAAGATAGCTAGATTACTATCTATCAGTGCACCTTTTTTTTAGCAGCTATCAAACAGTTCTTCATCTCTTCTTATAATTTTGTTGTTTTTTTTCTCTAAATTATTGATATCTTTACGGGTTTAGAAAAGGCCAAATGAAATTAAGTTTTCATTTGAAGACGCCGATTTGTCTCCAAAGTGAAAGAAGCCCCCATTTTTTAATAAGCACAAAATGTATAAACATTCGATATTTACTCCCGATTCTCCCTGGGATTATTATATTCTTTACATTTTTCATTTCATATGGAATAAATTAGTAACCTGAGTCAGAGAAAACTATGGGAAACCTGATACAAACCTGTTATACTTATATTCAACAAATCTAGAAATAATTACGGCAACATGATAAGGTCATAACAAAGGTCAGTTACCACTGACTATGTTGATTGTCACAAAAAACTCAAAGATCCTTAGTAGTTTTGTATATAAAGCGCATATACTCAGGCGAGTTATGTGTGTATCATAAAGAAAATCAAATAAAATCGCTAGCTATATACATAAAAATTATACAAGTATACCTGCGTATACCCATAAATATGCATAATTAATATGCTATCATGTTATTCTTTAAGATACAATAAAATACCCTGTCCATAAGATAGCCACATAATCTTTGGAAAAAGGCCATTTTATGAAAATAATTTAAAATTTATACATCAACTAATTTAATAAAACGAAATGGAAGCGAACGAAAGAGAATGAAAATAAGTTGGTAACGAAGTGCATTAGTATT
The DNA here is from genome assembly GCA_914767935.1 of Coremacera marginata. NCBI lineage: Eukaryota > Metazoa > Arthropoda > Insecta > Diptera > Sciomyzidae > Coremacera > Coremacera marginata. The sequence continues at coordinate 76,952,058 of OU612045.1, forward strand.
TATTGGTGGCCATTAGAATCTGGCGTGGAATAATTATGCTAGAATGGTTTAAAAATGTGTGGGTTCATCTATTTTTTAGTTTATTAATTCTCTGGCATTAAGAAAAAAAATCATTGATTTATGTTCATTCGTGCTTTTTTTTATTTTTCTTTGTCGTTTTATTGAATTAATGTAGAATTGAAATGTTATAAAAAATATAATCACTATAGACAACACTTCTTCATATACTTTTTGATGATGGGAAAATTGAGTTCAGTTCTGACTAAAGATTATTTTAAATAAAAAACTATTTGTGTGCTCCTGATAATAATATGACTCAAAAGTTGTTCTTTCATTACCTTAGCGTTACTAGAAGAGGTTGTTGAAGGTTTTACCTGTTTGAGAATCTTATGACTCAAAGTGAAAAATGTGCTGCTTTTGAGGACAACATTACCCAATTTTTATTTTTGACGTTCTGATAAAAAGGTTTTATCTATATATATATATTTATATATACATATATATATATATATAAAATTGTAAAAAAAATTTGTACATGAAATATTTTTTTGAAATTGCATTTTGAATGACGCTGAGTCCTAAAAACGCATGTTTAAAATCTTTGTTTGTCTGTCTGTTAAAACATCACGCGAAAACCACTGGATGGATTTAAATGAAACTTGACATCTAGGTTCCTTATATCTCCGGTCAACATATAGGCTACTTTTTATCTAGAAAAAATGTTGGATCCGGTAGGGGGCGCTGCGATCGGGTTCCAGGCATTCTTTTTTTTTACTTATCTCCGAAACCGTTCATCCGATTTATATGAAAATTGGATGTTTTCGGATATGGTGAATTTTCATGACTTATCTACTCTGTTTTATCTCGAACACCAGAGGGCACTGTAGTACAAATATTTTAAAAAACGTCAAAAAACTCCTAAACCGTTAATCCGATTTACATAAAAATTGGTATGTAGAGATTTTCGGATACGGTGAACTTCCATAACTTATCAACTCTGTTTTATCATGAACACCAGAGGGCGCTATAGTACAAATATTATAAAAATACGTCAAAAAACTCCTAGGCCGCTTATACGATTTGCAGGAAAGTTTGTATATAGAAGATTTCGGAAACGGTGAGTTTTTATGACTTATAATCTAGGTTCTATCTTGAGCACCAGAGGACGCTGTAGTACAAATATTTTAAAGAAGTCGAAAAAGTACCGTTCATCCGACTTGCATGAAATTTTGTATGTAAAGGTTCTCGGACACGCTGATTTTTTTTGACTTATCTACTCTTTTCTCTCTCGAACATCAGAGGGTGCTGTAGCACAAATATTTTGAAAAAACTCGGAAAAATCCTAAGCCGTGCATTGGAAATGCATTTGCATGAAAATTGGAAAAGAGGGAGTTTTCTGATACGGTGAGTGTTTTGACTTATCTTTTTTGGGGCAGAGGGCGCTTTAGTACAAATTTTAGAAAATCGTGAAAAACTCCAAAACTGCTCATCCGATTTGTATGAAAATTTGTAAACTTGTTTGAATTTGTGTAATTTTTTTATTTAACAAATTTTATTTTAGTTACTGTGTACACAAAATGGATTTTCATATTGCATAAAAAGTTTTTGAAAACTTATCAGGATCGACCTAATTGGTAAGCATTCAAAAAATAGTATGAAAATAATCGAAAAATGTCAATTCTGCAGTGAGTTTTTTGACACCAAACTATATTATTCGAAATTCCAAGTCCAGAATAAGATTCGTCATCTAATTTAACATCGAAAAAGATGATTTGTGTTTGTTTCATAAATATCATTTTTATAAATATCATATGAAAAATCCCAAAATAAATCGGACTTTCGAGCAGAACCATCGTTTACAATTCCGGAGGCACCCAGGATCCCAAATATTTAAGGATTTTAAATACAAATCTAACGCATTTTAAAACGAAATATATGTTTTTAGTATAAACAATTTTTATTTTATTTGGAATACACTTTGCGGTGGTTCACTTTGGCGGTACGCCGAAACAAATGATTTTACGAAAAAAGGTTATAACACGAATTGTAGGGAATTTCTGTAGTTTCATTTAGTACATGACAGTTTTTTGACGCCATTTTGCCAATATGGCGGTGCCAGCGGCAACAATACGAGGTGGCAAAGTTGAAATTCGGAAAGAGCACATCGAAATCTATAAAATGCACACATTACGAAATCTCCCGGAAAACTTTCCAGTTAAAACTACCAAATAGGTTAGGTTAGGTTAGGTTAGGTTAGGTTAAAGTGGTTAAGTCTATAGCCGACTCGACACCTAGGTCAGTGCAGGCCCGTTGTGTTAACACATACTCTCCTTTGAACCCAGAGATTACCCTCCTCAAACCAGTTCGTGCGGGTAATGAATATTAGGATATGCCTAATTTCCAGGCATGAGACTTTGGCAAGTCTGTTTAGAAAGGGATGACCCAGAGTTGCCATCCTCCTTTTAGAAAGGGCCGGACTTTCGCAGAGAAGGTGCTGAACATTTTCTACTTCCTCCTCACATCTGCAGATTCTGCAAAAATAATTTCCTATAAGTCCTAACCGTCCTAACCTAATCCTATACCTAAATTTAAATAATATTGGCCGGTTTTTGTATTTTTTTGATCATTTTAAAGAGCAAAAAATATAAAAAAAACTGTACTTTAAATTCAGGTGTCCGCAAGTTTTGTATTTTTCAACTATTTGTTGATATAATAGGTATAAGCTCCAGTAAATGAAATATAATTTACAATTTTTTGGTTTTATGCTGTGCGAAGGAGACCATTTGGTTACCTTTTCTCTTCAACGTGATGATTGGCGGCGTATTGACACTACACATTACACTTTTATTCACCAAAACAAATATATTTGTTTTACAGTTTAAGAATCAGTAAATAACTGTCAAGAAACTCAAGGTGTTCATTTACTTCCTTCTTTAAAAAAAAATCAGGAACATCACCGTGTTTGTCGAGCTCTAGATGAGAACCTGCCCTTTAGAGTACATACGCACAATTTTCGATATTCCTTGGAAGATGCTGATGGAATATCTCGAAAAGTTTGCAGGTCCTTTAGGGGCTGTTCATGAATTACTTAACACGTTAAGGGGGAGAAGAGGCGGATCTGGGAAAAATCTTGGAGGGACGTATATATCAATGAGACTCATTTTCAATTTGCAGGAAAATTCGTTTATTCACAATTCGTCTTGTTAAAATTTGAAAATAGTTTTTTTTAATTTGTTGAACATAGTTTTCAAACAATTCGTGTGAAACTCTCTCTAAAACGCCCAACTAAAATTAGCCAATTGAATCGACTCGAGTAGAAAATTCGACTCGAGGACGGTGATAGGCAGTAATAAAACTATTTGTTTTAGACGAATTTTCCGTAGACGGATATTTCCACATTTATTTATTTCTCCCTTTGAAATACACACATAGTGAAAAGCTATTCAAAATTTTAGAAATTATTCTGCTTTACAAAATGATTACACTTTCAATTATGTGCTATAGAAACAGCATTGCCTTTTTAAAATACGAAAAATATAAAACAATTTAAAATTAATATTTCTGGTGACTTATATTTTTGGAAAAGAAACGTACTTTAGAATAAGGTTACAATTGAATTGATATTATTTCTTAATACAAATCGCAAAAAGACAGCTAAAACAGTTTTTAAACTAGATATGCAAGGATACCTTATATTCGGCGAGCTGCAAGGCCAGATGCTGAATATCCTTCGGCCGGATAGTAGGTCCATTGCCTCGTTGTCGCCAAATTAAATATATTTTTAATTCGACTGGCTACAATATACGGATTGATTTGTTTATGGCAAATAAAGTTGAAAACACCTTTTACACAATCAAAATAATTGCTAAAGTAATATGATCTAAATAATTTTTACTCCTTTTTGTTCAGCGTTAGTTCTCTTCTCTAAAATTGCTCAACCCACGAAACAATCATCAGGTGGGTTTATTTTAAGATAGCTGGTCAAAAGAAAAGTTTTCTAACAATAAGGGCAATAGTAATTTGACATCTAGTACCCGTTTTACTAGTTCCTCCCCAAGCTGAGCCTACCTTATGATTGTGTCATGGTTTCAAACTTTGAAAGAGTTAACCCTATTCACGTCACGCTGTGTCTTTGAGTCACTATTGAATTTCAAACCAATATAAACCATTGAGAACTGGTTTGAAAGCGAAATAAGTTAAATCCCAATAAACATTGGGGCGAGGGATTATTCGTTAACGAATCGCTTACGAATCGGTTTTTTAACAGTTTTCGAATAGTTTCATTCCGACTTCATAAGAGCTTGGGTTGATGCTTATAGAAGGCACCGATTGAAATGACGTTACAAAATTTAATTGAAGACGTTTTGAAACAAAAAAACAATTTTTTCCGACTTTTCAATATAAAAATATTTTAAGAATAGTATTTTTTACTAACTTTCTGTTGTAAATACGTCATTTAAGCGAACATTTTATTTTTAATTTTATGTTTTTTTTTAATTTTATCTGAAAAAAAACTTGTCGTTTTTTTATAAATTTTTATATGAAAAATTTTGTGAAAATTTTTTTCTTCTGGTATGTTATTTCGTGCCTATTTTTTACATAAATAACTTCCTCCTGTAATTTTTTCATGATTTTCGTATGAATAAGTTCTCGTTAACAAATTGCTTTTTATAGTTTTAGTCTTTTTTTATAGTCTTTTCGACTCGTTAACGAATGCCTTTTTTCGGTTTTGACGAATGTAACAAATACGACAATGTAACGAAACCGACATTTTAATATGAAAAAATTTTTTAAAAAAAGTAAATAGAAATAATTTTGAACTTTTGTAAAAGCCAAATTCTTAAAAAAAAAACCTAATAACAAAAAAATATACTTTTTTTTAGGAATAGGGTTAAATGACTTAACAACATCTCAAAAATATGTAAAAAAATTTTATAAAGTTATCTTCAATATTAAGAAAGTTATAAGTTTTAAAAGAGACCCGCGCGTACATTCGACATAATATAAAAATCAGGTTACTACAGCTGCTATTTTATTATATCGTTTATTTTATCTGCTCAAACCGGTATATTTGAAAAGGGGAACATTCCAATGAATCTTAGCAATAATTATTTTGTGTGTATATATTGTGATTTAATTAAGTTTTGAACACTACCGTCTTCGTAGTATTTGTTTCGTATAAGTTTAAAGTCGTTTTTCTCGAAACTACGTTTTTCAAAACTGCGGGCAACCTAGCTCAAAAACTACTTCACCGATCCTTACAATATTTGGAAGGACATTTATTAATAACATTTTAACCAATCTGAATGCAACTGATTTTAAAAATAAACTTTTAAAATCATTTTATTCGAAATTTAAAACAAAATATAAGTAAAAAATTCAATTTTTTTTATTCCAAGTACGTATCAATTTTTAAAAAAGACTTTTTTACAATACGGTCCCATTAAGATCGGAGATATTTTCATTACGTTTTAAAATATTAAAACAAATTTTTTTTCTGGTCAACCTAGGAGCCAGCAGATTGCCCACAGTGCGACAAGAGGTCTTATACAACAATCGTTGTAGCCAGCGCCATCTTTGTTTTGGAAAAAACAGAAAAATTTTTTTTAAGTATAAATGTATATTTTACCAAATTTGAAAATTTTAAAACTCTAAACAAATTTCTTCTAATAAAAACCATCACCTCAATATCACTCTTTTTTACTCTCTTCTAAATGTATTGTCGGCCTTAAAGCAGAAAAAGCGTGATTTTACGTACTTTGTTTGTGTTACCACAACAACAATAATACGAATTTATCCAAAAAAAAAATATGCTGTTTGTAGACAAATTGCTGCCAATTGGGAGATGAAATGGGTGCGTGCAATTGCTTTTGTACAGTTATATTTTTTTAATATTCCGGGACAAATTGTCCGATAGCGGGACACGGGACAAGCACTATAAGAACTGGACAATCCCGACAAATCCCGACCACCTGGCAATCCTAGTTTCAACCGAGAGAATTTATAAAAGGAATTTGAAACACCTTCAATAGTGTAGCAGCTTCAAAAAACAAAGATCAAGAGCAAGTAGGAGCTCTTTCCATAAATTATGTATATATTTTAAATTATAATTAAATTATAAATTTCCATTATTTATGTCTTACTATTTATTTATTTATGCGCTTATCTGAAATATACTCGTAGCATTTTAATTTATTTGTGGAGCCATCTCGGGCTAGAAATCTCCTGCCACAGTTTCACAGTTTCAGCGCAATTGGCCTAGAGGTTTCTTAAAGTAAGCGTAATTATAGTGCCACCACACCCATTTTTAGTACAGTTGTAGACGGTAAGCATACGAACATAATTAACAATATTTTGTCTTATACGGCCAAGACCGTCTGAAATATAGCATTTTTATTGATTTGTGGGCGGTAAAAGAGTGCGTGGAAATCCAGTTTTGGTACGATTGCCGAAAGTAACCATACGAACTAAATTACCAAGTCTTATTTTAGTCTTATACAATCGAAACAGTCAGAAATATAGCATTTTTATTAATTTGTAGGTGGCAAAAGGTGGCGTGGTTAAAACTAAGTATTCGAGCGAAATTCGTTTAGCGTTTAGATTTGAAAAAAAGTCAAACACACAAACAAATAAGCAAACAAACAAGCAAACAAATGAACAAACAGAAAATGATTTGAATTAATAAAGATAGACAGATAGATTCATTAATTACAAAATTTTTTTTCTCTCCTTACATGACTTTAAAATCAATAAAAAAATATTAATAAAATAACTACGAAATAACCAACATAACTTAATTTTATTATATAAATATAAAAAATTCAATGTATTTAAAGAACTGAATGCAAAATTGCATTTATGAAAATATTACAGCGAAATAACAATCAACAACGCCCTCGTTGCTTGTCGACCAAAGCCGAAGCAAAAAATAATAAAAAAAAACCTATTATAAACGACGAGTACAAGCACGCACGCATACTTACAAAATTTACACGCACGCTGCAGATCATCGATTATCGTATTGTACTAAAATTGGGTTCGGTCAAACTATAGACACCAACCCAAGCAGTCGTTGGTGAAAATACTTAATATTTCAAATTCAAGTGTAAGATCTCTCCATTTTAACGGTCTCGGTAGGTGCCCTGCAATCGAGTTACAGGAAGTTTTATTCAAAATTGCTCATCCGGGTATTTCCAGTATAAATAAAGTAAATAAATAAAGATTTACTGATAATATGGTAGTTTAGTATATAAATAAACAGGCAACATACATATACGGCTGACACATTTTTTTATATATTTATCAGTCACATAAAAAAAATAATTTTGCCCCTTCCCCACCCCCCTGAACAAATGCTGGAAAACTGTGTGTGATCTCGTTTTATTAACATTCAATAAAAACTTATTTGGTGTTTAAATTATTCTTTTACTTTTAACAGAACGGACTTTTATCCAAGTTCATACTAATTCGAAAACAAAAGTCGCCAATTGTAACGTGAGTTACCATCCATTGCTAAAGAAATTACAAAACAACTAAATATGCAAAAATTGAAATAAAATTATACACTCATTCTTTGTTTTATTTATTAATTAAATTTCTTTGTGGAGGTTAGGTTTTGGTCAATAGAACATGGTGTGCTAACTTTACAAGTCATCATAGATAGTAAAATCGTTACATAAGTTACCGTGGAATTACCTATCCGATTTGCATGAAAATTTGTATACAGGGATTTTTGGGTACGATTTATCTATTCGGTTATATGTTAAAGACCAGAGGGCGCTGTAGTACAAATATTTAAAAAATCTTCGAAAACTCATAAGTCGTTCATTCGAATTTCAGGAAATTTCCAGGGAAATTCGTGTATGGAGGTTTTCGGGTATGGTGAGTATTTTGGATATATCTATTCTGATCTATCTTGAACACTATAGGGTACTGTAGTACAAATATTTTAAGAAATTGTGATAAACAACAAAACCGCTCATTTTCGAGTAAGGTAATTGTTTTGGCGCTATCTCTTTTGCACTATCTCGAAGGCCAGAGAGCGCTGTTGTACAAATACTGATAAAAACTATATTTTCCGGATTCAGGGGCTAATACTTTAATTTTAATACTTTATTTTATTAACTGTTTACACTATGGTATTGATATTTGTCATAGAGTGAGTAGGTTATGTTCAGGCTTAAATTATATCAGGCTTAAAATTTATACTTCGACTATGCTTTAAGCAGTTTAAACATCGTTTGTAAATTATTAAACAATTTAAATCACAAACAGTTCCGTATAACGTATCACACATATTACTCGACCTGAATGCTACACACCCCCGGACGGCGCACAATTTTTCGAATGGCCTAGTTAGACGGAGATAAATCTGTAACTCGGGTTTGAGGACACGGAATCGTTCGAAACTTGGAATTAAAGCTACTGAGTGGACTTCCATTAAAATTTCATACTGATAGTTCATGTGGAACAGAAGTTACAAATATTTGTATGGGAAAATAAGCCTATTCGCTTATTTCTATCACGATTTTTACACTTTCTTTAAAATGGCATAACTCCTGAACGAAGAGCCGCTCAAAGACCACTTGCTGTAAACGCTACAGTATGTTTATTAGTTTCTTCGCAGATCAAAAAAATATTTAATATATTATTTGTAACATTTTTTATATAAAAAAAAAATGTTATTTTTAAACCTAAAAATTTTTATTTTTTAATATTTTAAAAAACTAGCTTTGTCTCTGCCTTCAAATTTTTATATTCATAAGGTTATGTTGACTATTTTTATAATAAAAAATAATAGGATTCTCGTCACTTCATATCATATTACTTTGAAATTTTTTTGCTTCAAAACATCACGATTTCCCTACTTTTTTTAAAATTATATATATCTTGAACGAAGAGTTGGACAGAAAGCGTAGACCACTTGTTGTAAACGCGATAGTATGTGATGTAGTTTTATTGCACATCAAAAAATATTTTATATTTTTAATATATTAAAAAAATGCATATTTTTGAAAGCTAAAAATGTTCTGTTTTTAAATATCTAAAAAAAAAACAAGTTTTGCCTCTGCCTTAAAATTTTAATAATCATAAGGTTTTGATGTCTATTTTCATAAATTATACTAATAACGAATTTTGTATTTTCAAAAATATTTTGCATTGTTTACCGAAACGACGAATCATTCATCGAATCCATCATTACTGGTGATGAGACATGGGTATACGAGTATGACACGCAAACCAGGCATCAAGCGAATGAATCAGGCTCAATTTTTGCTTCCATCGTAAAAATCGAAGAAACGAAAAAAGTTGTTGTAAACAAAACACTGATACTTTAAAAAATGTCAACGAGAGACGCTGATATTTGGCAGCCTTGTCATAGACACATGTGGCAATTTTTCGAATCGGACAGTTAAGTCCGGTTCACAGTGTGAATTGTTGTTCTTTTTGAACAAGGTGGTATAAATGCTGTATGGACAAATCACAGGGTTTTCGATGCTAGTTTTATCAATGGGCTTTTCTCCTTCACTCTTCTCTACGTTATATATTTCTTCTATATCATTTAACGAAAGGACCTGTCGTGCCCTTGAATTGAATTTCACTCATAATTCTCATTCAAATATCGCATTGCCATCTGAGAAGTTTCCTTTGAACTTTTATCTATTACAACGATTAAAAAGCACCAATTTCAAGTGGAGATCAAACGCGTAGTAGTGTCAGAATATTAACAGTCAAATAAAGTTTTTTTTGATATTGATATCACTCACCAAGAGGTTAAAGATATTTGTGCATACATACTAAAATAAACTATGAATGTGAGCAGCTTGTATGGAATTTTTTTGTCAAAATTTTCATATCTGCACTTCTCCCTTTTTTCAAAAAAAATAATAATTTTTTGAGTGCTAGTTTTTAAAGATTATGGTAAGCAGTTCGTTTTTAATTTAATTTTGAATGAAACATGGAAATTAGAGTGTAATATGGATTATATGGAAATAACCATGGATTATTTTTACAAGAAAAATCCCTAAAAATCTAAACTATAAAATAACAAAATCACGGGTGCTTAAAACATATTCTTGAGCTAGTTTGTCCAAAAATTTACAAAAACCAAAATTCTGAGGAACGAAGAGAATATATCGCACACTAAATACAAAACAGTCACAACTCAAAATGTACAAATTTTTACTTTTTAATGTAAAACTATTCGTAGTGATCATTTACTTTGATTGTAACACATCAAAAACATTTTGCACACATCTTCTTTCTTTATAGTTTAAAAAAAAGTTTTGTCTTATTGCTTTGTATGGAATTTCTTCAAAAACAAAATTATTGTTTGCTTCACCAATAAATTTAAAAATTTTGAGTTGTGACTGTTTTGTATTAAGTGTGTGATATATGAAATATATATGATATTTCTCATTTCTAATGACTTCAATAATTGAGTGGTTCAATTTCAAAACTCGTCTTATCCACTTTATGACACGAACTGAGTTGATAATGAGAAATCGTTTTTAATGAGCGCTTCAAATCTGATACTTAATTTAAATTTAAATTTAAAATTCAGATAATTTAAGAATTTAATGAAGCTTTCGATTAAGACAAGGCTTCTTTAATAAAGTTTTTAAACTATACGAGTACTTTCGTATTTTTGACATTGTCATGCAAATACAATATGAATTGACAATTCAAAACTTGTATTATCCATAGAGACGTAACATTACTTGTATTGTCCAAATTATTTCCTGTTACATCTTTCTTATTTTTTAATTTTGATTAATAGGTGTTAGCAATAAAAAAACAAAAGGCAACTTAATAGTTTTATCTTCAATTAGGATCACTTATGCTAATTAATACAAAAACATTAATATCTTAAAATTTAAATAGAGGGATAAGGCAACTTTTAAAAATGAACGGGTTAATTTTAAAATAAGTATTGCTCATTTTTTTCCAAAAAAAAAATTTTAAATCCAGGCTTTCCAAGTTGTCAGTCCCTGGTTTTAGGGTTAAGTACGTATTTAAATTTTCACTGCAAACCAAGTTACAACAAAGATTATTTTTTCAATTTTGGAATTCGAGAATTGCCAAGATACAATTTTCTTGTCTTAAGGTATGAAAAAGGTATAAAAAAATGATATTAATATCTTCTACAATTGAATTTGTTGAGCTTTTAAGTTTTGTTATTATTTTTTAACTTTTAGACAAAAAAATTATGTCTTGGAAGTACTGGAATTTTGAAATAATAAAATCGTCTTTGTTTTAACTTATTTTGCAGTATTCAACTTATTTTAGCGTAGCGTAGTTAACCGTATAATTCCTAAAAAACCTTCAGTCCCAGTTTTTTAAAATACACTTTTTACAATAAATGAGACATAAACAAAAGTCAGAGTATTTATTAAAATGGTATACCAGTGTAAATTTAAAAGTGCCCCCGAAAGAGTTAAAGTTAAAGCCTCGACCTCCATACAAAAAAAAAAGGTGTCGATGCCACCGGTTAAAAATGAATTTTGGTCTATTTTATGACGACTTCCAACATATTTTGGCTATCACGATAACCGCCAGTGAGCTAAGCCATTTTTAAATAACCTCCAAAAATCATTGTTGTCAAAAAAAAAAAAACAAATGGTCAGAAATAATAGTGTTGAAAAAGTTGAACTAAAGATTACTTAACTTCCTAATTTTTTTTTTTTTTTGAGGCATCCTTATATGACTATTTGAATTTGTAATTTATACAATACACAATAATGATAATTCTTCTCGCCGAAAAGTTCTTAAGGATTACGGTATATTTCAGAGTCTTGAATTTGAAGATCTTAATAAGGGGTGGCGAAATTGGCCTCTGGCCCGGGCGGCTGAAACCCACGCAACGCCACTGGTTCAGTGGGTCACAGCAATCAAACAAGGCTTTTGATGTGTTGGTGTAGCGGCCATGGCAACAGTCTGTCTAGTCTAAACTTAGTATGCTGTTGAAACGAGCATTTTTGGGCATATAATTCTACACGCGAAATTTTGGTGTAGAGTCAAAATTTTTGTGTGGAGAAAATGCACTCTCGATTGACAGATTCATATTTGTATTGGTTTAATTTTATATCCTATAAAAGGCAAGACTTATTTACTTACTTACTTACTTAGGTGGCCATAATAACCCGCGTTTGGGTTTCGGCCGACCTCATCAGCTCTCGCCAGGCGCCTCTGCTTTGCGCGCGCCTTCTCCAATCGGATACACCAAGTGCGGTTAGGGCTTCCTCGGCCTGGTCCATCCATCGGAGGGCCCCCTCCCTTGTCATCGTTGACCAACGACCCTTGCCTCGAGCACCTTTTTTTACTGGAGCTTCGTCGTCCATATGATGGGCATGACTCAGCAAGCGTAGTCGCTGCACAGTTATACTTCGAACTACGTCAATGTGTTCGTAGAGCTCATACAGCTCGTGGTTCATTCGGATGCGATTGTCATCGCGTATTCGAACAGGACCGAAGATTTTACGAAGAACTCTACACATTAATAAACTAAATATATTTGTTTAATAACAAATACAACGACATACTTACTGCTTATTTCTTCTGTTTTTTGTTGAATGTCAAATGTTCGCGTCAATTAAATGTACGGGCATATAATTGCCAGCGAAATTTGGACATTTTAACTCTCCACACATGGTTGTGAACTTGGCTACACTGAACAAATTTTTTTCTTCAGCAGCGTACTACCTAGCGAAAAAATTCCGCTGCCTGTTCGCTGTCAAAAAACTCAATGCACTTCTTATGGGAATATTGTTTTCGTTTTTGCAGCATACTGAGCTTGATGTGTGATTACTACTCTATACAAGGGATAGATGTTGTTGTTGGTTGTTTTCTTCAGAAAGCAGCATAGACCTTGACCTCGAAAAATATAACTCTTAATTAATAATTAAAAATTATAAGAGTTATATAAACATATAGCATAGAACTTATGATAAGGGGTCGTCATTAATTGACAAAAATAATTACACTACATTTTAGATATTTATACCCCAATGCGTACTGCGTAAGGGGTATATTAACTTTGTCAATTCGTTTGTAACTCCAATAAAAAGGCGTGGCAGGTATAGAAAGTATATATATTTTTGATCATCGTCACCACCTGAGTCGATTTCCCTGTGTCTGTCTGTCTGTCCGTCTGTGGAACTCCGCCAAGTTCCACAACAACTGAGATGCGCCTGCCTGTACAAAGCCAGGATAAAGGAGGATGGTTGGCAGTAGATGCATGGAGGCGTAGCATTCGTGGATAAGTCTTGTCTACTGTCGTAAAAGAGAAGAGCTCACCAGAGCTCGGTGTAGCGGCCAATCTGGTAGCAGGTCATTATGGTTAATCCTTGTGAAAAAAGCCTGCGATGGAATAGCAATGGTTCAGAGATCTTATTAGCACGGTGATAGTCAAACCCGTCGAATGAGGTGACCTTATCTATCCACGGCAAGGAGAAATGGTATATGTGGCCAACAACGATTGGGTATTTTGTGTCTTTTAAGGCACTGCAGAAAGTCGACGTTGTGTAGGTATGGCACAGGTCAAAAATCGTAGGCACTTCTTTTAAGTTATGGTAATTTACCATGCCTTCGATTGAAGTGCCAGTCAGATACGAAAAAGTGCTATGTGCACAGTCAAATATGGAAATTCTAAATGAATTTCTTGCCTCATTTGCCGGGATGTTGTAGACCCCCATTCGGCGGGACCAAGTTGCCCAAGTGACTATCATGGGTTGGCCCTCCATGGAGACTCGTGTTGGCTATGGTTTGTGCACATCGCTTGCACAGGTCTAAATTGACCGGCGGGGTCGCGCAGTAGTACGACTGGGCTGGCATACATGCTTAGTATGCAAGAGATTGGATAGACCTCGTCTTGACCAGTAGATGGCAATGAAGGTACGCCATCTACCGGTGGCCAAACTGGTACTATTAAGGGCAGTATGGAATTCTTATTGCATACTGCATTTACAGAATTGGGCACATGGTAATGCTTTTGTGTTTATGAATGTGACATCCAGTACGTGGTTGCTTTTCTAGGTGTCACTTGTATTATACAGGTCTGTGAAGAGAATTTCACTTGCACATCCTTTTTGGTTGTGCATTTTTTTAATACTATATGTTGGATTCATGTACTATAACTCCAACGTCTATCGACCCAGAGGAATTACGCCTTAACGGCAGGGGTCCTCTTTAAACACATATCGGATTTCTGTCCGTCTGTGGACACGATTACAGCCGTAATTTGAAAGCTATCAGGATGAAATTCAAAATATAATCTTCTCTTTAAAAAATGAAGATCTGGACCCAGAATGAGCAAAATCGGATGAAAACCACGCCTACCTCCCATACAAAGCGACTTTATTTTAACAGTTAATTCTCTTAGAATTCCTCAAAAATTGAAGAAATGGCTTGAAATTTTGCATGTAAGCATTAATCTTTAATACAAATGCTGATTATGAAATTTGAAAATATCGGATGAAAACCACTCCTACCTCCCATACAAAGTGACTTTATTTTAACCGTAAAATCTCTTCAAAAATCCACAAAAATTAAAGAAATGCCTTGAAATTCTGCTTGTACGCTTTGATGTACTACGCTTTGATCCTAACTATGCAATTTGGAAAAATCGGATGAAAACGACGCCTACCTGCCATACAAAGTGGCTTTATATTAACCGGAGATCTCTTAAAAAGCTGCTCAAATTAACTAAGGTCTTGAAATTTTCCACATAGGCTTTGATATTTAATATAGACCATCACGATGATAAACGACAAAATTGGATGAAAACCACGCCTACCTCCCATACGAATTGGCTTTTTTTAAAAGTAAAATCTCTTAAAAATCCACAAAAATTATAGAAATGTCTTGAAATTTTGCACATGAGCTTTGATATATAATAATAACCATCTCTATGATATTTGGCAAAATCGGATGAAAACCACGACTACCTCTTATACAAAGTGACGTTATCAAAATAGAAAAACTTTCATTTTCCAAGTTCCAAACATATCATTTATCCAACCCATACCAAATTTTGCACATATATTCTATATGCACATATGGTGTAATGCGAAGTCTTTGGACTTGGAAAGTGGGCGTGGCATTTTACTTTTAGTCGAACTTCTTCAACGCCGTGTGTCTGACATCGACCAAATTTTTTAAATATTGTCCTTGGCAATTTGGCAGTCTTAAGTTTATAAGATTGAGTGTTACTAGACAGGGGGCGTGGCACTTATTTTTAAACTAGCTCCATCTACACCGTTTTTCCGATTTCAACTTAACCAAATTCCAACTTAAACCAAATTTTGCGCACATAATACATAATCGCACATTGCTCTGTGAAAATCGTATTCTAGGGATCAAAATAAGAAACTTTGCCGAAGGAACCATACCTCTAAAACGAATTCTGATGTCCCCCAATTTGGGTCGAACTGTTGGGTACTGGCAAATTTTGAAAAATCCCACTTTGACCCATTTAGAGTGCTCCAATCGAGTCCAAATGTATGACCGACCCCCACTAACTTTGCAGGCCCGACCCACCCATGCCAGTGGCACACCCCCTGGAACCCCCTGGGCGTTCCCCATACAAACATTTCAAAAAATCACCAGTTCTGGCACTTTACATGAACAAATCAGCGAAATGCCTATGTTTTTTTCTTTTTGGATTTTTTTTCTCTTTAGAAATTTATTTAACCCTTTTAAAAAATGAAGGTATCACTGTGACACAATTGCAAATCGG
The DNA here is from genome assembly GCA_914767935.1 of Coremacera marginata. Classification (NCBI taxonomy): domain Eukaryota; kingdom Metazoa; phylum Arthropoda; class Insecta; order Diptera; family Sciomyzidae; genus Coremacera; species Coremacera marginata. The sequence goes on from OU612045.1 coordinate 76,967,794, forward strand.
AAAATTGCTTGTGTGCGCTTTTTAAGGCACCACAAGACACAGCTGCATGTCGTAAACTTACTTGTGTAGTTTTTTTATAGCACCTACTTAAGAAATGAAGGTTATTTTTACAACCCTTTTTGTGGGTATTTTATGGCACCTTCTTAAGAAATGCGCGTTTTATGCAACCAGTTTAACAATTAAGGTATCACTGGAATGCACCGCAACCCTTTTAAAAAATTAAGGTATCACTGTGACACAATTGCAGATCCTAAAATTGCTTGTGTGGTTTTTAAGCCACCACAAGACACAGCAGGTAGAATTGAAATTACCATTTCATTCTTATTACCTCGTCTCGTAGACCATATATAACGCAACAGTTTTTGTGAGTGCTAATTTCAGATAAAAAAATATTTAAAAAAAAATAATAAGTGAAGTTGACCATTCCAAATCAAAAACTTTACAATGAATCCACCATCCTCTACACCGCAAGATGAAGCAACAACAACTATCGAAAACCCAATGAGTCATATACCCAAGCACGATGTTACTGTTTTTGGTGTGTCTACTGATTTGACTGATCTTAATTTACCAACCCATCTGGATATCTTCAGATATTATTTTTACTTAAGCGAACGTGCTAAAACAGAACAAAAAAAGTTTTCCCATAAATCATTCACTATTCAAGTACAGGATAAGTTGAATGGAATTTGGGAAAAACTTGGTATGGAAATAATGCTGAAAAAAAGTGTATTTAATAAATTGAATAAATTGCTTAACAAGTATCAAGAGCAAATCAAGAGAAGAAACAAAACCCAACAATTTACAGAGTATGTAAAATCTCTGGAAACAATTTTTTACATTGGAACATGTAAATGCGATTTGAAGGCAGCTCCATGTGCATGCGGCTGGGTTCCCTAACGCCTCAAAGTGTTCATGCACGATCAACATAATCAGAGAAGACTAACAATGGATGCAGTTGTGATGGAAGCTGAAGAGCAAGGAGCAACGTCTATGTCATCAATGCCAACATACCAAGATCCCGATGATTCAACATACGCACCGCCACCGGTTCAAGAAGATATGGATAGAAGCACAAGTTCACAATACACAGAGAGATACGATTGTTTTAACTTTGCCTTGGTATGTGACAGATTTGGTGTGCCTGATAGAGTAGCATCGGCATTGGGAACCGCTCTTTTCCAAGATTTTAAAATGAAAGATAAGCATGGCAAACCTCTCATCATGGATAAATCGAAAGTTCGCAGAGATAAAGAGAAATGCAGACAAGAAGTGGTTCGCAAACGGTTAGATCATACCAATTTGTTAGCGTTGTCATTCATTTATTTCATTTATTTTTCATTTATTTATTCAGTTAAACATAGTGTTCACATATAAGACTAGTCTTTTGAATGCAGTAAGAATAACAAGCATAATAACAACGAGTAATAAACAACGGTTATAAGTTAAATTAAGTAAAGATATAAAACTTAAATTAAAATTTCATATTAATTTCTAACTTAGTTTATCCAGCAAGGTGTTATCAAATAAAAAAATTATAATTAGAAAATATCAATGAGAATATTATAACATAGGCATATGACTCTATAAGACATGACTCTATATATATATCACTTTTAACAACAATATTTCTTTAAGAATTAAAAAAGAAAGAGGGAAAAGAAAGAAAAGATAGTATTAAGAGAAAATTTTGAAGATTTCATACTTAAATTTGCGTTTATTTGTTATACATTTGACTGATGAAGGCAACGAATTCCATACTTTGATGGCGTTCACGAAGAATAATCTGCTGGAGTTCAGAAAATTATGGACAGGGATTATGAGGTTCATGTTTCTTGTTGATCTACAAAACTGGAGTTTATTAAATAAGTATACAGGAGTTTGTGTATTAATTAAATTGCGTAAATAAATACAATTTCTAGCATTGAAATAATTGAAAATATTGCGACCGAGTAACTGATTGCTCAAATGGCTTATACGGTCAAATTTTTTAAGACCATTTACGTATCTTACTGCGTTATTAAATGCAAGTTGTAACTTATGACTTGATCTAGAATCAAGATTACTGTAAACCAGAGTTGTAAATCCCATAGCTCAATTAGCTCTTTTAGCTCATTTACAACAACTTCAATATTTCCGTGTGTGTTGTAATTCGAAGAATTGACTTCGTCGGCGTGACAGCAAGAAAAAAATGTGCATGCATTGTTGTGGTTTGTTATTGGTGCTGTATGTATTTTGTTTTTATTTTTTTATTTTTTTCGTCACCATCGAAGTTCCAATTTTTTTCTTCTTTTTTTTTTAAATTTGTAATCCAGCTCACTGCCACGACACCGCTGCTGTAAACCACCTCTGAATACGAAATTATAGGCATTAAAAGTTGGATAACTAACTTTCTTCTGGTATCAACAGTCACAAAGGATGCAGTTCGTCTCAGATTGCGAAGGATGTAGTAAACTTTACAAACAACGGAATTTATATGGTCATCGCAAGAAAGAGTGGAGTTGATGTAGAACCCGAGATTTTGAACCTTTTTAACGAAGTTTAGTGCAAACTCATTGAGATGAATTATAGGGATATTATGGAGAGAGTAGCTTGGTTTCATAATCGGCAAGACATATGACTTCAGGGGATTTAGTTTTAACTTATTAGCCTTAGCCCAATCTGATATATTACTCAAATCTTCATTCAACTTTGAACATAAATCATCAACAAGACTAAGGGGCCTGGAACAGTATAGCTGAAGATCATCGGCATATGCGTGCATGGTGACGTAATGACATTTAGTAAAGATATCATTTAGGAAAATAGAAAATAAAAGGGGACCGAGAACAGAGCCTTGAGGCACCCCACAGGTTAAATTTCCGAAAGTGGACAGACTATTTCCCACCCTTACTCTTTGAGACCTCCCAACTAAGTAATTATATACCAGACGGACAGCCGATGTAGATAATCCAAAACTGAACACAAGTTTACGACAAAGTATTGAATGATCAACAGAGTCAAAAGCCTTGGAAAAATCTAACAGACAGAGCAGGCTTAAGTGCCCCAGATCATATGATATTCTAATGTCATCTAAAATCTTAACTATGGCTGTAGAGCAGCTGTGGCCAGGTCTAAAGCCAGACTGAAGTGAGGACATGAGATCATGATTTCTGATGTGTTCAGAAATTTGCGCTGCCATGAGAGACTCAAATACCTTTGATAAACAAGATAACAGACTTACAGGACGAAAATCAGATAGTTCACAAGCATTGGCCTTTTTAGCTATTGGGATGATTGTCGCTACTTTCCATATATCAGGAAAGCAAGAACTAGTAAAACAATAATTAAATATGTGTGTCAAGGGACTTAGAATAAAAGGTAAAATAAGTTTAACAAATTTAATGGATACTCCATCCTCGCCTATAGCATTCGATTTAATATTATTCACACAACGAGCAACATCACACTCACCTACAGCAACAAATTCCAAATTAAATGGACATTCTGGAGTACGAATATTTGTATCATCAGCTGACGTATTATCAGGATTAGCTGAGCTAGCAATAAAATACTCATTTAAGCTATTAGCATCGATACAACACTCATTAGACGTTACATTACAAACTCTAGCATGTCTTAAGTTACTCCAAAGCTTCTTAGATGACTGTGACGAACTTAGTTTGGACATAAAGAAACTAAGTTTAGAAGACTTAACAGCAGAATTGGCTTCATTTCTAGCCCTTTTGTACTGCTCCCGGTTGAATATTGAAGGGTTTCTTTTCCAACGATTGTAACATTTGTTCCGTTCTTTAAGAGCCAATTTAACATTCCAAGTGAAGCAAGGACAGCTTATGTTAGAAACACGGTGAGTAGTTAAAGGTACATGCAGATCAAATAACGTGCATATTATATAATTAAAAAAACTCAATTTTTCATTTGCTGAGCTAAAGTACCATCACTCGGACCAATTTATGTTTAGAATTCATTGTACAAGTCGTCATAATTGATTCCTTTATAATTCCGGTAAGTTATAGAACTCTCAACAACATTTACTGACAGATTAATATTTAGAGAACAGAACAGGAGATCATGGTCTGATACAAACGACAATTGGTCTAAAAGTAAAACATAAGAAGCATCTGATACAACAAAGACGTGCAGTAAACTGGGAGCAGCATTACTAGCATAGCGAGTGGGTATACTAGTATTAAGTATTTGGAGACCAACCTCAGAAAATCGATCATAAAACTGATCAACAAGATTATCCTGGACTAAAATATTGATATTAAAATCTCCACACATGATTGCACAGCACAGTACAGTACTCTATTGCACAGCTAGACACCGCAGAAAATAATTGATCCAAGCTACAATGACGATACGGATTATATACACAAGACAAAAAAACTTTAGTACTATTATCAAAAATTTCAATATTTAGAAACTCTACCTCAGAGCCACTGGACATATCTAACAGTTTCGATGGCAGAAAAGATGATACTTTAACGACAGCTAAAGTTGATGAGAAGTATCATACTAGGATGGTAAAAGAACCTCATCTTGTTATTTTGAGAGAACCCAATTCTGAATTGATTGGTTACGTAAGACTGGAACATGAAACCGGTGAATACAAAACAACCAAATTAAATGATTTTTTCAACGATAAAAATATATCACTGGATGCATTAATTGGAATATGCACTGACGGTGAGCCAACAAACACTGGCCCACACGGTGGAATTATACGACGATTCGAATTGCTGTTAAAAAGACCATTGCATTGTTTCGTTTGCCTTCTACACTTCAACGAACTTCCGTTTCGGCATTTGTTTGAAGGTTTGGATAAATCAACCAGCACTGAACCAAGATCGGCAACCGGAAAACTGAGCCGTCAAATCGAAACTTGTGAAACTCTTCCGGTAAGTTATTGCTATCACTCATTTATTATAATTGTCAACCCTTTTTAATTATTTTATTATTATATATTTTCAGGTGGTGGACGGCTTCCAGAAAATTGAGTTGCAAAATATGCCCCCGCTAATTTTCCACCGATTCGAAGTACTTATACGACATGGCCCATGCAATTTCTAGCGGCGTGGTTTCGGTGGATCTGGCTAACATCAAACCAGGGAAAATTGTACATTCTCGCTGGCTCACCAAGGCCGCTAGATTATTACGATTATATGTGACAACGGAAAATCCAGATGCAAATTTAAGAATTCTGGTTGAATTTATAATTAAATGTTATGTGCCAATGTACTTCAATATCAAGTATTACAGCTCTGTCGTGTACGGCAGTGCATTATTTTTCAACTTCATTAGTTGGTCACGATTTCTAGAACCTCGTTTACGCAAAATTGTCAATCAAGTAATTGCAGGTAATTCATATTATGCGCATTCGGAAAATATCTTGTTATCAATGTTGTTTGATGATAGCAAAGAATAGCGCGACTGTGCTATCAACATAATTCTACGCTATCGAACAGATGTTGACGACCCAACGCAACTTAGAGCTTATAAAAAACCAGATATAAAGTTTAATACACAAGTTACACGGAAATGATCAATATGAATGACATAAATAACGTATTTGCACCACCATTTACGCGAAGCATTCCGTACGATACATTGAAAGAATATTTAAATCAAGATGATCCACCGTTTAATGATCCAAAAATTGCATCACACATACAAGGAACGGAACGACATGTTCAATTGCTAGCTAGCGTTTCCAAACGGGTTATACCGGAAAATGTAGAGGCTGTTATGGCGACGACATTAGAGAGCCGTGCGAAATTGCCCAGACTTGAAACTAAAAAAGACTTCAAACAATAATTTTTTTAGTTTCTTTTTTATAACTAACTTAAATTAATTTTTTCATTTAATATGTTCTGACTAAATAAATTTCAAAAGAGAAAAATTGGATATTATTATAAATAAATAATAAATATTATTATAAATAAATAAATAAAAATAAAGAAAAAACATAGCCGTTTCGCTGATTTTTTTATGTAAAGTGCCAAAACTGGTGATTTTTTGAAATGTTTGTATGGGGAACCCCACAGGGGGGTTCCAGGGGGTGTGCCACTGGCATGGGTGGGCCAAGCCTCCAAAGTGAGTGGAGGTCGGTCATACATTTGGACTCGATTGGAGCACTCTAAATGGGTCAAAGTAGTATTTTTCAAAATTTGCCCCTACCCAAAAGTTTAGAGGTATAATTCGTTTTAGAGGTATGGTTCCTTCGGCAAAGTTTCTTATTTTGATCCCTAGAATACGATTTTCACAGTGCATTGAGCGATTTTTAAATCGACCCGCCCTAATGCACATATATTCTTTATCATAACGAGAAGTTTTAAGTCTACAAAAGTGGGTGGGATTGGAGAAGGGGCGTGTCATTTCTAGTTGTAATCAAACTCCTTCTACACCGTTTTTAATATTTCAACCAAAGTTGGCAAATCCATTCTTTGGAATAATGAGCAGTGATCAGTTTAAAACATGAATGAAAGAATTTATAGATTTCGACATCCGCATGTTTTACCGTTAGATGATGTAATTGGAGCACCCTGTTCCTATTGGCTGAAAATTTCCAGCTGTCAAACTCATCAATTGTATGTAAACAAGACAGTGGGACATTTTATTTTTTTACGTCACATAATTTGATACTGCTAAAATAAAAATATTTATTCAAGAAAATGTAAATAAAACAATTTTAAATTATGTTAATATTTTATAAAATTTTCTTTCCTTTGCGTAAGTATTTTATTGAAATTTAAGCATTTAGTATTTCCATACGAAAATACATACGGCATTTAAAAACAGTTTTTTAACTTTTTCATTTCCGTCAATTTGCTTTGCTTTAGGTAGATGTTTTTTTAAATATCCACTTGTAAGCAATATTTCGTTCCCATTTAATGCATTGAATATTGCATCACATGATTTAAGCGTTACTAATTACTAATTACCGAAGCGATTACCAACCGATTACCAATTATCGAAGCAATTAAAAGCCGATTAACGAAGTGATAACCAACCGATTACCCATTACCGAAGCGATTACCAAACGATTACCGAAGCATTAACCAACCGATTACAGAAGCAATTACCAACCAATCACCGAGTCAATTGCCGATTACCCAACCAAAGTAGTTGTGTTAATAATATATTATATATAAACATTAAAAAATAGCAGTTTATACATTGAATAACGCATAAATTGATAAAAAGAGTTGAAAAAGTAGAAGTTCTTTTGCAACTGCATTTGTCACAATAGCACTGTTATCATCGTCGCTACGATTGCTTAGCGCTTCATTTGGCGTCGAAGTAACTGTTGGAACCGCTCCCAGTTTTAATTTAGGTGCAAAGCGTATGCTAAAGCCTATTTTAAACTATTTTTTAAATAACTGCAATCAAAAGTCAGTGTCAGCTTACCAATTTAGGATTTCATATCTCTTTCAAAATCTTCCTGCTTGAAATGTTGAGAACAAATTCACTCATTTTCAACGTTTGCGTTACTTGCTACATTACAAAATGCTAACCACAGTTTTCCTGGTTGGCATCCTTTGGAAAACAGAAAAAGTGGACACTCTTCTCACTTTCTATATTAATTATTTAAGCACATTTTATTCCAACACAAAAAATTTTTGTTGCTCGAAAAATTTATTACTCGACTTTTTATCGTTTCTTTGCTTACATTTGCCCACTGCACACCTCATGTTTGAGTTTTGTTTTGTTTATTGTTTTGCCTTTTCTTTGTACTTTATATTATATTATTATATATAATTTATATTATTATTATTTAGCTTATATTATTTAGCGAACTGTCAAAAAAAGGGTTTCCATCTCTTAGTAAATTTTTTAATATTTTTGACGAAAAAATAATTTCAACATATTTAGACATTTGTTTTTATAAAAACAAAAAAAGTAAATAGTCAAAAAATTAAGTTCTGACATATATTCCGCAATAAAATCCAGTGACGTCGATGTCGTAATCTATGCTTTATCATTAATGTGTTTAAAAAATTGGGCGGAAATAAACCTTTCATTTGAATTGAACTCCGTCTACAGACTTTGTCCGAATTCTTCCAAATTTTCCATATTCTTTGGAATAATGATCACTCAGTAGTCTATCAAATTGGGTAGAATTGAACGAATTAAACGAAGATGTTTTACACCGCTGGTATGAATTACCAATCAAATTTTGCACATATACTCTTTAGCATAATGAGCAGTGGCAGCTTAGGGTAAAATAAAATTAAGCGTATGACACAAATATTGTAGGAGATAACACATAAAAATTTTGCTACGTAAGCTCGAAAGACTTCATATATATCTCAATACGGCCGCGGGGGGATATTTTAGATTCGGTACCCTGCCGAAGCTCCATTCCTTACTAGTTTTTTTTTTATTTATTTTAAGTTTAATTTATACTTTTTTTGGCGCGCTGATGATGAAATTTTTTTCTAGAAATGAGATTTGTAAAGAAAATGAGACAGGAATAGTTAGTGGCGTAAGTAAGGAATAAGCTGTCAAATGTTAAAAATTGTCAAGTTTCTTACTTTTTGCTTATGTCTATTACAGCAACAAAACTCTAATCGAAAAAATATTTCAATATCCCAGCTTTAATGGAACCCGCTATCTATAGATATTGAGAGGGATATTCTACCCACTACGCTACGTAAGCTCGATGGGCGGAATTGTTGATCAACTATTAAGTATAAGTTTTTCTTCTCTTGCCTTTAGCAAATCTCAATAAATCAGTTCAAATATGGCAGTGTAACCTGGGATTGTGACTTGGCTTTAGTAAAAGTAAATGCATAAAACACAAAGTTTAAAGGGCACTGCGACATTAAAATTTTTTATAAGCTGGTTTGTGTTCTTTTAAAAAACAGAAAAGCTAAGTTATAGACAAAAAACGCTTTTCATTTAACACGATGGTTCACATTGCCTGATCTAGTTTCAAACTTACGGCACCTTTTTAGCTATAATGATATTTGTTTGAAAAAAAAAGGGAAATTATCTTTCGTCTCTCACGAGTGTCCAGCGACGCACCTGTATTTATAACAATCAGCTTATCTCTTAGACAGTTCAAAAAAATACATGAAAACATAAGAGAGCTAGATGAGCAAATATGAATAACAATCAGCTGATCACTTCACGTCAGTGGTGCCAACCATACGGATATGATGGATTTCTACGGATATTTAAGCATTGAACAGATAAACGGATAAGAATGACAAAATAAAGTAAATCTAAGTATTTTTCAGCATATCGCCCGGAATTTTCGTAGATTTTGCGGTTTTTTCACCAAATTTTATGTGTAAATGAATTTTAATATTAAAAAAGCATCACTAATCACTCAAAAATATGTTTATACAATTTGTTTAAACTTTGCGTTTATCAACACTTGGAATATTACTTACCTAGTACGGCCATAAGTTCTGTTACAAGACTTTCAAAACAGTAGGCATTGAAATTTCAAATTAAAAAAATCCCCTCATAGTTATTGTTATTAAATTATTTCATTGCAAATTAAATTTATGTCAGTATGGTTTAGAATTTCACCGCGTTAATATGGAGTGGGGCGAAAAAGAAAATCGTATGGCTGTGATTGCGTTACACAAGTGTGGAAATAGTGCGAGTCAGATATTCACGTTGTTAGAAAAACTCGACATATCCAGAATGTTTGTGTATCGTACCATAAATAGGTTTTTAGAATCATCTCAAGTAGAGGACATTGCCAGAAGTGGATGTCCGCGTGTTATTCGTACGACTGAAGCCATAAAAGCAGTACGTGAGCGAGTTCGCCGAAATCCCTTAAGGAAGCAGAAAATTATGGCTAGAGATATGCACATGTCTACCAAATCCATATCCCAACTAATCCGTGATGACCTCCATATAAAAGCTTTTCGAATGAGCACTGGTCATCTTTTAACTCCACTGTTAAAGCAAGTTAGATTGGAAAGAAGCAAGAAGTTGTTGCAGTGGCACGCAAGCAATGGCTATGATAATATCCTTTTTACTGATGAAAGAATGTTTACGGTGGAGAAAGTTTTTAACCTTAAACCTATTTATCGGGCCAAATTGACCCGAGGCAGTTTTCAATTGCAAAAAAAAAACATATATAAAATCAAAAATCTAAACAAAATGAATGCATTTTATTTGTTGAACCTTTATCTTTGCAACCAGAGTAAAGAAATTGTGCATTTGTGACATATGTGCCTTGCACAGACAAAAAACTGACATCTGCACTATACGTGTATTTGGGTCAAAATGCCCCGACATTTTCTACCATACGATTTGTATGAAGAAAAAATCTCTTAGTACTTTTTTTCAGTACTTTTTGCTGTTGTGCAGTTGTTTCTAAATTTTTTGCAACTGTAAGTGCATAGAAAGTGAGAGACAACATTATTTTTTCGTGTGCGTATGTAATCTCCATATTGCGTGTAGTTTAGTTATAATTAATTAATTTAAAACAATGGATTATATATCACTAGCCATGAATGCTTTAGTTGATTTGACCGAAGAAGAACAAGAGGAAATTGAAAATAATTTTAATGACGCTGGCGATGACACAATTGAAGTGAGTGATGATCCAGATGTTTTCGCAAATAATAATGGTGACCAAGCTTGCCAGTCAAAATTAGGAACAATTCCCACGGAAATTACCTTTTTCCCACAGTACCATAAATTAAATACCACCAAAATTACTTACTTACTTACTTAGTTGGTCGTAACAACCCGTGTCCGGGTTTCAACCGACCTCATCAGCTCTCGCCAGGCGCCTCTGCTTTGCGCGCGCCTTCTCCAATCGGATACACCAAGTGCGGTTAGGGCTTCCTCAGCCTGGTCCATCCATCGGAGGCATGGTCTCCCTCGTCGTCGTTGACCAGCGACCCTCGCCTCGAGCACCTTTTTCGCTGGAGCTTCGTCGTTCATACGATGGACATGACCCAGCAAGCGTAGTCGATGCACAGTTATACGTCGGACTACGTCAATGTCATCGTAGAGCTCATACAGCTCGTGTTTCATTCGGATGCGATAGTCATCGCCGACTCGAACAGGACCGAAGATTTTGCGAAGAACTTTTCTCTCGAACACCCCCAGAGCGGCTGCGTCAGTTTGCGAAACTACCCATGCCTCAGCGCCATAAAGCAGCACAGGTAGAACGAGCGTCTTGTAGAGTGTTAGTTTTGTCGATCGAGAGAGGGCTCTGGAACTTAGTTGCTTACTGAGCACTGAGCCCGTAGTAGCACCTATTAGCAATTATTGTTCTTCGCTTTATCTCCAGGCTGATTTCGTTTTTGGTATTAATGGCGGTGCCAAGGTAAACGAACTCCTTGACTACTTCAAAGTTATAGCTGCAGGATGAAACGTGGGAGTCTAAACGCCGAGCTCCCTTGTTTGTAGACAGCATATATTTTGTTTTGCCCTCATTTATCGTCAAACCCACTTTGGCTGATTCCCTTTCGATAGCGGCGAAAGCAGCGGTAACATCTCTCTTGGTTCTGCCGACAATATCAATATCATCAGCGTACGCAAGGAGCTGGACGCCTTTGTAGAAAATGGTGCCATTACGATGCACACCGGCCTTTCGTACGGTTCCCTCCATGATGATGTTAAAGAGATCGCAAGACAGTGGATCGCCTTGCCTGACACCTCTTTCGGTATTGAAGGTTTCGGAGAGGTCATTTCCTACCTTGACGGAGCTGCGTGTGTTGCTCAACGTCATTCTGCAAAGTCTGATCAACTCTGCAGGTATACCGAACTCAGACATTGTTGCGTATAGGCAATCCCTTCTCGGGCTATCGAACGCAGCTTTAAAATCGACAAAGAGATGGTGTGTGTCAATTTGGTTTTCGTGGGTTTTCTCCAGGATTTGTCGTAGCGTGAAAATCTGGTCTATGGTGGACTTACCAGGTCGAAAGCCACACTGATAAGGTCCAATCAGTGTTTTTGTAATCGGCTTTAATCTTTCACACAGTACGCTTGAGAGAACCTTAAATGCGATGGAAATAAGACTGATACCTCTATAACTTGCGCAGATTGTAGGGTCTCCTTTCTTAAGTATAGGGCACTGTACGCTGAGGTTCCAATCGTCGGGCATGCTTTCCTCTAGCCATATTTTGCTGATGAGCTGATGCATGCGCCTTATCAATTCATCGCCGCCGGTTTTAAACAATTCAGCTGACAGGCCGTCAGCACCCGCTGCTTTGTTGTTTTTGAGTCGTTGGATAGCAACTCGAACCTCATCATGGCTAGGTGGTGGTACTTCCACTCCGTCATTGTTGATTGGTAGCTCTGCACTGTGCTCTCCATGGGCGGCATTGGTGAAATCGTCGCCAGTAAGTAAATTGGAGAAGTGCCGTCTCCACAATCTCAGCACACACTGCGTATCCATATTCAGATCTCCATTTTCGTCTCTACAAGTGGATGCTCCGGGCTTGAAACCTTGGGTTAGACGCTTAACCTGTTGATAGAATTTTCGTGCATCCTTCTTGCCCTGGTACACCTCTAGTTCCTCACGGTCACGCTTTTCCTGCTCTCTTTTCTTGCGTCTGAAAAGGCGCCTCTCTTCCTTCCTCTTTTCGCGGTAGTTTTCTCGCACGGCTCGCGTTGCAGCTGACTGCAGCGTTTTTCTATAAGCGGCGTTTTTTACTGCAGTCGCAATGCGACACTCCTGATCATACCATTGGTTCCGAGGTTGTGGGCGCCGGAAACCAATGACTTATTCAGCGGCAGCACGCATGGAGTGGGATATATGCGCCCAAAGTCCGCCGGCGTCGTCGGGTCCAGAGGTTGGTTGGTTGAGCTTAACCGAGAGTTGAGCGGAGTAGGCTTCGACAGTCCGTTGTAATTGCAGCTTAGCGACATCTAGCTTTCGTTGCATTCCTGTGCGTATGTTCTTCGCATTGCATAATCGCATGCGGATCTTGGCTGCAACAAGATAATGGTCGGAGTCAATGTTGACCCCCCGAAATGTACGCACATCTAGAACACTAAAGGCATGCCTTCCGTCGATTACAACATGATCAATTTGGTTTCGCGTTTTTTGATCCGGGGACAGCCAGGTGGCCTTGTGGATGTCAAGGTGCTTAAATCTGGTGCTACTAACTTCCATGTTTCGCGCCGCGGCGAAGTCGATCAGTCTTAGACCGTTGTTCGTGGAGGTCTCATGAAGACTGAACTGACCGACAGTGGGGCCAAAGATGCCTTCCCTTCCGACTTTCGCATTAAAATCGCCGAGGACTATTTTCACGTCATGGACCGGAAGGTGGTCGTATACGTCCTCAAGACTAGCGTAGAAAGCGTCTTTGACGGCTTCGTCCTTTTCCTCCGTCGGGGCGTGCGCGCAAATAAGGCTGATGGAGAAAAATTTTACCTTGATGCGGATCGTGGTCAATCTTTCGTTGACAGGTGTGAACCGGGAAACAAGGTGGCGTAGTATCCGGCTAACAACGAATCCACATCCAAATTCGCGCCTCTCCGCATGGCAGCTGTAGTAGATATCACAGTGTGCTTGTTTAGAGCAGCCTTGCCCTTTCCATCGCATTTCCTGGATGGCGGTGATGTCAGCCTTTATCGTTTTGAGGGCTTCCGCCAGTTGGATAATGGCACCTTCCCTATAAAGGGTTCGGACATTCCAGGTGCATATCCGTAAATCATTGTCCGTTTTTCGTTTGCGGTGGTCGTCAACGTAATTGGGGTTCTTATCCGAGGCTGGTTTAGTTTCATTGGGCAGTAGTAATGTGGCGGGACCCAAACCCTGCGCACATTCCATGTTTAAGGTCTATGGAGTGACCCGCCGCCAAAATTACCACGGTAAAAATAAACAATAAAGTTCCCACCGCAATTAAAATCTACCACAAAAAATCCCGCGATCATTAAAAATTACCACAAAAATACCGCGCCTTTTAAAAATACCACCAAAAATCCCATATGCATTATGATATCCTAAAAAAAAACCAATACGCATTAAAAAATACCACAATATATCAAGATTTTTTAAAAATCTGGAGATGTTCAGAAAGCATTCTGTAATGAGAAATAGAAAACGTACGAACAAGGTGTAACACTTCGTTTACTCTAACCCTTTACAACTAAAAAACCAAAGATATAATAGTGGTATTCAATGAACGCCGTATTTATGATGTTAATAGCATATGAGCAATATATTTACAGAAGCGTATTTTGCAAAAACAAAAATTTAAGGAATTTTACAAAGGTAACTTACGACATAAAGTCGTGGTGTAAACAGAGCGTTTAATGCGTATAATGGCAATGATTTCATATGAACTTTTTGCTTAATAAATGTGAAAAAATCACATGAAAAAAAATTCCCAAATTCCCAAGGCAATTAAAAAATACCACACTGAATTCCCACGCTAAAAAATACCGTGGGAATTCCCAAAAAAAAAAACAAATTCCCAAGGGCAATTAAAAATTACCACGAATGGGATTTTTCCCACAAAACTGGCAACTTTGATGGTGACGACTCTGACAATGACGAGCCTGGGACCGAAAACAATGTATTGGAAGATGTTCGTTTCAGTGAATTGAAATTATATTGAATTCAATTCCAATTTACAACATGATGAAGGTCAATTTGAAGAAGTGGTGGTTGAAGCAATCGCCTCAAACCGTGGTGAAAAGTATAAGGGGCAAGGCAGAGGTGATCAAACTGTTTGGAGGTCGATGCAATGTCCAAATGAAAAAGTGAGAACTGCTAATTTGAAGCGCAGTCGTATGAATTCATTTGCCCATTGCAAAAAAAATGTCGATGAGAAAAAAGATGCATTCATGCGTATTTTGCCTCCAGCTTGCGAACTAATTGCGATTGAACCGAATCGAAAAGCGAAAAAGAGCAAATAATGAACACGAGACAAATCCGAAAAAAATGAGACCGTGGATTAACACTGATGCAAATGAAATTTATGCATACATCTCTATTTTGTTGTATGCTGGTGCCGAAAAATCAAATTTAGTGCATACCAAAGATCTTTTTCACAAATCGCACATGCCATTTTATCGAGCAGCCATGACATTAGTTCGCTTTGAGCAATTGACGCGGTTCATACGTTTTGACGATTCGAGAACTTGACTGGATCGATTACAAACGGATAAGCTTGCTCCGATTATGTACATTTGGAATCAATTTCTAAATAATTTGACGTTGCCTTTCGTTCCATCGCTAAATCTGTGTATCGATGAGCAGTTGCTAACGACGCGCAATAGATGCAGCTTTCGCCAGTATATTCCATTTAAGCCGGGAAAGTATGGAATTAAAGTGTTTTGGCTCGTCGATTCAAAGACAAATTAACCGGTTGCAAGTGAAGTCTATTTGGGTACACAGCCAAATGAAAATCGGTCTACTGGTGTGGCTCATGACTTGGTATTACGTCTTTACGATGGACAATTTCTTCACGAGCTATGCATTGGCGCTTGAATTGGCTGAAAAAATCACCACTATAGTCGGGACGATCAGACTCAACAAACTCGAAATGCCTAAGGTTTTTTCGTCAATCGAAGAAGCAAGAAAGAGAGGCGCAAATAATTCGGTTTTTTGTTTTTCAAATGGGTGTGAACTCGTTAGCTACACGACGCACACAAAAAAATGTTCTCTTGTTATCAACGGCATATGCCACTGAAGATGTAAATGCGGTAACTGGAAAACCTTTGATAATCCACGACTACAATGAACACAAAGGCGGTGTGGATATATTGGACAAAATGCTTCGTGGATACACATGCAAAAGAAAATGTAATCGTTGGCCAATGTTGGTTTTCCACAACATGATCGATGTTGCTGCGTTCGCTGCGTTCCGTTTATTTGAATTGAGCCATCCAGCATGGAATGTAAACAAACAAGAAAAGCGAAAACTTTTCCTCTAAGAGCTGGCATTTGATTTAGCGAAAAATCAATTGGAAAAGCGATGCAACAATCCGATGAAACAATCAATAAGAATTGCTTTGAGTTAGATTGGGATCAAGCCAAAAAGCCTTACAGAATCGCTTCAAATACCACAAGTTCAGGTGAAACAAAATACAAATTTATATTTCAAATTATTTTTTGTTAATTTTTGTTTCATTCACTGTTTTTACCAGGCCAAAAAACCACGGCGTAGATGCGAAGCATGTAAGGGTAACAGCAAAACAAAGGATAATAAAACGTCTGCTGTGTGTGACCATTGCTTGAAACCTTTTTGTCCATTGCATTATGTTCGTTCATGTGAATCGTGTTACCTACCCAAAAATTAGGAACCTGATATATTAGAAGAATATGATGACAATGATGAAGCAGATCCGTCAATACCTAGCACATCAAATGCAGCTCAATCAAAGCGACACCGTCAATCGGCAATCAATTTTCCATTTTTTTAATTTATTTTAACCAAACACTCATATATAAATGCACATGCATTACTTCAATACATATTTTTCGCCATTATCTGCATTAAAAAAATTCAAATAACATTGATAAATCATGAAATAACAGCATTTATTTATTATAACTCTTTTAAAATTGGGAAATTCCCATACAAAATACTGTACGGGTCAATATGACCCAGATAAACGGGATTAAGCTGTAAGGCATGTAAACGGGTCTAAGGTTAATAAACAAAATAACAAAGTCTATGCTAGAACCTCCCAGGAAGCAAAAACATTCAGTCCTATGGTTCAGAGAGGCCATCATCCTGCATACGTCATGGTTTGGTGAGGAGTATCGTGCAAAGGCGTCACATACCTGCGTTTTTGTGGAAAAGTTGTAAAAACTAAAGTTAAAGTGCACCAAAAAGATGTCTGGGAAGGCATTGTGAAAAATTTAACAACTTAACTCTTCAATGGAGAACACTGAGTCTTTCAACAACACTCTGCACCAGCTCATAAAGCTAAAACTACGCAAGAGTGGTTGCGCCAAAATATTCCAGCGTTTATCTCTGCTGAAGATTAGCTCTCAGAAAGCCCAGACTTAAAACCTCTTGATTACAAATTATGGTAGGAGTTAGAGGGTATAACTTGTAAGGCTCGCCACCGAAATTTGGAAAGTCTTAAGCAAGCGCCAATTGCAGCACCAATACCAATGGAAACTATACGTGCCGCTATAGCCCAATGGCCAGAACGCTTCAGAGCCTGCATCAAAGCAAAAGGCAATCATTTTGAGTAATTTGTTTGTATTCTTGGAAAGATTAAATAAAATAGATTAAATAAAAATTGCAAAATAATTAAGAAACTTGTTTCTTAAATTTTTACATCATATTTAGGTTGTAAAAGAACTTATGGTACGACTAGGTACTAACTTAGGTGGCCATAACAACCCGTGTTCGGGTTTCGACCGACCTCATCAGCTCTCTCCAGGCGTCTCTGCTTTGCACGCGCCTTCTCTAATCGGATACACCAAGTTCGGTTAGGGCTTCCTCGACCTGGTCCATCCATCGGAGACATGGTCTCCCTCGTCATCGTTGACCAACGACCCTCACCTCGAGCATCTGTTCGCTGGAGCTTCGTAGTCCATACGATGGACATGAGCCAGCCAGCGTAGTCGCTGCACAGTTATACGCCGCACTACGTCAATGTCTTTGTAGAGCTCATACAGCACCTGGTTCATAACAGGTAGACTCTGAAAGAACACGATTTATGCTCAGAATGGTGATTAGAAGACAGTGACGGGTGTGACCTTAGAATTTGAGCTTTCAAGGAATTATAATTTCCAGGATATATTCTGTAAAATTTTCCGTAAAACGCACTCAATAATCTTGGCATAGTACATTGCTTAAAGACTTTTCAATTGTATTAATTACTTACTGTACAGAAAAACCCTTTTTTTTCTTTAAAAATAACTTTTTAGAATAGTGACGGTTGTGACCACTTTATGTGACGGGTGTGACCTAGTATGAATACTCGAAAAGTTAGAAGAAATAAAACATTTTATTGACTTGATTAACAACGATAAACACGTAACAAAATAATAAAACATTTACTTATTCGCTAGTCGTTATTCGCTATTCGCTATTGACAGCAGAATACTCCAAGCGAGCATGTTTTAAGGTAATCTTTATGAATTCAGATAAATATGTACCGCAAACATACAGAGACTGCATCCTCCCCTCTTTTAAAGTTATGCATTTTTTGAAAATTCTTTATTGCTTTGGTGTCTTCCTACCTTTTGTTTAATAAAGAACTTTTCTGCACTACGTTGTCCTTAGATGCATAAAAAAAACGAGAACTTTACTCTTTTGTTTTTCTACTAGAAATTTGAAGCAGTCCAGCGGTGTTTTCATAATACATTCTCGAGCTTTAATCGCTGTCTATTATGTTCTTTTTGCAGTTGCGCTGATATATCCGCAGCGCCTTTACCATGGCCAATAGCAAAAAAGTTCCGTTATTTTAATATTCAATTACCAATTAGAATTCCTGTAATGGTATTGACCATTTTTTTCGAATGCGATTCCTGAGAAATTGAGATTTTCAATTACCAATTACAATTCCCTTACAATTCCAATTCCAATTCCAATTACAATTCCAAATTCCAATTCCAATTACAATTACAATTCCATTCCTGAGGAATTGTGATGTTCAATTATCAAATACAATTCACGGAATGGAATTGACGATTTTTTTTCCAATTCCATTCCTGAGGAATTGAGATTTTCAAGTACCAATTACAATTCCTGGAATGAAATTGACAATTTTTTTCCAATTCCATTCCTGAGGAATTAAGATGACCAATTATCAATTCCTAATTCCAGGGAATTGGAATTGAGGCGGAAATAATTCCAAAAGGAATCATTACAACCCAGCTCTGGCAACCTCGTCATTGTTAGCTGATATGGGTCATCAGTCGACAATGTCACTGAATAACTTAGAAACGTAGTTCAAAGTTTGCCTGGAGTAGAAATCTATCCCGGTTTATAGTTCTAGGGTTTAAGGTGACGGGTGTGACCAAATACTTTCTTTAACTAAATACTCTAATATTAATATTAAGGTGTACAAATTTTTACTATATTATTAATTTCACTTACTTCGTTATTGTTGGAAAGTATCACGTGTGTATTATGTAAAGTAACAATTTCATTAAACTTTTTAATGTTATTTTATTTTTAATGTTAATTTTAGTATATAAACTAGTCCACGAAACTCTAATTATAAATCATACGAAGTCGAAACTTCAACAGAAAGCAAATAAGAGTGTATTCTTTTCAGAAATTACGGTTTTTATTAATGATGAGAAAGGGAATAAAAGAAAACATAAACTTAAGACCAAACATATAAAGAAGGAGAACTGAGTGCTCAGTATATGCAAATTTAAAAGCGCTGCCAAATTGATAAAAATGAAAAATTATTCTCTTGTAGACATCAATTCATCAAGTTTGATTACAAATAAGTATATTATTTTTTTCTGTGCAGGGCCGCTTTACGTGGAATTGCACATAGAATTATTATTAATAGTTTTTATTGTTCCCTTAAATCATTAACATTGTTTTTTACATTGTATATAATTCTTTATTTTTCGTTAAGAAATTCAAAATGATTATGATTCTTGTTTTGTCGTTTATTCAATTCGGGATCGGGTACTCTGATGAGAAACCAACAATAGTCACCCATCTTTTCTTCATCCCAAAATCCTTGGTACCGATTCTCAATTGCCTTCATCTGCTGGTGGAATCCCTCCCCATGCTCGTCACTGTCGTCACCGAGATTCTTCGGGATAAAATGCAAATCGAAGTGCAAAAAGTGAATTTTCAAAGACATATTTACGCCCATTTTTTTTAGTTCCTGAGCCAATCGTTGACTATTTTCTCAAGCGATTTACATTTATTGTTCCCGAGGAAGCAGCTAGAAACAGTCGTCATAAAATAATACCACACCGCTGCCTCAACTGGTGACAATAGTTCTGCGAATTGAAGATCGTTTAACACCTTTTTTATTTGCAATCCAACGAAGACACCTTCTTGGCATCAGAAAGATTTGGAAGAATGATTTTCAAATATGTGAATGCTTCGCTTTCTTTATATAACGCCTTGACAAAGTTTTTCATAACTCCAAGTTTAATATGCAGCGGTGGGAGAATTGTGTTTTCCTTTTTTGCGAGTGAAACGTTTTTTCATGTCAATGGCTTCGCCATTGTTTCGCACGTTTCCCTTGTGTTGACTGCAGGCCCATAGACAAGGGGGTTTTAGGTGTTCAAACCCCCCCTTAGAGTCCAAAAAGTATAAAGAAATAACACAAATGAGACTGTTAAATTCAAAACGTGATTTTTTTTTTAAGATAAACTGTGATAATGATGTTAATTTTCTTGATAACGTCACTTAAATAATGAAACAATTTTTTTGGCCAAATGGAAGATTAACTTTGCTTATAAAAGTCATAATCATTATATTGGAATTAATCTCCAAGGAGTTTGTATATTAAAAAATCAGGTTCAAAGCTCAAAAAGTGAATATATATCAAATTATACCTAGAACGAATATAATTTAAAAAAATTAAGGAAAATTAGCTCAACATTTTTTGTGCAATATCTAAGCTTATTAGACCCAAAACTTTTGAAAAACCATTCATTAAATAGATTTTTTTTTAATTTCTAATAGCTGCATAGTGCAAAAAATACATGAACCACGAAATTTAACACATTATGGGATATTCCAAGTAAAGCAAATGACTGAAAAGTTTGACCATTTTATTATGTTCTTTTCTTGGTATATAAGACATCTAAAATTTCCAATTTTTTCACAAATATTTAGCCCTGTGCGAAGACTTTTCCAATTAACAGGTTTCGGAAAATCACCTTAAATCTAAATATTCTTTTTTTCGAAAAAAATTCTCAATTGAAAAAATATTTGTTAAGCAACATCGAATTCTATAGTGATTTGGTGATTTTTTTAATCGTTACCAAATTTTCATTAAAAATTTAACAATTACAGTTTTTTAAACTTCGGCATTTTTAAAATTATTTTTACAGTTTTTAATTTAAAAATAAATCCACGAACGATTAAAATTCTTAAATATCAAAAAAAAAATTATTTTTTATAAAAATGTACCAGCTGAGTAATTATTTTAACATTAACATGAACTTATTCTTATGAGATATCTTAAACAATAAATTGGGTATAAGATACTGGTGCTGTGCAAAAACCAGTTTTCGAATTACGGTTGTTGAAAAATAGTCTGAAATTTAAATATGACTTTTATCGGAGTCGATTCCCCTGCTCAAAATATTTTATTAAAAAAAAAAATATTAACATAGTAATTGTTATTGGAATTGAATCATGAGGAAATGAAACTGTTAAATTTTTAAAGATCTTAAAATATTTTCTTTTTAATATTATTTAAATTGTCGAAATCGTTTTCGATAACAGTAATATTTTAGCCCCTAACGATAACTCGAACTAGGGTTCACACAGGTTCAAATAGTTGAACACAAGCTGGGGATTAATGAAAGCGTAAGATTGTCAAAAAGAACCTAATCTAAAGACTAAATTTTTTTTTTAAATTTTTCATAGCTGATTTTTATTTTGATTTTAACAAACTGCAAGAAATCTAACCTATTTTAACCGTTCACACTAATATTGTTGAATTAGTAAAATTTTATCACAGAAATTTTTACTATTTGTGCTAATTTTCGGAATAATACTTTTTAAAAGAAAATGAAAAGTTCTCAATTTGAACCATTTTTCAACAAACCATAAGCAATAATCACAAAACTTAATACTCAAAATTGATTTATAAAAAAAATCTTAAATATACTCTCCTCATCTCTCTTATGGCCATTTAAAAACAGGCATATTCACAAATAGTCTTAAAACGGATTTGCTTACAAATTGTCTATCCTTTCTTTTAGTTTTTATTTATATCTACTTATAGATTTTTTATCAAAATCCCCCCTTAGGTAAATCCTGGCTACGGGCCTGGTTGACTGCATGGGCGATCGAAATCGATGGCTTTTTGTTTCCTATATGCAGTAATAATGCCTTCAAGCTCAGTTTGCTGCCATCGATAAGCAAACGCCACTCTTTGGGAACGTACGGCTGACCGAAGGTATTAAATAAGCCAGTAATGTCTTTGCAATAGCAGATATTGTCTTTCTTAGTAAAGTGTATGGGAAACGGTTTTTGACGATTTCTGTAGTATGTCACCTTAACATCGGGTCTCAAAAAGTTTAATTGTTGCATACAAGAAGCATGCAATTTCGATTTTTCCTTTGACAGTTTCAAATCTCTTATCCAATCATTCAGTTGCGTTTGCGATAAAACGTGGGTTTTGCTTTCAGTTGAAATAATACTAACACCTGTGATACCTTCCGACTCCACTTAATCTACGGATTTTTGATTGTTTTCACGTGTTGAATCGGGACAAGAAGGATATGATCGTCAGAATGAGTTACTGGCAATGAAACGGTCGGGACAGTGTCGTATATCACTGGTCGTATATCACAACGCCAGTCACTTTGGCCATACAAAAATAGCAATCGTTTAGGTGGCAAAACGATTTCAGACATTCAGACAATATTAATTTGCACGATTGACACAAAATACTTGGCGTCCATGATTCACCAATATTCTCCGCCGCAGTACCAAAATATGAAGATATGACATTTGCATCATCGTTTTCGTTATTTGTAAACCAGTGCTTATTATTCACGATTTAGTTTTATACTTTTCTAAGCATTGATCTGAAATCTGTTAAAAATTAAACAAAATAAATATTGTTTTTTAAATAAATTTGCCGACTTAATTTTATGAAAAGTTTGAGCAGAATTTTATATCTTAAAATCAAAACCTTTTCTTTCAAACTTAGAGTGCTGTTTGTGCACTTGCTATAAAAGAATAGTGTTTATTACTCCACTTCGATTTAATTTCCTTTGAAATTTTTTAGAATTCGTACTGGTGTGGAATTTAATTATTTTGATAAGAGCCATCCCGATATTGAGATGATTTCTCTCACTTATTTTTGGATTGGTGGAGTGGGAGCCGAAGGCTGCGGAAGTCGAATCGCCGTACTATTATTGCAATGATTTTTTAAAAACGTTAAGAGAATCTTGAACCTTTCCCGTAAGTATGAGTTTTAAGACTTTACATAAAGCTCATTAAAATAATTGACGATAATCACTGTAGATTTTTAAACTTCAATAAATTGAGCGTCGTGAACTTATATTTTAGTTTTCAATATAACTATGTGGTGTTGGGGTAAAGGAGTAAATGTCAAATTTTGGAAATTTTCAAAATTGCAATTACAAAATTAAAGTCCTTCTCACAAATAGCAGGTTAATTAAAATCAGATTTTGTAGAAACTGATGGTTGCTAAAATATTTCTCGAGCATAGACATTAGATAAGTTCTTTTGCAAAAGTTTTTCCGATCCGTGCAATAAAGGTGTCTTATGAAAGAGGTCGTGCCATGATCGTGCCGATTTTCATGGCAAACTTTTCATGGCAGTTTTTACTCTCCGAGATTTGCCATTGTCTGCAGAGAGGTGACGGCCGAACAGAAATATCAATTTAATCGAAAAAACTTTCTGTGTCAGATGGGAATTGAACCAGGGTTCTCTGGCATATGGGCCACACACTCTACCCACTGCGCCACGGCCGCCACTTTCTTTTATTTTATATTCATATCCCTCTTATTTTCTAACAAACAATTATAAAACTTAGATGGCGTTCGTATAATAGATCAAAAATTTTAAAACGTGTAAACATTTTGGTTACGAGATCAAACATTTTTTTTAAGGTAACAGAATGTTAAAATAAAGAATCTCTTGTAACTATGTTTCGCATGGGAAAACATTAAATTTTTTAATGAAAACCTATTCCTTGACAACCATTAATTTCATTATTCAGCATTATTTTGTAGACGTCAAATTAACTTGGATACTGCAGCAAATTTAACTAATACTATTGCCATGTTTCAACAAAAAACACACAAAAACAACTAAAAATAATTGTACTTTGCCTTTTAGGCATTACGTACTACCAAGATATTTATAAATGCGTAACAAAAAACAAGAATTAATTACACAATCTTACAAATTAGAGTCAACTTTTTTAAGCAATTTTGCGTGTTAAATTCAAATTCACAATCCGTTTTGCTATCGGGTCAAGTTTTGGTAAAATATCAAAATTGGTAAGAATGTGGAAATTGGCCCTTTTTCTGGTATTTGGACCATATCTTAGTGATGCATCTGACGAGTTCTATCACTTTTTAAAAAATTCTAATAAATAATATTAGGCCTCAACATTTCTGTTTACTTAAGTTCACTATCGTTTGTAGTTTTCAAAATATTGGCATTTTAATTTTAAAGATTTTACTTTATATGCACGTTTGCAGCCATTTTTGTTGGATTTATTGAAAGAAAATCTGAGTTATGGCGCACGATAACGATTGCGTCTTTTACATTGGTCAATAATTGTGTGCATTCGTTTTGTTTTTATCATTTGTAAGCTTGTTTAGTTACTTGTTGTTTACTGTACCGCATTTCAATGAATTCTTAATTAATAAAGAGTGCCTAAAAAGGCAGAGAAATTTTTTTTTAGTTGTTATAACGTATTTTTGGTTAAAATTGCCCAGAGCGCTACTTAAATTAGCTGTACTATCCAAGTAAATTTGACGTGTACTAAATAACATTGAAGAATGGAATGAATGGTTGTCGGGGAATTGGTTTTCAATAAAAATAAATCTTTTTTTTTCCTTGTGAAACGTAATTGCAAGCGATTATTTTTTATTTCTCAACTGCATAAGAAAAAATGTTTGATCTCTTACCAAAATTTTAACATGTTTTTATAAATTGTGTACAAATGCGCGTATGCCATCAAAGTATTATAAATGTATCTTCCAAAATAAGAGAGATATGAATATTTTAATTTCAAGATTTTCTTAACGATTTTCTCCAACGAAAAGATAAAACCGCCGGTAGCACTATCTGAAACTTCAAAATAATTATTTTTTAATTTTGATTTTCATTTATCAATATAACCATCCAATTTTCAGACGATCTCGGTTTTATTTTTTAATCACCCTATTGAGGGGGATATGCAAACGCGTGGGGCTAGTCCCCCTTGGCCCCGGGTAGCTACGGGCCCGTCTTTTTTTAATATTTATTTTAGAAAAAGGGCAATGAAACGTATATTATTCGAAAGGTAGAAGTAGAAGTGCCGTAGAACCGTAGAAGTGCCAAACGATGTTGGATTTCAAATTAATGACCTCTGACCCGAAATATTATCGTTGAAAGTTTGTATTAATTTTTATAAGGAATCTCAGGATCAGAAACATGAGCGTAAAAAGAGCACTTATTAAATAAGAGAAAAACTGTATGAGATGGAAGAATATGATGTAACAGAGAATTTTAGACATTGATAAGATATGCACAAAATACTTCAGACATTTTTAAGCAACTCATACGGTTACCATACAATAAGCATTTTTTTATGTAACAGTAGGTGTATATATTGTGATGGTAAAATTTTTTACAAATCGTAAATTTTGAAAAATTCTCGTTATTTTGACCTCAATATTATTGTACATCTCAAAAACTATAGATGTTCTCAGTGCAACGATTTTTGTATGAAAAGTCTTTTTTTAATAATTTTCACGGATAGTACGCTAAAAAAACTCACGTTATTATGACATCAAAATTATTGCAATATTTCAAAAACTGTCGATTTGTTCAAGCAACGCATTTTCTTAAAGCAAAGAATGAGCCTCAGAATGAGAAAAAAACAATTGAAATTTCAAGTTTTGACTTTGCAAGCAAATATCTCAGCCATTTTCAAACGATTTTCATCCAATTTTCTTTGTGTGAAAGTTCAATCACTTTGGAGAAATAAGAAAAGATTTACTGTCATCTCACCAATTCAATTTTTTATGTTGTTTTCAAACAAACAATAAAATATTAAATTTTTTATGTGTTATTTTTTCACACTCTTTCATATGACAAATCATTTGTACTCAAAATTTGTTTCATTTTGACACATAATTCAATTAAGTGTTTTATCATCGAAAATCAGGATTTTTTTTAATGAAAGTTTTTTAAATTTTCTAAATTTTTCAAAATGATGTTTTATATTTTTTACAAAAACCTACTTAAAAAATAATTTCTGTGAAAAAAATTTCAAAGCATTCCAAAGTTATAAACACAAATCTATGTTTTAAGCCATTTCCTTATCTACATTCTATATAAAGGGTGATCCAATACGCTGTCCCTTTTGCAACTGGGTTGTGTGGGCAGCTGTAATGTGTCAAATGGCTTGTCCATATGACGTTTGTGTCCAGTATTCATTACGACTCAATATGAATAGACTTACTCCTGAACAACATTTATTAATTGTGGAAATTTACTACCAAAATCATTCATCAGTTAGAGAATGTTATGCAGTTCTTCGACATCATTTTCACCATCACCAAATTTCGAACCAATTTTACACTATTGGACATTTATCATTCAACCAGAATGCATAGAGCCCGTAATTTTGAAAAATTACTGTGAACAATCGATTCGTCGCCAATCTTAGGATTGTGCTCGCTACTGAGCAATGATCAATGAATTTTTGTGGTCAAAAGTTCAGGATATTTGTGTAGCCAACCTCTGGTTCCAACAGGATGGCGCAAAATGCCATACAGCTGGAGAAACAATCGCTTTATTGAGGGAAACGTTCGATAAAAACATTATCTCAAGAAATGGTCCTGTTATTTGGCCACCAAGAACATGTAATTTGACGCCACTGGATCACTTTCTTTGGAGATATGTTAAATCATTTGCTAATGTCGACATACCCGAAACTATTGACGCTTTGGAAACCAACAAAACTCGTGTTGTTCAAGGAATACTGACCGATATGATCGAAAGAGTTGTCGAAAATTGGATCCACAGAATCGACCATTTAGGAGCTAGTCATGGGCAACATTTGAACAAAATAATTGTTAAATATTGAGTTGTAGGAACCGAATTATCATTTCAAATAAAGATTTGCATCAATTCATTGACTTCTATGTATTTTATTTAGAAAACAAAGTAGTAAGCTCTTATTGTATCACGCTTTACCAACATCAAATGTTGTACACTTTTTTAACATATATAAAAAATATAAGAGAATGAAACTTATATGATTCGAAAGGTAATATACCACAGATGTGCCGAAAAATAAAACAAATTACATATATTATGTGATTAATGCATTTCAAAATAAACGTATGCATTCTCATACTCGTGGCTGTAGTTTGAATCTCTCTACCTGTCTTACTCGAGAGCATGATACAATTATAAGGTAGGCTCACATTGAAATGGCTGCTCAAACAACAAATTTTGCAACAATAAAGCTGTGAGAATGTTTAACGCCAAATGATAAAAGCAACAACAACAATAAGAAAACTAAAATTCGACCAGTCGATTTTGACATAAAGCTACCTTTTTACTCCAACTTGAGCCTACCTTATAATTCTGCCATGCTCGAGAGAACTAACAAAAAAAAATTATGCAAACAAGTCTTGGCGATAATTTATTTGGCGAAGCAATAAGGCCCAACCAAAATAGACGAGTTGCTCCGTAACGAGTAGAGACGAAAATGTTCGCTTTACTGCAATTTAATGTTGTTGCCCAAAATTAACAAACGTAATTTAACGAAGCTGAACGAAACAGCTTGTCCATACATTTTGTTCCGTAAGAACCGAACTGCTAGCGTCTCAACTCGTCAGACGTTTGGCAAGTTGCAATTGTCTCGTTTCGTCTATTTCGGTTAGGCCTATAGAATGCATGAAAACGTGTGAACACGCCAGATTAGAAACTATTCTATTTTTCCCCCGGCGACCCAGCGATCCTCTCTTTGAGTACAGTCAAACATGATAAGTATTACCATATTTTCCTAATGATGGGGCACGTTCAGTGCTATTTTCTTAAGTTTTATTATCATTTGTTATCGATGTCTATGTTTTCTGCATGTCAATTGAAAAGAATCTTCTGACATTTATTATCTGTGTTTATGTTTTCTGCGTGTCAATTGAAAGCAATATATTACAGAGAACTGCAAATAATTTTTATTATTATCAAAATTGGCTCGAATTCTTCAAAATTCACTTCAATGTTATTTTCAATGATAGTAAAAACTGAAACAAATCACAAAACTAGTTTTTCCGAAAAATACACGTGACAAGTGAAAAATTTAAATGATGAATATATTGAGAATAGTTCGTGTCTTCAGCGATTGACGAGAAGAGAGGATCGCTAATCGCAAATCGCTTTGATTCTGTTCGGGGTCTTATGCTCCACTTTCCGACACCGACAAAATTTGTTGTTGTTTCGAGGGAAAAAGAAAAAACTGAAATTTGAGAGAGCTTCTCTCTAATCCAAAAATTCCAAGCAACTGACAAATTATGTTCAAGGTCCGAAGCCGAAAACAGTTTGGACAACTGGCAGAAAACAGGTTTTGAACAAGAAACAGAAGAATGTTGCCTTTAGTCTTACCAAACAGAAAAGAATGTATATCATACAGTGGACAAACCAATGAGAGAGAGAAAAAGATGGCGAAGCTTCAAAAGTTTGACAAACAAGTATCCTAAGTGCGACATGCGGCAAACCAGTACTGTTGTTGCTCTCCCTCTCTCTCTTTCTCTCTCTCTCTTTGTTAATTGCATTCCATATAATCAATAGTGATTTCAATTTACATGCAATTGCAGTACTTATATTTAAAAAATTTTGTTTAATTTTTGGTACAGAGACAGTATTCAGAAAAACTCTCAAGTGAAGAGAAAAATTACTCTCCTCCTCATCAATACTGTTCAATTCACGAACGGTTCACTTTGCTTTCCTCATTTGTGAAGAAAAGAAACATGAACGCTCTTTACTTAAATGTTCAGAGTGATAAGGACTTTTTCAGTCCTCTTTAACATGGCAGAATTATAAGGTAGGGCCGACTCGGAGAAGAATAATTTAAACAGCAGATAAAATGCTGGCTAGTTGTCAAAATCAGCTGTTCATCTCGAGTTTCTTTGTGTTCACGTTTCGCAGGTGATTTTAGGTTAGAATTGCTACAAGTTTTCTTGCAAATTAAATACTTCTTCCACATTTTATAGTTTTTCTACTTTGTTTTTATAACATTTTCACTCAAATTATCACAAATTTAACACACGCGATAGCACAGCTTACAACTTGGAAACATTATATAAAGGGTCCGCCAAATAACTTTTTTTTTTTTGAAAATGCAAAAAAAAAAACTACTGAATATTTTCTCAAATTTATTTTTTTATTTGAATGTACAATCATTCCGGTTAATAATGGAAAATAATTTCATTCAAATGGCTGCCTCGGCTGGCCATGCAGTAGCCTACACGATCGGTCCAATTTTTACGCACATTATCGATTGTGTGCAGCTGTATTTCACCAATGGCTTCACGAATATTGTCCTTTAAAGCGTCAATTGTCTCTAGCTTGTCGGCGTAACACTTATCTTTGAGGGCACCCCACAAATAATAGTCCAACGGTGTCAAATTGCAGCTCCGAGGTGGCCAAACGACATCAGCTCTGCGGCTGATAATGCGATCTTCAAAAACAGAGCGCAAAACATCGAGTGTAGCTTCGGCTGTGTGGCACTTAGCGCCGTCCTCAACATGACCCGATAACGATGGACATTGACTGTAACGGCCACTCCTTGGTCATTTTCGAAGAAAAATGGCCCAATTATGCCTCTGGACCAAAATCCGCACCAAACAGTGACTCGTTTTGGGTGCATCGGCTTTTCAGTGTATGCGTGCGGGTTGTCTGTTCCCCAAATGCGACAATTTTGCTTGTTTACATACCCGCCAATATCAAAATGAGCTTCATCTGAAAAGATGATTTTTTTGGCAAAATCGGCATCTTCTGTAAGTCGATCGCAGGCCCACTCAGCGAAACGAAAACGCATTGGATGGTCAGTTAGCTTCATCTCCTGAACCAATTGGACTTTGTATGGCGTCATACCAAGGTCTTTATGCAAAATTCGTCTCAATGATGTCTCCGAAATGTTCAATTGTTGAGAACGATGGTGAATTGATGTTGATGCCGCTTCATGCACACTTTCTGCCACAGCAGCAATATTCTCGGGTGTACGCACTGTTTTTGGCTTTTCACGCTTTGGTTTATCGATGAAGATGCCAGTTTCTTTCACTTTTTTCACAAGGTAACGAACATACGGAGGTGACGGTGCTTCTATTCTACCAAAATACGTACGCAATTTTCGCACACATTCTGCAACATTACCATGATTTTCAAAGTAATGTCGCAATATTTCCCAGCGTTGTTCAAGCGTATACACAACCATATTCGTTCAGCGGAAGGATAAAACTAATTATCTGTCAAATCAGACATGTGCTAAGTGTTACCATTCACGAAATAAGCACTAGTTGAAAAAAAAAGTTAGATGGCGGACCCTTTATTTACTTCGCTTGCAATTTCTACGAAATTCGTCGTTTTGACAACTAGCCAGCATTCTCATCTTGCACCATTCGTTGACGCGTGAGGGCAGTAGCGACTTGGCCCTACCATGCCATTCTGCATTCTGCCATGCTTTTTAACATGGCAGAATTATAAGGTAGGGCCGACTCGGAGAAGAATGAAGAAGAAAGCAGAGAAAATGCCGGCTAGTTGGCAAAATCAGCTGTTCATCTAGTTTCTTTATGTTCACGTTCCGCAGTTGATTTTGGGTTCAAATTGTTACAGATTTTCTTGCGAATTTGAGACTTTTTCTACATACCATAGTTTTTATTACAATGTTCTTATAATATTTTCACTCAATTTATCACAAATTAAACACTGGCGACAGAACAGTTTACAAGTTGGAAACATTGTATATTTACTTCGTTTACAATTTCTACGAAATTCGTCGTTTTGACAACTACCCGGCATTCTCATTTTCCACTTTTCTTTGACGCGTGAGGACACTAAACAAATCGGCTCTACCTTATAATTCTGCCATGCTCTTTAATAGTTTTCGTTCATAGATTGCGCTCTTTAAAAAAACTGAGTTGAAGGGTGCTCTCTGCATTGCGTTCATTTAATACTTCTCGCTCGCGAATTTTGGCAATGACAAACTCAATTCAGTAGAATTTATGCACTCGCTCATTTGCATTCGTTTCGTTTTTTTTTTTGTTCTTGTTATCTTGTTAGCTTCATTTGTATTATAACTGTACTTATTATTTAATATATGTCAAGAAATTCAGAAGCTTATTATTGTGTGCGATTTTACAATGTTTAAAGTGATTTTACAAATTTAAAATGGGCAGAGTTGTGTATATAGACAAAAATAAATATGTGTCATACGATTCAGAAAATAATGAATCAACATACCTTTTGTGTATAATAAACTTAAAGGTCAAGTGATTCATAATATTAAAAGACATTACATAACGATGCACAAACATAATTTCGAAGAAGATCCCGTGGTTTCTTCCAAATATTTAAAAAAATTCAAATAAAAATGGATAAGAGTTAATTGCTTAAGTGCTTTGTAGCAGAGAACTGCAATGAGTTTCTGACCGAAATCGGATACTCAAATCATATCCGAGTTTCTTGCTCTTCTCAACTCTATCCAGACTCAATGAAATATGTAAAATACTTATACGCATTCGGCTCATTAGCATATCTTAGGCAAAGAGTATATATATTAAAGCAAGAGAATCTAATTCGCTCACTCAATTTTACTCGCTCAAAATTCAGCATCCAAATAAGACTCTTGGGGAAGTGTTTTCGAAATGTGATATTCGAAAACATTTCTGCCGGTATTTGTGCAGTCGCCGTTGTTGTTGTCAGATTCTATACACTGGCTGAAACTGGTTTGACTGGTTTTTATAATAAATTCTGCACAATGTTTACATTTTGCATTATTGTATTCTATACTGGTTTGACTGGTTTTTGTGTTATTGAAATAAATTTTCACAATGTTTACATTTTTGGCTGGACGGGCTTGCATGGATTTATTTCAACAACACAATTAGATATTTCAGATATTAGATATTATTTTCAGGATATGTATGAAAATAAATGCTTTTTTTCCGAATTTCTTTGTTTTTAATTTTTTTAGGTCAAATAGGAAATTTGTTATATAATTCAATTTATGAAATTTTCCAATAAATTTCATAATTGAATTTGTTCAGTATGTACAATGTTACATTTTTTTGCTACTTTTGCTTGCATAGATTTATTTCATTTCATTTCATACTTATTTCAAGTTGAAGTATGAAAATACGCATTGATTTATTACTTTTATTTTGTTTTTTAAATTTGCTGCTATTAAATGCAAGATTTTCTTTTTGACTTAAAAAAAATGTTATGTAGGGAGGTAATTACAAATATTAAAAAATATATATAAAAATCCTTTCATATTTTCATGCAAATACCTGAATCTTGCAAATATCTAATTGGCATATTGAAATAAATGCATGCAATATACCAGCAAGCAGGCAAAACATGTGGTAAAAAAAATTTTATTTATTCCAATTTTTTTTAAGAAATAAAATAAATTCCATTAAGTTGAGATATTTAAAAACTTTGAAAAAATAACATTTCTTATTTAAGTGAATAAGTTATTTAGTGAATAAGCAGTACTTAGTACTAGTACACTAGTACTAAGCAGACAGCAACTAGTACCTCGGCTATCTCCAAGCAATGCTTTTGACTGTCGCATTTAACATGGGCTTGTCCTACGAAAAGGGTTAATTTTCACCCACTGCATCAACGCGTACTAGTGCAAGAACTGGTTCTTTGGGAGAGATATTGCACTAGTACCTTGGGGCAGATATAGCACTAGTTCTAAGACTTGTTCTCTAGGGATAGATATTTGATATTGTCAAACACATTAATAAACTTGAAATTTAAGGCAATATTTATTTATTTTAATATAAATATAGGTTACATGTAATTATTAAATTAAAAAATTATATATAAATGGTAATGTAAATTAAATTTGCAATGTCGTAGGTAATGATATTTTTAATGCACTTATAATTGAAGACATGAATAAATGAAGGTGATATGTCGCAAATAAACACTTCTTGGGACTGCAGTAGTTGGTCTGCATGCAGTTCCCAATTAGACGCGCACTCGACCTTGGCCCCATTTTCAACCACTTCACTTTCTATTTGCTTAAATTTTTTTAAACATTCCACCCTATCTTTAGCTATTTCCCGTCTAAGCTTTCTTTTGCCACTTGCCACTTGCACTTTATTCATTTTAATTTTATATTACATTTATATTATATATTTCATATATATTTTTAAATTATAATTCGATTTATTTCTTTTGATTACTTTTGAGTTGAAATCAACAAATGCCGGCAAAAAGAAGAATATAAAGAAATTTAAGTTGCAGCCAAAACGGCATGGATATACGTTTATACGCGCAGCTCGCTAAATAGCTTTGTTTCACTTTCTCTAATCGAATTTACAAGCGCGTTTTTGTCTACTAGGGTACGATAGATAACTAGTTCGTATATAACCTTTAAATACTAGCATAAACATTGCCTACCAGCTCGCTGCAGGGTAGTGAAAGCTAAGGCTTTTATTGAAATAAAATGATATTAAAAATGCACTCATTTTTTTATTGAATTTTTCAATTTTTTTTTTTGGAATTTAAAAATTTTAATGTTTTGTAATTTTTTTCAACGCACAATAGATTGCAACTGCTGGTTGTTTGTTTGGATGTTTTTTTTTTTTGCGTATGCACTTTTCGTAAGCACTAGTCTGCAGGCAATATTACCTCTTATTATTGGTTGTTTTTCTCGAAAACTCTTTGTTTGCATTTTATTGTTGCACTCTAGGGAAAAGAAAACAACAACAACCAACCCTTGTGATTTTTTTTTTTGTTAAGCATAAACAAAACGAAAACAATGGCCGGCGCAAGTGACCGTTTGCTTCTTGTGTGTAAATGAACAAGTAAAATAGAAGTTAAATTTAAATTATGTGCATGTGATTTGTCAACTAAAGGTGAGAGAAAAATAAAAACTATATACTTCACAAATTTGATAATAATTGCTGATTGCAGAAAATGAATAATCAAGAAATAAATGAAAAAATTGCTTATGAAAGCTTCAAACGAAAGGTCTTCAGAGAAGCGTCCATTCTACTTGTACAAATAGATAAAACAACCCTGTAGGAAAATCAACTAATTTAAAAGAAGTTGATAAAGTAGTTTTTTGTCAACCACAACTAGTTGAAATTCTGACTTTTTTCCATAGAACGAACTAACTTATTTTGTATGGTGATGTCCGCTAAATAAGTCAATTGACTGTCGTCTGCATATATTTTCAACTACTTGTTAAATTAGTTACATTTAAATTATTTTTTTAATTGCTTTAAAATAACCAATTGAAAACTATTACTGATGGCCAAAAGTTAATAATATTTTATGAAATAACATGGTTAAATATATATAAGCTTGTAATCTAATAAAAATTTTCAATTAAAACATGCCAACATCAGAGTAGTTGCCGCCTTAATATAATTCAAAGTAGTTTATCAATCACTGGTTTTTAAGTAGTATTTCAATTACTTCATATATTGAAGTGGATGCCGCCTTAATATAATTCAAAGTAGTTCATATACTGGTTTATTTTAAATTAGTTTCTTAATTAGTTGTTTTTAAAAACAAGTTAGTTTGTTCCTATAGGGAAGTAAGAATTTGATATTATTGATACAAACACAACAACGAATAGAGCTTAACTTATGCTTACATGTTTTGAAATGATCATCTCTTTCTCTGGCTCTCATTGTAGTGCAAGCTTTTTTCTCTTTATCGGCTTTACTAAGCAGAGTAATTGTTTTAACTCTTTTCAAACGGATATATCCATTCAAAATGGATATTCCAGACAGTTTTCTTTGTGTTAACCTTGTGCTTTTACTTTTTCGATGCTTCTAAAAAAAGTAATGGTGTAATGGATATGGATTCTGTGAATCAATAGCTTTATATAAGGTACTTGTGCCGCATTTATTAATTTTTAATTAATTAAATTTTAATTTCATTAAGTTGTCGACAAAAATGCCTTTGTTATGTTTATTTTTTTTAATGAAATAAATTTAAAATTTGAATGCATTGCACTAATTTAAAATGTTTCTTTTGTTGTTTTATTGAAATAATTCGCTCTTTATTCTATATGTTTTTGACGTCACATATCCAGATGTTCCCAGCAAAGATAACAATATTACCGATATATCTGTTTGTTGCGTATGTTCCCAAACTAGTATTCTTGATGCTTGATCATTTCACTCTCTCATACATGTTCTATTGTTATGTAAAAGAGAAATATTCCATGCATACTCAATGCTTAGAGAGCGAAACTGATACAATTTGATATAAGAAAATATGACAGCACATAACTAGTATGCTTGGATGGTTCTTTGCAGAGCTATACATCAAACTAACGCAAAAAAGGATAAAGGTAAAAAAAGGAAAAGTAACATTGTGCTCGCTGTGCTATGGAAACTCCTTGTATTTTTTTAATAGCATAATAAAATTTAAATATTAATTCCATTCTGAAAATATATATTTTATCTGCTAAATTTAAATTTTCTATTAAATTAAAAATACATATTCTTTACTGCAGAGCAAATAATAAATAAATATCTATATTCCAAAAATATATAATTAATATCTAAACGATTGAGCTACTGTAGATGGGCTATGGCCGTAGACTTCAAAAAAGAGTTTGTTGTTCCTTTCTGTTTAATTTTATTTTGCCAATATTTCGGACTGATTTTCAATCCATCTTCAGGGCTTGCACTATGGTAAATACAAATTTTTATTATTACAATCACTTTCAACATTTAACATAAATCTTTCAAAAATTTAAAATTTTTAACAATACATACTAATATCATTTAAAATTAAACGAAATTATTTTGTGGCAGTGAGGTATCTTGCTCCCGCGTCATCGTCAACTAATCTTGCTCCTCAACAAGTGTTTATAAATATGCGCGCATCCATCGGAGTCTTGTTTAGAATTTAGTCTTAAATGTGTAGGAGTATTGATGATGTGCAACATCTCAATCGTGTATCTTCGGGCATAATTGTTCCCTCGTTGTAAAATTTTTGTGTTGTCAAAATCCTGTAAATGTCCTTTTTATATGCAGTGGGCTGCAAGAGTAGGATTGGTAACAGTTAATAGTATGTCAGTCCGTCCAAGCAGCACTAAGATTAAAGATTATTTATTATTTCATATTTCACATACTAAGATTATTTCATATGTTATTCCTAGTTCTTATAAGCTTTTATTCAACTTGCTTCGTTCGTATATATG
The DNA here is from genome assembly GCA_914767935.1 of Coremacera marginata. Classification (NCBI taxonomy): domain Eukaryota; kingdom Metazoa; phylum Arthropoda; class Insecta; order Diptera; family Sciomyzidae; genus Coremacera; species Coremacera marginata. The sequence goes on from OU612045.1 coordinate 77,004,013, forward strand.
TATGTATGTGTGCCCCAAATCTTGCAAACAATTTTTCGATAGCTTGTGGGTCTCCGATTAAGCTGAAATTTAGCATACATGTGTAAGCCCGGTGACAATGCAATATTATGAAAAACTTTTTGCCACACCCAATTTTACCGCCCAAAAATCAATAAAAATGCTATATCTGGAAAACTACTAGGCCGATTCAGATGAAATTTTGGTAGTAAATTTCCTTCAAGAAGAAAATGGAGTTTAAGAAAAATTTTGACCACACCCCCTTTTACCGCCCACAAATTAATATATCTCCAAAACTACCGGGCTGTTTCAGTTGAAATTTTGGCAGTAAATGTCCATCAAGTATTGCATGGGTTAGAAAAAAAATGTTGCAACACCCCCTTTTACCGCCCACAAATCAATAAAAATGCTGTATCTCCAAAACTACTAGGCCGATTCAGATGAAATTTTGGTAGTAAATTTCCCTTAAGTAGAAAGTAGAAAAATGGGGTTTAAGAAAAACATTTCACCACACCCTCTTTTTCCGCCCACAAATTCTAATATAATTCTAATATAATATTAATTTAATAATTTAATAAACGTTATTAAATTCTCTACAGCATCGATTGATGGGTTCACTGTTTGCGTATGAAGCTTGGTGCTGATATTCAGTTAACAGCCGAGTATGCCTAGTACGTCTTATTGGTTCGTTGAGGCATATAATACGGGAAATATATTCACTGTCAATAGCACCATTAATAACATCGAATGTGAAATATGAGCCCAATAATGATCTTCTTGATGATAATGGCATCAAGTTTAAAAGGCTGAGTCTGTATTCATATGAAGGAAGGCTATTATAATTACGGGGGTTGTACATGTCTCTCCACGTGTATAGTAAGAATTGCTTTTGAATAGACTCGATTCTTTCGCTATGGGAATCGAAAGACGGACTCCAAATTCTGCAGGCATATTCAAGTATTGGCCGCACTAACTCACAGTATAAGGATGTAGTGACTCAAATATTCTTGAATTCATTTGCTCGCCTTTTTATAAAACCAAGTTGTTTGCTCTCCAATTTACTTAATGGCGACGATTCCACCAATGCCGCCCATCGAGAGCACAGTGCAGTGCCACCAATCGACGATGACGGAGTGGAAGTATCACCACCTAGCCATGAAGAGGTTCGAGTTGCTATCCAACGACTCAAAAACAATAAAGCAGCGGGTGCTGACGGCCTGTCAGCTGAATTGTTTAAAACCGGCGGCGATGAATTGATAAGGCGCATGCATCAGCTCATCAGCAAAATATGGCTAGCAGAAAGCATGCCCGACGATTGGAACCTCAGTGTACTGTGCCCTATACTTAAGAAAGGAGACCCTACAATCTGCGCAAGTTATAGAGGTATCAGTCTTATTTCCATCGCATATAAGGTTCTCTCAAGCGTACTGTGTGAAAGATTAAAGCCAATTACAAAAACACTGATTGGACCTTATCAGTGTGGCTTTCGACCTGGTAAGTCCACCATAGACCAGATTTTCACGCTACGACAAATCCTGGAGAAAACCCACGAAAATCAAATTGACACACACCATCTCTTTGTCGACTTTAAAGCTGCGTTCGATAGCCCGAGAAGGGATTGCCTATACGCAACAATGTCTGAGTTCGGTATACCTGCAAAGTTGATTAGACTTTGCAGAATGACGTTGAGCAACACACGCAGCTCCGTCAAGGTAGGAAATGACCTCTCCGAAACCTTCAATACCGAAAGAGGTTTCAGGCAAGGCGATCCACTGTCTTGCGATCTCTTCAACATCATCATGGAGGGGATCGTACGAAAGGCCGGTGTGCATCGTAATGGCACCATTTTCTATAAAGGTGTCCAGCTCCTTGCTTACGCTGATGATATTGATATTGTTGGCAGAACCAAGAGAGATGTTACCGCTGCTTTCGCCGCTATCGAAAAGGAATCAGCCAAAGTGGGTTTGACGATAAATGAGGGTAAAACAAAGTATATGCTGTCTACAAACAAGGGAGCTCGGCGTTTAGACTCCCACGTTTCATCCGGCAGCTATAACTTTGAAGTAGTCAAGGAGTTTGTATACCTTGGCACCGCCATTAATACTAACAACGAAATCAGCCTGGAGATAAAGCGAAGAACAATAATTGCTAATAGGTGCTACTACGGGCTCAGTAAGCAACTAAGTTCCAGAGCCCTCTCTCGATCGACAAAACTAACACTCTACAAGACGCTCGTTCTACCTGTGCTGCTTTATGGCGCTGAGGCATGGGTAGTTTCGCAAACTGACGCAGCCGCTCTGGGGGTGTTCGAGAGAAAAGTTCTTCGCAAAATCTTCGGTCCTGTTCGAGTCGGCGATGACTATCGCATCCGAATGAACCACGAGCTGTATGAGCTCTACGGAGACATTGACGTAGTTCGGCGTATAACTGTGCAGCGACTACGCTGGCTGGGTCATGTCCATCGTATGGACGACGAAGCTCCAGCGAAAAAGGTGCTCGAGGCGAGGGTCGCTGGTCAACGACGACGAGGGAGACCATGCCTCCGATGGATGGACCAGGCTGAGGAAGCCCTAACCGCACTTGGTGTATCCGATTGGAGAAGGCGCGCGCAAAGCAGAGGCGCCTGGCGAGAGCTGATGAGGTTGGTCGAAATCCGGACACGGGTTGTCACGGCCACCTAAGTAAGTAAGTAAGTAAGTTGTTTGCTGGCTCTGGACAAAATTTTGTCATAGTGCAAATTAAAGCGCATCTTGCAATCCAAAACTACTCCAATATCCACTACATGATTGACTCTTTTAATCTCGGTACTATGGAGGTTGTAGGTATGTAGTGCCATGTTGTTCTTACGAAAAAACTTATAACATTGAATTTATTGACATTAAGATGCAGTTTATTTTGGATACACCATTCCTCAAGAGACAACAGTTTTGACTGTAAAAAATGTACATCTATCTCTGATTTGATTGCATAGCACATTTTAAATGATCTGCATACAGAAGGTGTGGGATAACTCCTAAGGAGACTGCAATTTTTTTTGACAAAATTTCTTGGAATTTAACATACTGGGATCTGTCGTCGAGATATGATTTTAGCACACTTAGTATGGGTCCCGTAATACCGAAATTTTCTAATTTACATGTTAGCATGCTGTGATCAACTCTAACGAAGGCTTTACTGAAATCTGTATAAACAGCATCTATTTGGTGCCCTTTTTCCATATTTATTAAAACATCCGATACCATGATCATGTGATTGAATGTTGTAGATCGTCTTTTACGGAAGCCGTGTTGCTGCTCATTAAGACGTGGGTTGATAATACTTGTTAGCTTATCACAAATAATTTTTTCAAAAAGTTTTAATTAAAGTTTTAGTTTAGTTTTAGTTTTAGTTAAAATTGCTATGCCTCTATAATTTTCAACAGACCTTTTATCTCCACTCTTGTAAATTGGTGATGGGTGGGATGATTTCCAATATGAAGGAAATGTCCCACAAGACAGTGATTCGTTAAAAATTATCTATAACGGCAGAAGTAGTTGGTCTAAACATCGCACCAGGAAGCTTGGAGGAATAAGGTCCGGTCCAGGTCCCTTAAATAAATCCAGTTCTTTTATGGCATTAGAAATCCCTTCCTGCGTTAAATTTATACTATCCACCACAATATTTGAGCTGGCAGAAGTGGCTTCAAATTGGGTAGTAGATTAACAAAAGACCTCCTTAAAATGATCCGCATATAAGTTGCGGATTTCGTGAGGGTTGGACGAATGGACAATACCTTTAAACATAGACGATGGATAGCCGCTAGATTTACGCTTCAAGTTAACAAAGTCAAAGAATTTTTCGGTTTTTGGATGATTTTCTCACCACTGAGGTTAGTGTACAACTTGTACGCTTCTTCTTACTTGATAGAGAACTCTTTTGATAGCTCGTCATACCTTATCTTGAGTTCATCGCTTACATTATCAGTGTTTTTGAGAAGTTTATGGATTTTATTTCTTTGATTCCTCAAAAATCTGAGATTTCTATATAGCCATGGCTCTGAAAGCTTATCCTTTTTCTTTATTTTTGGTACATAACTTTCGATAGCTGTAAAAATGTGCTGATAAAATTTAGGGACAGCGCTATCTACGTCTAAGTTGGAAGGAATATAATTTCAGTTTAGAGCATAAAGATAACATTTTATGCTTTCGTAATCGGCGTTGAGGTAATCGTACGCAATGGAGTTATTATAAGATTGGGTAAAGGTAACTGCATTAGAAAAGAAAGCAACCGTTAAGGCTGTATGGTGAACAGAGTTAGCTAACAAATTTTCTGCATCACTGCATGGGCTAACTTTCATTTCCTCATATGCGTTAGTAAAGACTAGGTCCAACCATCTCCCATTTTGATTTTGTACAGAAGAAACTTGCTGCAGGTCGCTGCCATAAAAGGTACTTAGCAATGTGAAATCTATGATATTTGAAAGGTTAACAGGAAGAAGATAGTTGCCATTTTCATCGGTGACAAACGATATATTTCGACGGTAAATGTCACCAAGAATAACAACCTTATCTTCCTCTTTTAGAGGAGAGATAAAGGCGGACAGCGTTTCACATAGCTCGTTGTATGTTGTTTCACTTGAGCAGGGAGGAATGTAAACGACACCAATGTACAAATATAGACTATTTCCTAAGCAAATTCCAATTATTCGGTAATCGAAGAGCTTGTGGTTAGGTGTATCTATAAGCTCACTTGAGAGAGAATTGTGAGATGCTATCAGGACTCCTCCTCCTCCTCGAGAAAGACCTGTTGAGGTGTAGTCCCGATCATTTCTGAAGACAGTCCAATTACTGTCAAGAACTTCCTCATTATTGATAGTATCATTTAACCATGTCTCAGTGAATACTAGTACATTGAAGTGGCATGATTTGGAGTGAACATAAAGTTTTTGTAATTTGCTTCTCATGCCACAGCTATGGTAAAATACGTTTAAGAAATTTGAGTTAGGGACGATAATATTGTTGCTGCTCTTTGCGTGATTTTTGAAGAAGAGACACGTGTTTAGTTCTGACGTGAGTGCCATATGTGTCTAGATCCGCTTTGACTTGATCAATCGTTACGCCAAGTTGTTCAAGTCATCAACAAAGGTAGGTAGCCCTTCTTGTTGAATTAATACTCTAAGATTAGTTTTGGTCTTGCCTTCAATGCATGTTGAATCTTATTCAATGCATAAATGCATGTTGAATCTTATGCATATAAGCGAGATACAAACGAACGTTGTTGTACACACTGTTCTCCCTTAGACGAGAAAGAGCATATCTGCTCTCAGTGTCTGCGCAAGAATTTAATGTCAATTTGACTTTTGGAGGAAGTAGAGGATCTAGAAATGACGCAGGGCTACCAGGTTGATCACAAGGCACATTTAGAACTGGAATAGGTTTATAGACACTTTCGGTTGGTGGTGATGGATTTAGAGTATGGGAGTGGATGAAGTTCGGATACTTATCATGGTTGGTTTCATTGTTGTTTAGACTAAATGAAACCCGTCTTGGATAGGTGGAAGATTTTTTCGATACTAGATTGATTTTCACCGTATTATTAGTTGGAGCGGTATTCCGGTTGTCTATGGGAGAGAATATTGGGAAGATGTTAGTTTTACGATTCCAATTAGTATCTAAAGTATGATGGTTCTTAGATTGCAAATTGGATATAGAGGTAGAATTAAGATTAGATTTAGAATGAGAAGAGTTTGAGCTAGAACTATAGTTTTGGCAGTAAATGTCCTTCAAGTATTGCATGGGTTAGAAAAAAAATGTTGCCATACCCTCTCTTACCGCCCACAAATCAATGAAAATTATATATCTCCAAAACTACTAGGCCGAATCAGCTGAAAATTTGGCAGCACATTTTCATCAAGTATAAGATAGAGGTTTAAATTTGGCCACACCTCCTATTCCCGCCCACAAATCAATTAAAATGCTATATCATAATGAAGTATATAATGCAATAAATAATGTAAATGGTATAAATAATGTTAATATGTACTGTTAAGGTTAATGGTCTAAAAAATTAAAATGCTATATGTAAGGCTTTCAAAATAAAAGATGTTCATAAACAACCTTTAAGACTAAAAAGTATAAAATAAAAAAAATATAAAAAAAAATTTTTAAAAAATAAGCTTTTATTTAAAACCAAAACGAGAACACAAAAGAAAAAAAATAAATTTCAGTGACATTTGTCATATATGTATATAGTAGGTATATTCTAGATTCAGAAGAACATCTCCCTTGGTTACCCATCATCATAATAAAAGCGTACGTAAATAGGTAAGTTCTAGGGACGTATATAAATTTAGAAATTTTCAAAATGTAAAATACATTTAAATGTTAAAAGCTTAAGGCCCTGATATTATGCAGTAAACCTGTATAATGGATCGCGGTTTATATACAGATAAGCCTACTAAAAGATTTAATTCCACTGATATTGTGTAGTAAGCTTGTATAGTTACATTTTAAAATTTTCTAAATTTATATACGTCCCTAGATCTTACCTATTTACCTATTTAAGTAATCTCCCATACAAAGTGGCTTTATTTTAAAAGTAAAATCTCTTAAAAATCTGCTCAAATTAAAGAAATGTCTTGAAATTTTGCACATTAGCTTTGATATATAATATGAATCATCCCTACGACATATGACAAAATCAGATCAAAACCACGCCTACCTCCCATAGAAAGTGACTTCATCAAAATAGGAAAACTTTCGTTAATATATAAAACTGAATATCATCGTGTATGTCGTGGCTAGAGACTTCGAATATACTTCAATATGGCCGCGGGGGGGGGGAGCTTCGGTACCGAAGCTGCCAAAGCTCCATCCTTACTAGTTTAAGTTCTTTTTTTTTTTTAATGAAGTATTACTTTATTAAATATTGTATACTGAAGTGTACAAATCTTGGAATGTTCCTTTAAATTAACTTGTCTCTTTTTTTCATATTATATTTTCATTAAATGCGATAAATTTTTAAGTTTTCTTACCAAAATAAATTCTTAAGAAAAGTACATACAATTATTGTCTTAAACTCCTGCAATTTATTATGCGCAAAATCATTTTGTATTTCGCATTAAATGAAAGCAAGCGATGCAATCATTTATCATTTCAAAATTCACGAGCGATGAAAACTGAACACATCCCATCAACACGAGGTGCGCTCATGAAAAATTTCTTAGCATACCAACGAACGAGCGCGAACGACAGTCGAAGAGTTCAAACGAAGAGCGAACAGCTTATCCGCATCCACTCTTGATTTTATAAAAATGATTGTTCAAATCATGGCAGAATTATAAAGTAGGCTTAAGTTGGAGTAAAAAGCAAGCTGTATGTCAAAATTGGTTGGTCAAATTTTAGTTTTCTTATTGTTGTTGTTGCCGTTTTTTATTTGACGTTTAGCGTTCTCACAGCTTTGTTGTTGCAAAACTTGTTGTTTGAGCAGCCATTTAAATGTGAGTATACCTTATAATTGTATCATGAGTTCATAGCAGTGATGTGCTTTGGGGGAATTTCGCCCACTTTTCGGGATTTTTGACCTTGGAGAGCGGACGGAATTTTATGCTTCAAAGTGGGATTTTCATACCTGTCAAAAAATCTTAGTTGACAACATTGCCCCAAAATCGGACCCAAAACTGCTTTGGATGTTGATAAGAGAGTTAATTCTAAGGATCTTCGTTCAATCTCAGATTACGTGGAAGTAAACAAATTTTCACCAGAAGTTGAATAAAACAATAAGCTCCGGCCTTAAACTCTGTCATTTCCCAATATAACAATATCGTCAACTTTTGTCCTGTCATTACCGCACTCCAACCCCGACACCGAAAGGATATTCTCAATAGCAACGGATATAAAAACAAAAATTATGAAATTAAATAAGGTGTGCGCGATGTTTTCACCTTTTTAAAAAAATGTTCGGTACGCTTGTCACTATTTACTTTTTTTTTATAAATTTTTTGACAAGTGTAGCAAAATTTGGAAACGTCACGGTTATCTTGTCTAATTTCACCATGCTTTTACCTTTACTTTTTGGTGAGATTTTGGTGGGATTTTAAGGTACCTCCTCTGGCGGGATAAAGTGGGATTTTTACTTACACAATCGGGATTTTTAACAATGTCTGAATCACATCACTGGTTCTTAGTAAAGATAACTCAGAAGAGCGGGAGCGCATTTTGATTGCTCCCCGAACCCTGATTTGGGAACATCTATATATAAAGGGTCCTCTACGCACGGGTGACAATCTTGACGCGATGTAGGGGCTTAAGTTGCAAAGACACAATGGTTATTGGGTTAGGCTTTGTGGAGCAACGAACCAAAAGTCACCCCCCCGTTTCTAAGGTTATAGACGCCATGCCGAGGGAGATTGCACCGGTGGGGCAGGGTCTAGGGGTTTTAGATCGCGAATGGTGTCTCCTCAGGGCAGTCCACTCCCTGTTGTATTTTAGTAGGGTAGGGCGGATAATGGGGATCTCTGTCCGTTCGGTCCGTTTTTCTCCCCAATTCGTGGGATATTTTATGAACCAAAAAACAAAAAGGAAGGGTGCGCTGTGGGGACGAGTCCCGAAGCGGTGGAATCCCAAAAGACCAGAACCGGATGAGCCGCAAGGTAACCCGCCGGGCCTGGTGGACGATAAAACTCTGAAAGGAGTGGAATTGTCAGCCAGACCTGTCGATGCTGCAACACCAGGGAATGAAGGTGGACATCCTGTAAAGGTTGATAGCCTTCCACATAAAGGAAGGACGATGGAAGTTGGTGGACGACCTCAAAAGTCGATAGCCAGTGGAAATCGTGGAGGGCTGATAGCCAGAAACCGAGCGGTAGCAAACCTTTGCCTACGCAAAGACTTGCGTCCACGAAGTCGAAGGCTTCAGCTGGAGGGAAATTCAACCCGGAAGGGGTCATTGGAAGCGGCCTTGCATCCTATGCTACGGTAGCGGAAAAGGACTTCTTAATGGGCATCGTTGAATGCTCCATCGATGGTCGGTTGGGAGAGTCCCAGTTGGCGGCCTTTAAATCCGCCCTCTTGGAGGCTCTCGACACCATCAATGAAAGCGATGGCGATGTAGGATTTGTTGGCAATGCAAACTTGGAGGATGGAATTATTGCACTCAAGTGCAAGAACCCATCATCTAAGGTATGGCTGTGCCGAACCGTGCCAAAGCTCATGAACTTATGGGAAGGGGCTGAGTTGCGGGTCGACCGACTATACGCATTAAAGGACGTTAGAAGGATGTTCATCATTGTTTACGGTACTTCCGAAAGCAAGGAGGTCATACTTAGGAAGTTGCAGACCCAGAACCGGTGCGTTGCGGACACTTCTAAATGGAGAGTTAGCAATGCAACAAAGTTCGGAGATGCAAAGGAAGGAGGCGTCAAGTTCACTGTGTGGTGCCGGACGGATGAGATGGAAGTGATCAGGCTGCCAGGGGGGAAACTCAACTGCGGCCTTGATCAAGCTCTCATCAAATTCCAAAATGATGCAAGGTGAGCTCGACGAAACCCCTGGTACGGGGCTGGTGGGGAATTCTGCAAGGGAGGAACCACCAGGGCGGGTAATGGGCCCGTACCCGTACCAGAAAAACCTCGTGGTGTGTCAGCTCAATCTACACAATAGTAGGGCAGCATCAGCAATGATGATGCGTTGCATGGAGGAGGATGGAATTGACATAGCAATGCTCCAAGAACCTTGGATTCTTCACAATAGAATCAAAGGTCTCTCGGAGCAGGAAGCCACGCTGTACCAACCGGTGGCAGATGGCAGACGGAGGATCTGTATCCTGGTGAGACATGGTATACTAGCGGTACATACGCCACACCTATGTTCCCCGGATCTTACCGTTGTGAGAATCGGGAATGGTACAGGTACCTGTATGATGGCTTCGGCGTATCTTCCTTACGACTTTCCGGACCAGCCACCTTCAAAAGAGGTGGAGAACCTGGTAAAGTATTGTGTGGAAAGAGGCATTGGAGTGATCATAGGATGTGATGCCAACGCGCATAATACTGCGTGGGGAAGCACCAACAACAATGACAGAGGAGAGCAACTGCTTGAATTTGTGGAGAGGTATAATCTGTTGGTAGCAAATAGAGGAGTACAGCCGACTTTCGTTGATGCAAGGCGAGCGGAAGTCATTGACGTCACTCTTATTTGTAGAAAGATTCTGAGCAGAATAGAAAACTGGAGGGTCGTGGATAGGCTAACCATGTCGGACCACAGATCCATTCAGTTTGAAGTAAAGTTCGGAATCCGACGCCAGCAGAGTAGCAGAAAGGTCAGGATTCCCAAGAACACAGATCCTGTGAAATATAAGGCGAAGTTGAGGGAAACACTGACCCAAAAAGCTATAAAAGTACCAGGGAATACAGCGGAAGTGGAAAGCCATGTCAAACATCTTAGTTCGGCCATGGTCAAAGCTTACGAGGTGGCATGCCCTACAACTTCAATAGACGAGGGTGATCCGACGCCATGGTGGTGTACTGAACTCGAATCTCTGAAGAAGAAGGTTAGGAAGGCCTTCAATCGGCACATGAGAGGGAGAACCCCAGAAACATGGGTAGAATACAAGGCACGGAAAAGGCAACTGAAGAACCTCACACGACACCGTCAAAGGCAGTCGTGGAGAGACTTCTGCTCTGGGATGGAAACTATTTCAGAAGCATGCAGGCTTCAGAAAATGGTTTCAAAAGATCCATTCTCCAAAGTGGGACTGATCCGAAAAACGGATGGAACCATGGCAGAGAACCTGGAAGAGTCGATGCAAGTTCTGATGGAGGTGCATTTTCCTGGAAGTTTTAAGTCTGATGACCCATGGACAAACCTGAAGAAAGGGATGCACAGGGTTGACAGACTGGAAGCCAAAAGAATGATCACTATGGACGGGGTGAGGAGTGCTATACGCTCATTTGCTCCGTACAAAACATCAGGGATGGACGGTATATTTCCGGCTATGATGCAATGGGGGGAAGATCTCATCGCACCTAGGCTGTGGGGTATATTCGTTACTTGCTTAGCGACTGGGTATGTTGCGAGAGTCTGGAGAGAGGCGAAAGTTGTCTTTCTCCCGAAACCCGGAAAAAAGGATTATGCGGAGGCGAAGTCGTTCAGACCGATCAGCCTTACGTCTTTCCTCTTGAAAACGATGGAAAGAGTGATGGTTGACTGTCTTGAGAGCACTTCACTGATGCATAATCCTCTGAGTAGATGCCAGTATGCTTATAGAGCAGGCATGTCTACGGAGAGTGCTCTTCACAAATTAGTTAGAGTGGCTGAAAAAGAGTTTTTTTCAGGAGGCATCGCGATGGCCACATTTATGGACATCGAGGGTGCTTTTGACAAAATATGCTTTGGAAGGCTGCGACAGGCTCTGACAGAACGCAATGTAAGCCCAATGATAACAAATTGGGTAGACAATATGCTCAAGCACAGGGCTGTCAACATGCGGAACGGTAGAGTCAAGACTAGAGGTAGAGTAAGTAGAGGATGTCCTCAAGGAGGGGTGTGATCGCCAACCCTGTGGAACATCACTGTGGACTCACTTTTGGCTAGACTAGACGAATCGGGCATACACACGATAGGGTATGCAGATGACATTGCGTTGGTGGTCTGTGTTAAGTTCATTGACACCATTTCTGACATCATGAAGGGAGCACTCCGAATGGTGGAGGAGTGGTGTCGAGAACAAGGCCTCACCGTGATCGCAGGAAAATCAGACAATATTCTCTTTACTAGAAAGTGGGTAGGCCTGAGGAGAGAACCACTTAGACTTTTTGGAGCTGAAATCAACATGTCCACGAAAGTTAAATATCTAGGGGTAACTCTAGATAGTAAACTGAACTGGAACGAACATTTAGGAGACAGGATTCAAAAGGCCAAGAGGGTTCTCTTTCAGTGTAGACGCGTTTGTGGTCTAAAATGGGGGCTAAACCCAGAGGCTATGAAATGGATTTACACTATGTTGGTTAGACCTGTCATCACGTATGCTTCGGTGATCTGGTGGACAAAAGTCAGTCAGAAAACCATTAAGAAGCGACTAGACAGAGTCCAACGGCTGGCGTGTGTTGGAATAACAGGGGCAATACGCACCACTCCAACAAGCGCAATGGAGGTTTTGTTAGGTATGCTACCGTTGGATTTAGAAATAAAGAAAACGGCAGCGCTAACAGCCCTCAGGATGTTGCGAAATGCTACGTGGCATGGAGCAACAGCCCTCCATGGTCATATGCGCATCCTGGATATGACACAGCGAAATGTCAGGGAGACGTGTATGTTTATGGACGGAAGGCAGAGAGTGAGAATAACAGAAAAATGTTATAAAACTCTATAACAGATGGATCCGTTTGTGAAGAAACCGCTGGTAGTGACATCAGAATATTCACAGACGGCTCTCTGATGAATGGCAGAGCCGGGTCTGGCGTCTACTCAGAGGAGTTGAACCAATCATGTGCACTGAGGCTGGGGAGGTTCGTGTCTGTATACCAGGCGGAAATGCTTGGTGTAGTGCATGCGCTGGACCACTTGATAGATGGACGGGTAAATGGCAAGAAAATTGGCATTGCCCTTGACAATCAGTCGGTGATTAGGTGCATGCAACGGACAGATATTACTTCTAGGTTGGCCATAGAATGTCTTACCAAACTCAATAGGTGCGCTCAGACAAATGAGCTCAAACTTATGTGGGTGCGAGGACATTCTGGCATAGAACAGAATGAAAAGGCTGATTCTTTAGCAAGAGAAGGATCAGCAGAAGAATTCTGTGGAACAGAACCACGTATCGCCATAGGCGACAACATGGTGGCAGGCCTTATTAAGCAATGGACGGACTCGGAACACCGTACAAGGTGGGAAGAAGATGGTAATTGCAGGCAATCAAAGGCGGCCGTGAAATGGTCAAGTAGTGAGGCAGCAAAAGTCATCCGATACAATCGGAAGACTTTAAGCCGGCTTACTGCACTGGTCACAGGACACGGTCCCTACATGTACTGCCGGAAACAGCAGCACACATTTTGTGCCAGTGTCCGGCGTTGGCACGCATAAGATTGACCATTCTGGGACGTCCATTTATTGACGAAGCCGAGATTGGTCAACTGACCTACAAGGACATGCTTGAGGTGACAAAGGGTGCCTATATAAGGCGCATGCTCACTTATGCGTGCTCCGAGCAGTAGCATCCTTCGTCAAATAGGGGACGAAAAGGGACCCACTGTGGTCTGATTCGGCCAATCCCCGGCTTATTATATATTATATATATATATAAAGGGTGGTTAAATTGTAAGGGCCAATGTTGATTTTGAATAAAACAAAAATTATTTAGGAAATTATTGTCATTTATTTTTATTATGATAATATTGGTATGGTATCGGCCGAATAGCCACCGCGACCTCGGCAGCACACCTCCATCCGATGGTCCAAATTTTCGATGACGCTGAGGCATAAGTGAGGTTCTATGCCGTTAATGTCCCGAATTATCTCATCCTTGAGCTCTTGAATTGTTGCTGGCTTATCGACGTACACTTTTTCTTTCAAATAACCCCAAAGAAAGAAGTCCAACGGTGTCAAATCACATGATCTTGGCTGCCAATTGACATCGCTAAAACGCGAGATAACACGGCCATTGAGTTTGTCGCGCAAAAGAGCCATTCTTTCGTTAGCTGTGTGGCAAGTGGCACCGTCCTGATGAAACCACATATCGTCCACATTCATATCTTCCAATTCGGGCCATAAAAAGTTCGTTATCATCTCACGATAGCGAACACCATTCACAGTAACTGCCATTTTGGAAAAAATACGGCCCGATGATGCCGCCAGCAAATTTTCTGCAGTACGAGCTGTACGAGCATGCACTGGTGTATTCACATCTCCTTCAGACCCGGATTGCTCAAATTTTTGCACGATTTTTCTGATTGTACGCAGATTTGGACGATTAAATTGACCGAAAAAAAATCACGAAGTGCACGATATGTAGTTTGATTTGAACGCCCATTTTCATTATAAGCCTGAATAACTTTAACGCGTTGCTTAGATTTATTAGGTTTGCCACCTACATTTTTAAAATTTTACGAATTCAAAATTACGTATTTTTCGATAGTTTCTGCCACCTAATTCAGTGCTGGGGCGAACGTTAGCTAAAAATGGGTAACTGAATAACGTTGCCAAAACTTTAAAAATTATGTAATTTTTTTACCAGCGAGCTACCAAAATTTCAAAATTTTTACGAATTCGGTGCTGGGCGAACATAAGCTAAAAATGGGTCGCTAAATCCGAATCCGACGTCACAATTTAAAATTAACGTAATTTTTATCCATAAAGTTGCCATAGAAAATTGTTTGCTTTTTACGAATTCGGTGCTAGGGCGAACTGTAAGTAAAAATGGGTCACTGAAACTGAAACATAAGGCTGCCACCTATATTTTTTTTTAATTTTTTCTAATTAGGTTCTAGGGAACACTAGGTGTAAATTAGTCGCTGAAACCCAACCCGTTATTTGAATTTAAAAATTATGGAGTTCTCTCACCGTAGGGATGCTAGCTAAATTTTTTTAATTTTAAAAATTCGGTGCTGGGCCGAACACTAGGTAAATACGGGCCACTGGAACCGCATTCGTTGTTAGAATGTAAAAATTCAGTAATTTTTTGTCATATGGCTGCCACCTAATTTTTTTACAAATTCATTGGTGAAGAAAAAACCTTCAAATTCTTTACAATTTAAAAAAAATAAATACTGACTCAAAGCAGCTTGTCTGAATACAGAAACTTCACAGTCATTTTTATTTAAACTTACATAGCTACGTATATATATGGGCAAATCCTGACGTGTCCGACGTATCATTCGGACGCATCTTTTAAAAATTTATCATACGATTCAGAGATGCATTTGGGATAGGTGTCTATTGGTATAATAAAAAAACAAAACAATTTTTATTCAACTTAAATTTATATTAATATTCTTATTTTAAATATGCATTCGGACGTTTCACGAAACGGAAGTCATTTTCAATTTTTCAGCAAAGTCGGAATGCAATTTTTTTTTAAAATTTCACAAGCTTTCACCATACGCCGTCTTTATTAAGGGCTTAACGAGGTCACAGTAAATTATTTTATATGTTCAGACCATTCGTGTTGGACGTTTCAGATTTTTCCATTGTGATTATATTGGGTAATTAAGTAACTAAGTTATTAGGTAATTTAGTAATTGAGAAACAAATTTGATGTCGTCGTTGTGCGTGCAATACAATCCACCACTTGCATAAACACACACACACACGGTGATAGTCACACGGTCTTCTTTTTAACTATTGAATGGATTTTCAACTAAACTAAAAACATTTGTTGAAATTAGATACTTGATTTGTTCTGAAATCAGCATTTAATGGAAAATCCACCATTTATTAATAAATCAAATTAAATTAAAATTCAAATTTCCATTTTGGCTTTTTTGCAATATACGCTGTATTGCAAGTGGCTGATACGCGGTATTACACGCCCAACGACGATACATTGTTCTTTCCTTGCCTCAATCATTTTATTTTTATCTTTAGCCGATACCTTTCATCTTTAATAAAACAAAAACATTAACAAAAACTACATTTGTGAAACAATGCGGGTAATTAGATCATTATAGTAAACAATTAATGTTTACTTAATTGATGAAGTTAATTGTCATTTACATCCCCCCCTTTACGGCAACCTTCAATGAGGAAGACTGAGTTATTATTTTTGGTGGCTTCAACCGTCCAAATATATCATTTGTCATTGACGAAAATGACAACTATCTTCTGCCTGTAAACCTCTCTAGTAGCATAGACTTTACTTTACTAAGTACCTTTTATAGCAATGATCTAAAGCAAGTCTCTGCAACACAAAACCAAAACGGCAAGTTGTTAGACCTAAGCTTCACGAACTCGAACGACGAAGTGAGGGTTGGTCCAACCAACGAAGCAGAAAGTTTGTTTACTAACCATATCCACCATGCAGCCATAACAGTTATTTTCTCTTTTATAAATATCTCTTTTACCCAGTCTTTCAATAACTCCATTGTGTACAACTTCCTTAGTGCCGATTAAGAAAGCATAAATCTCTTCTAGATGGTATCAACTGGAATTGCGTTCTATCGAACTTAGACT
Source organism: Coremacera marginata (assembly GCA_914767935.1). Taxonomy (NCBI): domain Eukaryota; kingdom Metazoa; phylum Arthropoda; class Insecta; order Diptera; family Sciomyzidae; genus Coremacera; species Coremacera marginata. Next base: position 77,020,152 of record OU612045.1, read on the forward strand.
AAGATAGCACTGTCTCGAGTTTTTATCATTACATTTCTACAGCTATCGAAAGGTATGTGCCTAAAATAAAGAAGAAAAACAAACTTTCAGAACCTTGGCTAAATGCAGATCACAAATATTTGAGAAACCAGAGAAACATAATTTACAAACTTCTCAAAAGTATCGCAAATGTAAGCGAAGAAATGAGGCTCAGATATGATGATCTATCGAAGGAGTTATCTTTCAAGTCTGATGTAGCGTGCAAGTTTTACTTAAACTTAATTGGAGAAAAAAAATTGTCAGGACCCCAAGACATTTTTTTGACTTAGTCAATTTGAAGCGAAAATCAGCCGGTTATCCTTCATTCATGTTTGAAAGTAATATTGTCTCCTCAAACCCTCAGGAAATATGCAACCCCTTTGCGTATCATTTTAATGAGGTATTGTGTCCACCAACTCCTCAGTTTGATGTTTGTCCCCCCACTTGGAATTGGCAACATATATTTGAAAGCTTCAGCTTGACTAAAGAAGACATACCAAGTGCCAGAAAAGGTTTTGATACAACCAAGGGACCTGGACCAGACCTAATTCCCCCAACGGTACTGGTGCAATGCTTAGACCAGCTACTTTCGCCCTTATATGTATACCCCAACGCGTACTGCATACTGCCAACGTGATCACGATTACAGCCATAATTTTAAAGTTATCGCGATGAAATTCAAAATATAAGCTTCTTTTTAAAAAATGGAGATCAAGTTCCAGAATGAGCCAAGTCGGATGAAAACCACGACTACCTCCCATACAAAGTGACTTTATTTTAACAGTAAAATCACTTCAAAACCCACAAAATTTAATGAAATGCCTTGAAATTTAGCACATAGGCTGTGCAAACCATATCTATGCTATTTAGCAAAATTGAATGAAACCACGTCTACTTCCCATACAAAGTGCCTTTATTCTAAATGTAAAATCTCTTAAAAATCCACAAAATTATAGAAATATCTTGAAATTTTGCGCATAAGCTTTGATATATGATATAACATGAAATATCTAAGATATTTGGCAAAATCGGATGAAAACCACGCCTACCTCCTATACAAAATGACGTCATTAAAATAGAAAAACTTTCGTAAATGTATGCAACTGAATGACATCGGGTCTGTATATACCCAAATTACGTCCACATCGTTTACCCAACCCATACATATATTTTTCGGTATGATATGGAGTCTTTTATCAAAATCTGTGCATTGGACTCCATGTGGTGAACATTTTTTGGACCTATAGCTAAAAGTTTGAAGGATTGACAACTATTTTAATACTTACAACTTCAGTATACGTGGGTAAGTACTCCATGCTAAAACTTGGCAACTTAAGTAACAAATAAATTGCACAAACTTTTTTTTTGTGTCTGTTGGTAACTTCGTTTACCAATTTATGCATGGGACAAACAGAGAAATTTTGTGTTGGTAACTTCATATACAAAATTATTAGCTTATTTTACTGAAAAAAACGATGGTTGTAAGTCAGATATACCAACTTGATGCATAATTATTTTGCTTACTTCACGTTGACAAGCTCAGTTGCCATCTTTTTTTATGGAAATATAAAAATTGCTGCAGACAACAAGTTGGCAACTTAAGTTACAACTTGAACTATTTTTTTTTGTCCAAATTATAAGTTTAATGGGTAAAAATCTCCTTGCATATACTTTTAAAAACTACAACGATTTAATAGCCGGTAGACATTAATTTCATCTATAATAAACAAAACCCTGTTCTCAATATTAATTTTTGATTTTCTTTTTATAACGAAAACAACACTAAAATGGTTATACCCATAAATGACTATTTTCGAGTTATCAACTTATACTTTGGACGTATCGGGCTTAAACCAAATTTTGCTCACATATTATTTGGCATAAGAATCAGTCTGTAGCTCATAAAAGTGGGCGTAATGGACAGGGGAGTGGCACTTTATTTTTAATACATAATTTCGATCTACACCGTTTCTCCGATTTCGCACATATATTCTTTAGTATAATGAGAAGTTTTAAGCATAAAAAATGGATAGGAATGGACAAGAGGCGTGTCAATTTAATTCTAATCAAACTCCTTCTACACCATTTTTGTGACTTCAACCAAATTTCGCAAGTATATTCTTTGGAATAAAGAGCAGTGATTAGTCTAAAAAAATTTGCGAAATTAGACAAGGGCGTGCCACTTTAATTTAAATCGAACTCCTTCTATTGCCTTTGTCCGACTTCTTCCAAATTTTCCATATTCTTTTAAATAATGAGCAGTCAGCAGGCCGCTCATTATTGGACGGAATTGGACGGGGGCGTGGCACTTTAATATTAAGCGAAATTATTTAACACCGTTGGTATGAATTTGCACATACTACCAATCAAATTTTGCACATATAGTCTTTGACATAATGAGCAGTCTATAAATAACTCTATGTAGTAGCTAAGGGTAAAATAAAATTAAGGGCATGGACACAAATATTTTTGCAGATTATGCATAAACATTTTAAAGACGGCTAAAGACTTTGAATATACTTCAATACGGCTGCGGGTGGGTATTTTAGCTTTGGCACCCTGCCGAAGCTCCATTCCTTACTAGTTAATTATATATTTAACAGATCACTCTCCCTTGGAGTATTTCCCTCCTATTGGAAAACTTCCAACCTACTACCAATATACGATAAAGGTGGTAAACACGCCACGCGTTAACACGCCTTATCAACCCACGACTAAACGAACAGCAGTATGGTTTTCGAAAAGTTTTGTCCACCACCACTTACCTCATTATAATGGTTTCTGACGTTTTAAGCAAGATGGAGAAAGGAAACCAAATAGATGCTATATACTGATTTCAATAAAGCCTTCGATCATGTTGATCACGGTATCTTAATACATAAATAACAAAAATTTGGTATCTCCCAAGATTTTAAATTTCAAGGAATTGTGTCGAAGAAAATCGAGGTCTCGTCTGGAGTTCCACAAGGTAGTCATCTTGGGCCTCTTCTCTTCAATATCTTCATATCCGACTTGTCGATAGTTCGAAGGATATTCCACATCTTAACCTCTGCATGCCGACGACCTAAAAATGTACCACGTAATTAAGTCGCATTAAATCGCTCCTTAAGAAAGGAGACCCAACAATCTGCGCAAGTTATAGAGGTATCAGTCTTATTTCGATCGCATATAAGGTTCTCTCAAGCGTACTGTGTGAAAGATTAAAGCCGATTACAAAAACACTGATTGGAACTTATCAGTGTGGCTTTCGACCTGGTAAGTCCACCATAGACCAGATTTTCACGCTACGACAAATCCTGGAGAAAACCCACGATAATCAAATTGACACACACCATCTCTTTGTTGATTTTAAAGCTGCGTTCGATAGCCCGAGAAGGGATTGACTATACGCAACAATGTCTGAGTTCGGTATACCTGCAAAGTTGATCAGACTTTGCAGAATGACGTTGAGCAACGCACGCAGCTCTGTCAAGGTAGGAAATGACCTCTCCGAAACCTTCAATATCGAAAGACGTTTCAGGCAAGGCGATCCACGGTCTTGCGATCTCTTCAACATCATCATGGAGGGGATCGTACGAAAGGCCGGTGTGCATCGTAATGGCACCATTTTCTATAAAGGTGTCCAGCTGCTTGCGTACGCTGATGATATTGATATTGTCAGCAGAACCAAGAGAGGTGTTACTGCTGCTTTCGCCGCTATTGAAGAGAAATCAGCCAAAGTAGGTTTGACGATAAATGAGGGCAAAACAAAGTATATGCTGTCTACAAACAAGGGAGCTCGGCGTTTAGACTCCCACGTTTCATCCGGCAGCTATAACTTTGAAGTAGTCAAGGAGTTCGTTTACCTTGGCACCGCCATTAATACCAAAAACGAAATCAGCCTGGAGATAAAGCGAAGAACAATAATTGCTAATAGGTGCTACTACGGGCTCAGTGCTCAGTAAGCAACTAAGTTCCAGAGCCCTCTCTCGATCGACAAAACTAACACTCTACAAGACGCTCGTTCTACCTGTGCTGCTTTATGGCGCTGAGGCATGGGTAGTTTCGCAAACTGACGCAGCCGCTCTGGGGGTGTTCGAGAGAAAAGTTCTTCGCAAAATCTTCAGTCCTGTTCGAGTCGGCGATGTCTATCGCATCCGAATGAACCGCGAGCTGTATGAGCTCTACGAAGACATTGACGTAGTTCGGCGTATAACTGTGCAGCGACTACGCTGGCTGGGTCATGTCCATCGTATGAACGACGAAGCTCCAGCGTAAAAGGTGCTCGAGGCGAGGGACGTTGGTCAACGACGACGAGGAAGACCATGCCTCCGATGGATGGACCAGGCTGAGGAAGCCCTAACCCGTTTGGTGTATCCGTGTGGAGAAGGCGTGCGCAAAGCAGAGGCGCCTGTTGAGAGCTGATGAGGTCGGCCGAAGCCCGGACACGGGTTGTTACGGCCACCTAAGTAAGTAAGTAAGTAATTAAATCGCAGGAAGATGTCAACTTCTTACAGTTAAGCCTCTTATTTCTTGAAACCTGGTGTACACAAAACAAACTAGACCTCAATGTAAATAAGTGTAACGTGATAAATTTTCTCCTAGAAACCAACTTTTAAGCCACAACAATATCGAACTTAACAGGGTCAATTATATAGTGGATCTTGGAGTGGTCTTTGACAACAAACTGCGCTTTAATCTACACTATGATAAGATGGTATCAAGGGTCAATAAACAGCTCGGTTTCATTAAAAGACGAGCATGTGAATTCAATAATGTAAGGGTCAGTACATCCCTGTGCTGTGCACTAGTGCGCCTAATACTCGAATATGGCTGCAATTTTTTGGAATTCAACTTTTGAATCCTATTGTGATAGAATAGAATCCATTCAAAAGCAATTCTTACTATTCGCTGTGAGAGAAACTTAAAACCCCCCGGATTATTGCAGCCTTCCACCGTATGAACACAGACTCAGCCTATTAAATTTGATGGCACTTTCAATACGAAGAACGTATTGGATTCATGCTTTACTTTCGATATTCTGAACGGTGTTACTAACTGCGAACACATCTTTAAAAAGATTACCCTCAATGACCCTATAAGACGTACAAGGCATACTGGGCTGTTAACGAAATATCAACATCATACTGCATACGCAAGAAATGAACCCATCAGCCGTTGCTGTAGAGTACTTAATAATATATCCGACCATTACTCACCTTCCATGTCCAAATCCTCATTCAAGCGATCTCTATCAAAGTCTCTCTCTCTTCCTAATTAACCCAGCTTTGGACCTTTTTCTTTCCTTCTCCTCTTTTTAGTATGTAAGCACCTTATATGTAGTCTTACTTTTAATTCTCTTTTTGCCGCTCCTTTTTGACATGTTCGTGAAATGATGTCATTTAGGTGGGCGGACTACGCCCACTTCAATTCGCATATTTTCAAACGCCAAAAAAAGGAAAAGGGAGAAGAAATAAAAAAAAAAAAAATTAAAATGAAATAAATCACATTAAGTTAAAATAAGTAAATTGCCTTGTTGGGCCAATAAATAAATAAATAAATTATAAGAAATCTCGCGAAAAAACGGTGTCCATGACCATTACATCTTTTTGTGTGTGGGTTCTGAACCAGAAAACTTAACATAAATAATTTTAGGAAAAAATAAATACATAAACTTACTACAAATTAGACAAGAAAATACGCACGTTTTTCATCGCACTTTAATTCCAAAAGCAATATAGTTTCAAATCAAAAATTCCAGAGGGGCTGAAAATTACAATAAGAAAAAAACCATATATGTTTTTTTTTATTTTAGAAGCATTTGTACAATAGGGTCAGTCCGCAGAGATTGATCACATAGTGGGCGCTCGACTATTTTAAAAAAATTTTATATTTTTACCATAAATTTCGTAATGTTTCGGTATGTAAGAACTGCTTTAAAAAATTGTTTTTTTGTTGTATTTGCAAAATGGCGGCCATATTTGTCATGCAACCACGAGCGGTTTTCGCATTTTATAGAGTTCGCGGTAATGATCATATATCAGCTCCTATTAAGCATACACTAATAAATCAAAAAACATAATTTTACTTATACCTTAGGCTATTATTTTGCATATCAGAAACAATCAATGAGTGTGCTAATTAATTTTTAAAAAACTTTAAAGTTTAAAAAAAAAAAATTTAATTTTTGGTAGTTTTGAAAAAAAAAATTTAATAGAAAGAAGCTAGTGGCAGACGAATTTTTTTTGGTACTTTAAATATATGACAACAGTTTACGTTTGCGACTAGACCTTTTCTTCTAATACTTTGTCCGAAAACTATCATTGAAATTATGTTTGTTTAAAATTCAACACAATAAACAAAATAATTAAACAAACATTTCAGTCAGAAAAGCACTGGTAGGGAGCCAAAAGTTATATTAATTTCAAAAATGGTTTTTAAATCACCGCAAAAATACGCAACTTTTGATACCTATTGCATATTAAAATTAAAAAAAAAATATCAGCCCAGACTAATGTACATGCAGACGCATGCACAGGAACGACGTCCACTAGCACGCATAAACATGAACACAACGGTGAATATTCTTACTTGCACGAAAACGCACGATAACGCATGAAAAATCACGATTGGTAACCTAGGAATAAAAAACTAAAGTAATTCACCTATTTTTTATTTTGACTACTTGTTAAAGAGTTGTTACTTTGACTGTTATTCGATTTAAGAAAAACGCGATTACGTTGATTTTTTAGTCTCGTGTTAATTCTTGATGAGAACGCTACAAATTTAAGTGATTGAAATATTATTAAATTAAATGATTTATCGCGATGAATAGCGTGTGCTCCGTGGGGACTTTTAAAAATGAACAGTGTCATAAAAATGTGTATGAATTAGTGAAAAATGAGTTTAAGGATATAAACACATTAAGTGATACAGATCGAAAACTTCTTACATACCGAGTTTCAAGTGATATTACCTCTGTATGTGATTATCACATACAAAACTATATACATAAATATCATCATATATACGTCCGGGTTTGCTGTGACCCTTTTAATATCCATAAAAAAAGGGAAGGTTACAGGTTACAAGAAATACTTATAGAACATTTAAATGGAGAAATCAATTGTGGTGTCTGTCTCATTCCCGGTAAATCTCTTTGTAAAAATTGTTTTCGAAAAGTTTTCTCAATAACTGTAAAAAATCCAAGCGAAAGTGATTGTGAACTTGAGGTCAAACCTGATTGCGATGCTGATGATGAGTATGTACCTCCCACTTTATCGCTCAAAATGATGGATTCAGTATGTTCTATTTTGGAAGTTTCACCAGCATCCAAAATTCAAAGAATGAGTGCTGGAAAAAGAGTTTCTGCTTTCAATTCAAAACTAATTAAAATAACAAAAGCTGTTGAAAGAAACCTCTAGCAAGTCTTCGATGAGGATAAACTAGAGAACATGAATCCTTCGAATTCAGTACAGGAATTCGATGAATTAATTGAAAATCTCAGGGAAAAATGTGCAGTTGCGGAAAAGTCAGATCAAGTCAAAATAATAAGTTTGCTTCCAGATTCATGGTCATATCAAAGAATTGTTTCGGAATTCAATGTGTCTGCGCGTCTCGTTAGACTTTCAAAAGATTTGATGAAAGATCAGGGAATACTTCCAAATCTGGAAGAAAAAACAAGCATTCCGTTTTCAGCCGAAACAGTGCAAAATTTCTATGAAAGTGATGAAAACAGTCGCCTATGCCCAGGAATGAAAGATTGCTTATCTGTCAAAATCAACGACAAAAAAGTTCAAAAACAAAAGCGGCTAATTCTTTCCAATTTGAATGAGCTTTTCGGGGAATTCAAAAACCAATATCCACATTGTAAGATTGGACGTACAAAATTATAGAAATAAGACCAAAATGGTGTGTCATTGCCGGTACTACGGGTAGTCACTGTGTCTGCGTTTGCAGTTATCATCAAAATGCAAAGCTAATGGTTAATAAAATAAAATTAAACTACGAGGACCTTCTGAGTAAGCTTGTGTGTGACATTAATAATTACAAGTGCATGACGGACAAATGTGATCAATGTCCAGGAGAAGAATCTTTGCGAGAGTTTTTCAACCATTTGGAAGAAAATGAAGTCATCCCAGACGACATTACTTACAAGCAATGGAGCAATGGAAATGATTGATCGCGCTGAAATCATAACTGTAATTCAAAACAAAGAAGATTTTTTCCAGTCACTTATTTTAAGACTCATCCAATCCCAGTTCCAAAGAGAAAAAAAGATTAGTCTAAATATAGACGAGTGCATTGTCCTTGCAGATTTCGGAGAAAACTTTACTTTTGCTATCCAAGATGAGATACAAAGCTACTACTGGGTACACCGCCATGCAACTTTGCACCCGTTTGCTTATTATTATAAAAAAAATTATTCTGTACGGAGTCTCTGTGTGTGTGTTATTACCAATCATTTAGAACATAACACAGAAACAGTTTACACTTTTCAAACCCATTTAATAAAGCATATTAAAGAAACCGCACCATATGTTCAAAAATAAATATATTTTTCGGATGGAGCTGCAAGCCAATATAAAAATAAGAAAAATTTTTCAAATATCTGCCATCACAAAAAAGATTTTGGACTTGGTGCAGAATGGAACTTTTTCGCAACATTGCATGGAAAAAATGCATGTGATGGTGTTGGAGGAACAACAAAACGGAAGGTTGCAAAAGAAAGTCTCCAAAGAACCGAAACAGGGCAAATTCTTACTCCTGAAGATATGTTTACTTATTGTAAGCAAAATATCAAAGGAATAGTCTACGTTTATGTTGGCAAAGATGAAATTTTCAATAAAAAGTATGAACTTTTGGACCGCACCGAAAAGTGTCAACGAATTCCAGGAACACGGAAATTCCACCGTTTTGTTCCAATTTCGGATACGAAAATGCGATGCTTCATCACTTCTACATTCGAAGAGTATGAGGATCATCCAACCGTTAAAACCGAATAGGTCAACACAAGAAAAAGCATCGAAACGGAAATTGAAATATCATTAAACAATTAGTCGCAAAGGTAAGCTGTTATGACTTTTATTTAATGTATATGTAAATGAATTGTTATTTTTTTATTTATTTTATTAAATTTTGATTGCTATTATAATAAAAAGAAGTTATTTTTTTACATTTACCACATTTAATGAAATGCACGAATTTTAAAATGCTATATCTTTTAAATGAACCCTAACAACCCCTTTCAATCTTATATCATCAGAATAATCTTATTACGTGGTTTATTTAACATTAATTTCAAATGTTTTTCACCCGTGCCCATTGGACATACTTGACCCCAAAGTTGTGGCAAATTTGAGATTTCTTATTTTTCAAAGCGATGTAACCCAAAAAGCTTATGATCTAGTCACTTTAAAAAATTTATATATTAAGTTCTTACCAAGACGTACCTAATACCAAAAAAAAATGGTCTTCCACTAGCTTCTTTCTATTAAATTTTTTTTTTTCAAAGTTACCAAAAATTACGATTGTTTTTTTTAAACTTTAAAGATTTTTTAAAATTAATTAACACACTCATTCATTTTTCTGAAATGCACAATAATAGCCTAAGGTATAAATAAAATGATGTTTTTTAATTTATTACTGTATGTTTAATAGGAACTGATATGATCATTACCGCGAACTCTATGAAATGCGAAAATCGCTCGTGGTTGCATGACAAATATGGCAGCCATTTTGCAAATACAACAAAAAAAATCAGTTTTGAAAGCAGTTCTAACATTCCGAAACATTACGAAATTTATGGTAAAAAAATAAAATTTTTTAAAACCGTCGAGCGACCAAATTTGCTTTTTTGTGATCAATCTCTGCGGACTGACCCAATAAGAACTACGTTCTTTTATAGTACGATATAAAATAAAATAAAATGATTTCAACAAAATACATCAATAACAACGTATTAATTAATTATTATTAATTATTATTATTATTAATTATGGCCCCCAAATGTATGGGGGGAAAAAAAGTTTGAAGTGTTTTAGTTTCAATAAAAATAATTGTTTTTTTTTTTACCTCAAAACAAACCTCTAGAATTTTGAAGTAGATTGTAAAAGTCTAAAGCGTACCGCATTGATCACTCTTTCTTGAAAATTTCATTATTTTCTTGTTATTTTCGAAAAAATCGCAAAAATCCAAATATGAAGGTATAATGAAATCTAAGGGATATTTCTCTAACACAATGATTTACCTTTAGAAAAAAAAATTGAGCGATTATGTTAAAGAAAATAGCCGCTATGCAATTTTTAGCTTAGAGTGAATTTTTTTCGAAAATATCGAGTCGATTTAAAAAAAAAAAAATTCCAAAAATCCAAAAATGCAAAGTTTCAAAAAAACTCTTCACGGATAGTTTTAGAATAATGTTAAGCTGTTTTGCAAAAAAAAAATTGAAAAAACCAAAATTCTACATCGCAAGTTATAGATGATCAAACTTGACTTTTTTTGCAAAATTTTTCAAAGTGCATTTTTTGGCCTATCAAACACAAAAAAATTAATAAAAAAACGGAAAACATAACTTTCTCACTCTAAATGACCTTAATAATTTATCATAAACCATTTTCAATTTTGTTGCCGAAAAAAATTTTGGAATTCCACAGTTGCCAAATTAAAAAATGATAAAGAAACGCAAAAAATCAACAAATTCAATATTTTCAAATTTTCACTAAAAAAACAGCTTAACATATATTTCATAAAAAACATAAAACACTGGTTTTAATTGATCCGCAAAAACTTAACAATAGTCTACATTGATTGTGTAAAATAACACATTTTTCTGACGCAACAGAGATGATTGATTTTGGATACAAAATGAACAGAGATGATACATTTTGGAATAATATTCCTTCACTTGGAGCAAGCATTGCTTTTCCTCTTTATTATGCGTTAATTCCCAGCAATAAACTGTTATTAGCTTCACAGCTCATTCGGCTGCATCATTTACAACCGACACATTTTGAAGAATTTGGTAGGTAACTAAATATTTTTCATCATGAGCCGAGATGGATGGATCAGATCGTAGGAAACTTGCGTCTATTTTGAAACGTTCAAAGAAAGAATCTTTTAGTTGCCGGGGTAACAAAATCACACAGTTTTTTTTTTTGCAATCTGTTTAAAAGCTGTGATGTCTTTCACATTAACGCGTTTGCTCTTTTTCATTTGAAATTTGCCATCAGCTTCGCCGTTGTTGAGCGATACCACCATTTTTCTCTTCATATCTAAATCAATACTATCATCAAAGAATGCAAATCCGACTGCCTCCTCAGGTAGGTACCACAAGTGGTTCGAAAATGTATCCATTACCCCATACCCAAAAGGGGTAGATGTTTGAGGATCTGGATATTGCACTATTTTTTCATCAAGTTTAAGTTTCTGTTTGGGGCTTCAATGGCGCTAGCACAGCCAAACCAATATTGTACGTATAAGCGTACCAAAACCACACACAAATTGCGAAGACCATTGAGTACCTCGGGTGACATCTCGAACTAATTTCGAAATAAAAACATTTTCTGAGCATAAATTGCTTTCCCATAAATCTTGCTGGGAAAGTCGCTCCTGATAAGCGAAAATCTGTGAAATTTGGCACAGTGCCGCCGAGAAATATCACACACAATTGAAGCAACTAGACAAAACTCAATGAGTTCTATAGGCTCTTTACGTGGAATAGATTCAGCAAGTTGTTTGTCTTGAATTGCAGGCAGAAAATTGGAAGTATCAATCGACTTCCATGCTCGCGCGAATCTATCTATACAGGGTGTCCCGCAATTGAGTGCAACTATTTACGGAGCTGAAAGGTTATGATGAGCTGAGCAAAAAATTGTATGGGAGGGGGGGAGGTCTATTTTCACATTCTTAGGAGCTACAGGGTTAATTAATATTTCACGACTTTGGTGTACGTTATTCTTTCAAGCAGAAACACTAACTAACATAAAACTTATTTTGATAGCTCATTTTAAAGGCAATGAAATCACCTTTCCATCGATATATCAACAAACCCCACCAACTTAACCGTTACCGAACTGTGAAGATGAAATCAATCGGTTGAAACTACCAAGTTTCAAACTTTGAGTGCAAATTTCTCAGAAATATTTATTATTTGAAATATTTTTCAAATAATATTTTGTAGAGCCATGCGTTTTGCGCAGACATTTGCTAATGGCGACAAAATGCTTATTGGTCTGAAATCATTAGCTCCAGAAGGATTTTGCTTTTTTGCAATTGGATGAACAATAGCAACTTTTCACAAGTGAGGGAATGATGATGATATGAAACAATGATTAATAATATGTGTGAGAGGGCTTACGATATGAGGTAATAACAACTTAATGAATCTTATAAGAATATCATCTTCAGATTTTGCATTAGATTTAATAAGCGACACACATTTACCAACATCCATTTCACTGTCCGGATCAAACTTGAATGATTGTTGGACACACTGACTATAAGAGGACAAATTATCATCAGAAACAGTTGCGGAGTCAACAAAGAAATTATTGAGGATTCCCGGATCAATATGACATTCAGAAGAGCTTACATTACGTATCCCAAGTTTTTTAATGTTGTTCCATAAAGTTTTGTTTGAAAGAGAGAGTTTAAGTTCATCAGCATAATATTGCGCTTTTGCCTGCCTTGTAATACGAACAGTCTCATTTCTAGCCAACTTAAAATTTTCCCAATTGTTTGACGTGGGCAGATGCTTCCATTTTTTGTGAAGCTTATTTCTTTTCTTTATACTATTTAGGACATATTTTAGGACATATTTATTTTTGAATGAAATAACTCAAAAAATATCAGACTACTTCAAAAAAAAATATTAAAAATTTTTGTTCTTATTTAAAAAAAAAAAAACCAATATTTTTATTTAAAAAAATTAATTCAACTTGTTTTATTCTTAGTTGATCGTTATCATTTTATACCAGGCACTGTGTTCAACTAAGAAAACATTTTCGTTACGTCAGCATAAAAAGAAAACACTTTCTAAATTAAATGTTTCTTCTTATTAAATGTTCCTTCTTGAGTTTTTTCAGCTAAAAAAAAATCAATGAACGATTTCAACCTTTGTCAGTACAGATGACCGCAACTGTATCCAGCAGATGCTTTTACAGCTCAAGCTTATGTAATATGACTACGCGAGTGGTCTCGTGTGTACACGGTAAAAAATCCTGGAATAAATTTTAATACAAGCAAAGAATTACAGAGATTTCTATTTTAATTTTAACTAAATTTAATACTTTTTAATAGATTACAATATTTTTGAATTAAATAAATTAAATAATAAAAATTTTTAGTACTCATCTGTATTAAATGCTGATGCAAATTGTTACTAAAAATTAGATATAACATTTGGCAACTACTAAAATTGTATGCAATTTTAGTGAGGTCATAAATGTAAATTAATTGCAAAATTTCTAACGGTGTATGTAGGCAAAATTGTTTTTTAATATTTTTGTATCTGTGTATGCCAACCTGCAACCCATTCCTCAGTTATGCGGTTAAACTCCTCAGTGGATATCACATTCGAAGAAACAATTTTTCTCATGAATTTACTCAGTTACTCACACATGTATAAGTTGTGTGTGTATATTATTGGCATACGAACAGACAAACATACATACCCTGTAGAAAAATGAACTAATTAAAAAGTAGTTGATAAAGTAGTTTTTTGTCAACCACAACTAGTTGAAATTCTGACTTTTTTCCATAAAACGAACTAACATATTTTGTATGGTGATGTCCGCTTAACCGTTTCGGGACGACAGGGATATTTTTATCCCAGAAAAATTTGAAAAATCATATCTCTGAAAATTCTCACACGATTTGGTTGAAAACCGTCCCAAATCATTATCTTCTCTACAAAAAATTTAATATAGCTGTCAATATAACACATCAAGCTTATGTCAAAAGTCATAATTCAGTTCGCGCGGTTTGAGTTGCTAATAAGACCATCGACAAAAGCTCAAAAAACAAGTGTTTTAATTGTGGAAAAAAGTGTCATTTAGTAATGTTTTACTCAAACAGTTGTTATTTCATAGAAAATATAATCGAAAACCAATAAAAAGATATTTTTCTGAATTTGCGGCTAAGGTAAGTTTCGTGGGATAAAATCATCCCAAAACTGTTTATTTGTGGGACGTTAACATCCCAACCGTACTCATTCACATTATTTTTCTTAGAAAGATATGGACGGAAAACGTACACTGGCGACTCCAGAAATTGAGGATTTTCTTAATAATTCAAGCAATGATGAGGATGATCCATTTGCTGCTAGTGATTCTTCTTATAGTCCCAGTCAGAAAGGCAGTAGTGCTTTAGAAGAGGAAGAAGACGCGGATCATAGTAATGAAGGAATGGAAATTGTTGATGCGAATGAAACTGCAAATGATATTTCCGATGACTCTGACGAAGAAATATTTGAAGTGGAACGTCTGGATGAAGAAATTGTTTCTGATTGGCCAAACAATGTTATAATTTGGTCAAACCCCCTACCAACATTCACACCACGATTTACAGTTAGTGAAGATCGCACCGTTAGCCATGGAGGAATACCTCGAGGATTGAAGCCTGTGGAAATATTTTTCAAGCTGCTGCCTAGAAGTTTTGTTCATCACATTGTTCATTCTACTAATGAAAGGATTGATATTTTCAATAGCAGCCATCCTAAAAACAAACGTGCAAAAACCGATTTCGGCGAAATACTTATATTGCTTGGATGTACCTTTGTTATGTCATATAATCGAGTGCCATCTTTGAAGGACTATTGGTCGAATAGCACGTTATTGGGTAATGCATACATAAAAAAAGCAATGTCCAGAGACCGGTTTTTACACGTTATGTCCAAACTTTATTTTTCTTCCTTATCATTCCAACCTGATCCAAAACCAAAAACTTATTTCGTTGATGATTTGGTAGATTGTCTAAAAAAAAAACTTTCAAAAATATAGATCAGACTCTCCGTTCCAAAGCATTGATGAATCTATGACAAAATTTCTAGGCCGCTCTACGTTGAAGCAGTATATGCCACTAAAACCTGTAAAGAGAGGCATAAAACTATGGATGCGATGCGACAGTTTGACAGGCTATACGTACGATTTTAATATATATTCCGGAAAAGAAGACCATTCCTATCAATCATCCACATTAGGCGAACGCGTTGTCATGAAATTGTCAGCGACTATCAGACACCCTGACACAACGTTGTGCTTTGATCGCTTTTTCACGTCAGCAAAATTAATTAATAATATACCGTTTCCAGCCTTAGGTACTTGTATATCTAACAGAAAAAATTTACCAACTTTTACTGAGAAACTAAGCAGAGGAGAATATGTCTTCAAGAGCAATTCGTCTGGTACTTTGGCAGTGGTTTGGCAAGACACAAAACAGGTTATGCTGCTTAGCAACTGCCATAAAGCTTCAGTGGACACTGTTACAAGAAAACAGAAGGATGGCAAAAAAATAGATATAACATGTCCGCATATTGTAATAACGTACAGAAATCTAATGGGTGGCGTAGATTTGGCGGACAAAATGAGTACGTTGTATGAACTTGACCGGAAGTCAACGAAATGGTGGCGAAAAGTTTTCTTTCGGCTTATGATGGCATGCGCTGTCAATGCGTGGATAATCCATGCGGAAACAAATCATCCACGGCAAAAAAGAGAACCATTTTTGGGATTTTTAGTGGAGCTTTCCGAATCTCTCATTGACGAAGGAAGCAAGCAAGCGAATATACGACGCAAAGTTCAAACAGGACCCCTCAGCACTATGAAAAAACGTATCAAACAAAATCTGGGGGACCATTTACCAACACGAACAAACAAGCGACAACGGTGAGTAAATTGTACTAAAAACGGAAAAGAAAGTCGCACAAATCAGCTTTGCATTGCCTGCAACTTGGCGTTTTGTAAAAAATGTTTCACACCTTGCCATAGAAACTAATTAAAATAATTTTATGTTACAATAAATATTATAAAAGAATAAAATAAATTGAAATAAAGTAAAATATATTCTGATTTTATTATTCAAATTTTGCTTTTCAGGTGTGTTTGGGATGTTTTTGTCCCAGGACGATATCTCCTTTTCGGAACGTCCTAAAAATATATTATGAAATTACTTTTCTTAAAACAACATTAGGAGACTATATCTAAACTCTTTTTTAAGATTGATGGCCACAAAAGTTCTCGTCCCGAAACGGTTAATAAGTCAATTGGCTTTCGTCTGCATATATTTTCAACTACTTGTTAAATTAGTTATATTTAAATTATGTTTTTAATTACTTTAAAATTACCAATTGAAAACTATTACTGATGGTCTAAAGGTAATAATATTTGATGAAATAACATGGTTAAATATATATAAACTTGTAATCTAATAAAAATTTGAATTAAAAGATGTCAAAATCAGAGTAGTTGCCGCCTTAATATAATTCAAAGTAGTTTATCAATCACTTGTTTTTAAGTAGTATTTCAATTACTTCATATATAATGCAATAAAAACTATTTAGAATTGCAGTGGATGCCGCCTTAATATAATTTAAAGTAGTTCATATACAAGTTTATTTTAAATTAGTTTTTAATTAGTTGTTTTTAGTTTGTTAGTTAGTTCAGTTTTGTTAGTTTGTTCCTATAGGGTACTTACAAGTCTTAAGTACGTATGTATAATCATAGGTACTTTGGCTATGTACATATGTAGTAATGAATACAAGTAAAGTTTAACTTGAAGGAATACACTGCTTGTCACTTGCGAACGTCGTCTGTGCAGAAACCAGGACAGTTTGAAGCCGCAATTCATGCTACGGTTTAAAACAAGAACAGGAAGAATCAATTAATGGGCTGAATTGATAGCAGACTATTTGTTACTATTGTTGCTCTTTGTGTTAGTAGACTTTAGTGTTAAGGCGGTCTTCTCATTCAAAACCCGTTTTTTGGACCCTTTTTAAAAAAATTCTTATTTGAAAACGCAAAGAACAATTGAAAACTTTTTTATTTATTGTATTACAAAAGGTTCAAAGTAAATAAAAAAAAGTTTGCCTCGATACGTGGGCTGTTCAAAAAGTAATGAGACTTCAAAGTTGGTGGTAAAAAAAAAAGTTGTCGTCACGGCGGCCACGATTCCGGGTCTCCCGAGAGTCTGAAATGAAAAAAAAAACGGGGTTATAATCAGTATAGATGTAATTCTCGGGTGAACCTCAAGCTTAATTTTGTGATTTTTTTTGACAAAATGGCGGCTATTCAAAAAAAAAATTTCAATTTCGGGTTTTTTTTTTTGTAGTTTAGTGTAAAAAAAAAATAGTAAAAAATTTTTTAAAATTATGGTCGAGGTTCACCCGAAAATGGTGACAATTCTGCGTCGAGTCCACTTTGTTTCATGAAAATCGGTTCAGTTGAACTGGAGATATCATGGCCGCCAGTTCGAAAAACGTGGGTTCGAGATAAACGCGTTTAAAGTTTGAAGTAATTTTTTTGGGAAAAAAAAAAAAAAAAAAACAAAAATTTTTAAATGCAGTTTTAAAGAGCTGACAATTTTTACTTACAAATATTAGTCGGCGATGCCAGCTCCATACAGGCCACCTTTCTCTTTTTCGTAGAAACTGCTTTCTGCTGCCCTCTCTGCTCTGCGAGACGTTCTGCCAGCTTTTGATGATGCCGCAGCTCGAGTCTCTGATCGGTTCAATCTGTCTTCATTGCGAGATAGTGCGTATTCGTATGCGTTTTTGCCAATCGCAATACCCATCAAACCCATAATTTTAAGTATGAGTACAAAACCGTCGTTGAAGAGGCACGTTGCAATGAAATTGGCCACTTCGATGGTGCGTGCGCCTGAGTTGATGTGTTTGGGCGAAAGTGACCAAAGAACAGAATTGTAGGACTCATTGGAATTCTGAGTTTCCCCCGACACAGTAAATAAAGTGGGATCGCACTCTGGATTCGCTTCGATCATAGCCTCTTTTTCTTCTCCAATAGCTTTTGAAATGACATGTTCGTACATGGCTTTTCCAGCAACGTACAAATTTTGTAGGATAGTATAGTACAGATTGTTGGACAAACTTTGTCCGAGGTCCATGAGGCCACAAAACATGGTTATACCTTTTGGTCCAATCCCTAAAAGCCGCATGGCAACAACCAAGCGTCGATTAATTTCATATGATTTTCCGATCATAGGTGACGAAGGAATATATGTTGTGCGTGGGCAGGCGCAGTTCAAAGCGATTTTAAATCCAACTCCATTTGGTGAGGCTTCTGAGAACTCAATTTTTTGCTTGCATGAGGCACAAATTACCAACGCTGACAACGTGGTAAACACAGAACAGAACTCGAGAATGCAATACTTCAAATTGTTTTTGATTAATACTTCGCCGTCTTCGTTATTCTTGAATTTCTTGGCCGATGTACTGGTATATTCAGAATCCTCTGGTCTAAGATTCTGATTTCCACTAAACCCGCGTTTTTTAGCACGATTCTGACGCTCACTTGGTCGTTTTTTTTTTTTTTAATTCTTTTCCGATCCATTTTACAAAAATCACAATAAATTTATGAAAAATTTACTTTTCCGTTCACTGAAGCGCACGCGTCTGTTGCTCAACTCGATACAAACTGAACTAAATGATGCTTTCAGTTGAACACCTGGACTCAAAAAATGCTTCAACCCCTAAAATAAGCAGAAATGTGTTTTCGTATGTTTGTATGAATATGTGTGCAAACACGTTTTTACCTAACAATAAACATTTTCAACGGAATTCGGTGGTTACTTTATGCCGCTTCGTTCGAAAATGAGTCGAAAAAAAATAGCTCATTTTGACGAAGACCTTGCTTCACAAAAAAGGCTGTATCTTCTAAAGTATTTCGAATTTATTCACAACTACCCAAGCTATAAATAAATGCAAAAAAAGTCGAAAAAAAGGTGCTCAATGAGAAGACCCCCTTAAGTTAAATTTTGCTTTAAAAACATCTGCTTTGTTTTGTGTAGAAATGTTTATTTTTTCAAGGAATCATTTAGTTGTGACATACATACAAGAAATAGGCTGTTGACATTGGCCAAGGTTCAAGAGTAATCGATTTGTTAAATAAACTCTTTATTTGTCAATTCAAAAAATACAAAGAAAATATTATTGGATTCATATGCTGTTTCAAGTTCCTTCAATTTTTTAACTCCCTGCAAGTTGAGGCAGGCAAACAACAAGTTTGCATGAATTAAGTCGCAGCAAAAATCAAGTCGCCAAATGTAGAAAACTTGAAATGTGTAAACTTGATATGCAGAAAAATTAAAATAAAGAAACTTGAAATGTAGGCCAAAAGCAAAAGTTTGCCAACAAATTGTTTATTTTCAAGTCGACTTACAAAGTTCGTGGAATTAAGCTCGTGTCATCAGTTCAAACTTCGTTTTTCGATTTCGAAATGTCCCAGCGGCTCCATATGGAGCCACAAAAGATGCTCGTGAAGTTTATTTAGGTTTTAATTAGGAGAATGTTATTTCATTATAATAAAGATGTCTATTGCTTACTAAAGCATTGTTTTTTAAGATCTAGTAACTTTTGTATCACTAGATTGCATAACTTTTTTACCAGACTCTTGATAAGAACCATTACAAAAATACCTGCAGAAAATAGCAGTTTTTGAAAACATGCCAAATGAATAATATTTCTTTTCTTTTTTACGCAAATTTTTTCCCATTGATGTGTATGTATTTAGAATCAGAAAAAGCGTACACCTTACCAAAATAATCTGTTTTGATTCTTTTCTACTTTTAGTGCAAGCAATTCAATCTAAATTTATGCAAAAAAGCCAAAAAATTAAGAATAACAATTGTGGGACAAATAGGGTTAAAGCATTGGATTGAAGTTTATGTTGGATATGGTTTAATTTTTATTTAGCTTTGTTTTTGTTGTATTTTATTTTTATGCAGATTTTTTGTTTGTTTTAAGACTTAAGGGCTGCACTATAGTGCATTGCGTTAAATGAAGCGTTTTCAGCTGCGGTGTGGAGTTATTCTCATTATGGTGGTGCATCCAGGGAGCGTTAAAACCGTTAGAAAAACTTTTTAACATATCACTTACTTTAAAGTAATTAAAGGCTATCAGTAAAGATATGAGTTAAGTTATGGATCTTAGAAAGAAATCTTGATTCAGCTTGTATTTAAATTTATTACTTTCTACAAGGTGCAATAAATTCTTCAAAAATATTTTTTTAAATTTTGAGGTGGTTCTAAATACAGAGCCGAATTTTTAATTCCAAAAGACGAAATTTATTTTAAAATTCATATTTACTTCATGTATAATAAATTGCGTAAAAAAATTAAGCTGAAAAATATAGAAAAGTAAATAAAACAAAATAATATATAAATAATTAAACGCACAAAAATATTGATTTAAAAAATAACAGCTTGAAGTTTTAAATCAGAAGTTTATGATATACATATGTATGCTTTTATATAATTATTTTTTTTAAATTTTAAATTGTCACATTATATTGAGTCAAATTTTCTGAAGTGGGAGGACTAAAAATCCACTTATCGAACTTTAACTTTGCATTGGTGAACTTTGAAGAATTAATGATTAAAATGAGAGTCTTAAATATTTTGAAAATTTTAATTTTTTAAAAAGTTATAAGCAAAGTAATTTGCATGCAAGGTTTTTTTAAACTGATATTTCATTAAATATTGAGTGAAAGTCAATGAAATTTTGGTAGTTGGACCGAACATAAATCACAATTAAGATGAAGTAAAGTTTGCATTAAAATTTTAAAAATTAGTTATAAATAATACACTTTTTAATAAATAATATAAACTTTAACCAACTTCTCCACTAGGTAGAAAGAAATTTGTTCTCAGTATTGTTCTCTAAAATCTGCATAACATTTTTTCAAAAAAAATTTCAGTACATTTCATAAACAAAAAAGTTACGACTGTTTTAGTGTCGTCAAATAGGCGCGATTCGCACTGCAGCGCGAGGCACATAAGCACGATCAAGCATGTTTCATAGATGGGCATAATGCATTGAATTATAAGTGCATTAAAATTATCATTACCACTATCAACGAAGTGGTAATGCATATTAATGGCTTCATTTTATATTCCTATCCGATCAATCGTTTTGTTCAAAACAGTGTTGGTTCGTGTTCTTGAAATTTGTTATTCGAACAGAATCAAACAACGATAACAGCTGATCAGCCAGCGAACGATGCCGAAGTACAGTTACATATTTGCAAGACCTATTTCTAACGATCGCTGAAACCACGAATTCAAACTTCAAAATCAAACGAACGCTTTTATGCTATCGTTGTGGTTGCAGTCCTTAATAGAATGGTTAAAAAATGGAAAATTCTGAATCTAAAGGTAAATAAATTATAAAATATACAAATATATAGTGTCTGAAGGCTGTGAAGCACTTGAAATAAAGGATGGTTTTACATGAAATAAAAGTAAAACCTGCAATAGCTGCATACATTTCATTTTGATATGTCAAAAGCAATCACTCAATCACTAAAAACAATAATAATGAAAAACAAATCCGCAAACCAATTAATTGTTCAAAGTTTATTTATTGAGTGCACAAACAGAACAAAAGCACTGCCAACATATAAGAAGCAATGCAATATGTTAAAATAATCTTTGAAGTAGACAAAATATAGAAAACTCCCTAGTGTTTGATATGGTAGCGCCACATTTGACAACTGCTTGTGTATAACAGTTTGAGTTTAAATATCAAACAAAAGCTTGTCGAATGAGCCAACGATAAGCTTCGTTCGAAATACATATTTCAGTTTGAATTGAACATCGTTCGCATACCCATCGTTCGTTGAATGCTTCGTTAGGAATACAAAATGAGGGTATAAGTTTGCATTTTAATTAATACTAGTTTATACCTGGCGCGCTTCGCTGCGCTCAGCACTTATCCTCTAAAAAAGGGTGAAGCTTTAGTAAGGCCATGCTTTTATAGTAAGTTCGTACGGAGTTTCATTGGTGTATAACTTATTTCGAAAGAAAAAGTACTACGCCCCTCGTCCAACGCCCATAAAATGTTACCAGTGTATGTGCAAATTGAGGTCGAATACTGTTTTCCGAGACTGGGCGATCTATAATTATAAAACTGTTCGATATCGAAAATTTGAGGTGTATTAAAGGTGACTTTTACGATCGGCACCAGACTTCACAGGAACACTCTTAAGGCTTTGGTTTAAAAATTTGCATAGCGGTTTCAGAGTCTTAACATGATATACGTGTATACTAAGGTGGGTCACCAAAAAAAGTTTGGTTTGTTACCGACTTTTTTGAAAGATCCTATTGAGAGGATTTCAGACCAGAAAAAATTTTTTTTTTAAGTGGTCTACATTAACAACCAAAATGGTCTTTTTGTTATAACTCGTTTATTTGATGTCCGGTTTTGAAAAAAAGTATATTTTTAGAAAGATCTTAAAAATGCTAACAATCCGTAGTCAGAGGTCTTTGACCCTTGAGGTCATCTTCAATAAAATAATTCAGTTTTTAACTTTTTTGCACTACGACCCCCAAAACTTTGGCCATTTTATATTTTGTAATTAAAGTTCATAAAAAATCAATAGGTCCGTGTGAAGAAATTTTTAAAATCCACTCATAGGAAAAAAAGTTACACGCGCTTAAAACTTAATTTTTGAGCTCAAAACTTGAACTATGAACTTTAATTACAAAATATAAAATGGGCAAAGTTTTGGGGGCGTAGTGCAAAAAAAGTTAAAAACTGAATTATTTTATTGAAGATGACCTCAAAGGTCAATAACTTTTGACTACGAATTGTTAGCATTTTTAAGATCTTTCTAAAAATATACTTTTTTTCAAAATCGGACATCAAATAACCGAGTTATAACAAAATGACCATTTTGGTTGTTAATGTAGACCACTTAAAAAAAAATTTTTTGTGTTCTGAAATCCTCTCAATAGGATCTTTCAAAAAAGTCGGTAACAAATCAAATTTTTTTTTCTTCCATAGGGGTCAACCCGCCCTAATGTATACACACATACGTATATACATTAAGTCGCCTCAAGCTCCATTGAAAAGAAAAGTTGATCGGTCCGGTTGTTCAAAATAATCTATGGTGTACGTTATGATGATCCTCAAAATATTTCGACTTAAAATATTGGCTGTTATGGTGGTTAAAAAAAAAACAAACTGTCAGAAATAATAGTAATGAAAAAGTTCTTCTGCATCAAAAAATTTTAAATTATAACCGTTGGACCAAAGATTATGCGGATTTTTATGGATTTAACTTTTTTCATATTATTTTCACTAAAATTCAATTAATTTTTTTCCACACTACTTTTTGTCATTGAATTGTCAATGTCAATTTTTGTCAATGAAATGTAAACTGTAACAAATGTGTAAATTTTTTTGTAATTTCGTTTAATTTAATTCTTCTCTTTTCACTATATAATTCAATAGATAATTTATTTGACTAAAAGTACCATGGCAAAACAAAAAAACAAAATTTTAATGTGAATCTTAGTGAAAATAATATAAAAAATAGTTAAAAAATTTATGAAAATCCGCATTACCTCCGGTCCGACTGCAAAAATTTCAAATTTATTGGTGCAGATTGGAAGATCTTTTTTATTACTATTATTTCTGGCAGTTTGTTTTTGTTTCACAAAAAACTGGATTTTTAGAGTATATTTCAAACAATTCCGTGGCATACTGGTTTAGGTGCGTGGCTTGAGGTCGTGAAGTCGTGGCACCTTAAACAGTTATGGAATTATTGGTCGCACAGCCTCGGAATTCAATATTCGACCTCAATTTACACATGCCGTTCTGGTAACTGGTAACATTTTATTGGCGTTGGACGAGGAGTGTAGTACTTTTTCAGCACCCCAAATTTTCGGTATAGCTTTCACTCAAGGTATATTTAACAAGGTAGTGTCGTCTCAGAGCGGCGGGTACCGCAGCTGTCAAACACATAGAATATTATTATTTGCAAATTTTGTTATTTTTTTGCTTTTATTCGTAAAAACCTGGTTTTGACAGGTGCGGTACTCAGCACAAGAGAGAATTTTAACTACTAACACTACCTTGTCTTATTCTACCATGGCTTTCACTTATTAGTTTTAACTTATTAAAGTCACTTATTAATAAGACTCGGTACAAAATTAATATAAAAGCGTGGCCTCACTGTAGCTACGCCCTCTTTTAGGGCAAAAGCGCTGAGTGCAGCAAAGCGCTCCGGGTATAAGCTAGTTAATATATATATATATATAGTGACTGCCACTTGGTCCAATTGCACCTACATACCAAATTTCAGTATTAAAACTTGTACAGCTCAGAAATTACAATGATTTCTGAAAAGTCAGCGTAGATAAAGGGCGACACGCCCATTATTATAAAGGTTTTGGCAGTTACCATATGAACTAATGTACCATATTTTAGTCTTCTACTGTAAAAAGGTTTGATATATATCCTTTTTACAGATTTGTGGGCGGTAAAAGTGGGCGTGGAAACATTTATATATAAAGTGATCGCCACTTGGACCATAGCACCTACATACCAAGTTTGACTATCAAAACGTTCACATCTCAGGAATTAAAATTATTTCTAACCGATATGTAATGGTAAAATTTGACTCATTGTCACGGGGTGTACCCCATATACATATGAACAAGAGCATAACGCTTTTACATACAATGGTTTAAACGACTAACCGGACCGCGCAGCGAGCTACTTTAAAAGTAATTTTTTGTTTTTAAAATACGTTATTTGAAATACAGAATATTTTATTATTGTTTTAACTTTTCTTTGGTACAAAGAATTTACAAAAACTTAACGCCACTTTCATCCAGTTAGCAATAATATAAAAAACCCTTTTTAAGGGTCAAGCCCATTCCGCTCATTGTGTTTTGTCTTCGGTAATCGCTATGGTTTGCGGAATGCAATCTGGACAACTTTTTGAACCTTGTAAAAACATCAATAGCTAAAATGATGCGTATTTATCTATAACTATATGAGAGACCAATGTGATATTGAGAAGCAGTTAATATTTTATTTTGGTAACTTCTTAGGTGTATTCAAAATGTCGAAAAAAGAAAAGCAACGTCGTGAGAGAATTTGTAATTTTTTTAATCTTATTCTGATTGGACAAAACCGGATATTTTTTCTCATATTGTTAAAGAAAGAATCAATCGCCGAACCATCTACAACATCTTGGCAACGTATGCTTTCAGAAAGACCACATGGAAAAAACTGGCTCTGGTAAAAGATTCGCTAAGGCGAATAACTGATGGAAGAGTGGCAAAATCGTACAAAGAGTTGGAAAAAAATGTTGACGTGATGGCAAAGCAGTGAAGAAGTATCTTCTATCAATGGGAATCCAAAAAAGGTCACGAAAATGTAAGCCAATGGTGTCGGAAGCTCAAAAATGTGTCCAAAAAGTACGTTTGACAAATTTGGTTAAAAATATTTTTGCATTATGGATGCCGAGTCATATTTCACAATCGATGGTAAAGAGTGGCAAGGAAGTAGAAGACAATGTAAAATATTTGGAACATTGTAAGTTACTAAAAGAAGTCTTATTGTGACTCGGAATAATTGCTTTAGGTATGTCTGAGCCGTTTTTTTTTTGAGTCGGGCTTAGCCGTCAATGGTGAACGGTATGTCAACTTCTGTTCGCTAAAAGTAGCTGACTTTATAAGAAGCAAACACAACAATAAAAATATAGTTTTTTGGCCTGACCTTGCATCCAGCCATTAATGTCAATAGAGCTTAGAAGCTATGGATAGGCTCCGATACCTTATATACATAAGAAGAATAACTCTCCCAACTTCGTCCAATCGAAGACTTTTGGGCTAATCTTAATTGGAGAATATATGCCAATAAATTCCGGCCCAAAACTACGAAAAATTTTCCAACATCAGTATTTATAGATCCGATGGCCAAAGTGTCTTTAAATTGCCGCAAGGCCGCACGCATTGGACGAAATCTTTTCTGCATTAACTATAAATTTATAAGTATCATTTTAAATAAAATTAACCAAATTACATACTTTAGTTTTCTTTTAATACAGTTTTCAAATTTGTCCATATTTCATTCCGCATACGTTACCACAAAAAATTCTACAATGGCGCAATAACATGCACACACAACTTTCAAAATTCGGCAGCTAAATATACGGTATTACGGTGAAGGTAAAAATGTACGCGAAATCGGTGATATCCTTGATCGATGCCATTTAACGGTCCATTCTACGGGATAAAAAATTTCATGACGATTTCCGAATCCTCAACAAACGTCGGGAGGATCAAGGTAAAAAGTTAAGCAACCGTGATGAGCGCCATATTCTCTAACAAATAAAAAACAACCCAGTCCAAACTGCAAACGAGCTGAAAATTAATCAAAAGAAAGCTTAGGAAAGGAAGTCTGTGCGGAAACTATTCGTAACGCACTACTAAAGAATGATTATCATGGATGAATTGTGTGAAAGAAGCCGTCCATTAGCCCAAAAAACAAAAGGCTACGACTTCAGCTTGCGAGAGA
The DNA here is from genome assembly GCA_914767935.1 of Coremacera marginata. Taxonomy (NCBI): domain Eukaryota; kingdom Metazoa; phylum Arthropoda; class Insecta; order Diptera; family Sciomyzidae; genus Coremacera; species Coremacera marginata. The sequence continues at coordinate 77,046,691 of OU612045.1, forward strand.
GTACTTGCTTAAAAATCATGCTTTTTGTGATACGGTAAGTAAGGTAATATGTAAAAAAATAGGTAAATTTTAAGTGGTATGTGTTATTTAAGGTACCATATACTGACGAAGCAAATTCAACTTTCGAAGCAAGACAACCAAACACTGAATTTAACAGCAAAAATCCTGGTGCTACAGTAAAACATGGAGGTGGATCTGTGATGGTTTCGTGCTGTATGTCTAGTGCAGGTGTCGGAAATTTAGTGTTCATCGATGGTAAAATGGATAAGTACGGCTACCTTAACATCTTAAAGCCAAATGTTAAGCAGAGCGCCGAAAAGCTTGGATTATTACAGAACTTTGCATCTTACCAAGATAATGACCCAAAACGCACTTCTGTTGTGGCAAAACTATGGCTAATACGTAACTGCCCAAAATTATTGCAAACCCCTCCCCAATCGCCTGATATCAACCTCATGGAAAATTTATTGAATGAAGTGGGTAAAAGGCTCTACAACACAAGCATTCGAAACATAGCTCAGCTCAAGGAGGAATTAATCAAGGAATGGAACAGCATTTAACCAGATGTTTGGTTCTCAACAAAGTATTGAAATAATGAATTTACCAATAATTTGTTTGTGTCCAGTTAGACGTTTGACCCTTAAAAAGAGGAGTTTTTATATTATTGCTAACTGAATGCAATTGGAGTACATTTTTTGCAAATTCTTTGTACCAAACAAAAATTAAAACAATAATAAAACATTCTGTGCAACCTTCTGTGTTAAAAATAACGTTTGTTTTAAAAAAATGTCTTTTATAGTAGCTCGCTGCTCTGTCCGGTTAGTCGTTTGAACCATTGTACATAAAACAGCAAATTCAAGAAAAGCAAAAAAAAAAAAAAACACATCCACAACGCAATAACTTTTTCAACACAAGAAAACGCCACACAATTATATAAGAAACGAACTCCGCTCCGCATTATATAAGAAACGAACAGACAAACAAACAAACGCTCTCCAGTCCCTTTCGAAGGCAGTGCAGTCGCATAGACTTGAAACAGACTTGAAAAGTAGAAAAGTTGATTTTTTTCTATCAACTCATGTAGTGTAGAAGCAAAATAGAATCAATTCATACTTATGATTAATTTTTCAGAAGCGGGTCGTGACATGTAGGGTAGAAACAAATCAAGTTTCTACAAGTCAAGTCAAAACTTGATTTTTTCAAGTAACTTGATTTTTTTTACGCCATATGACTAAGGCTTATAGCAAAAGAACGGAAAAATATTTTCAAATTAGATTACTTGGAAAATAATCTGATATTATTTCAAATTCTTCTTAAAAAAGGTTTTTAAAAAAAGTCTTGCCAATTCTCAGTTTTGAAAATTTTGTAATCCATGTCGAAAACTACTTCTGCTTTTTGTAACGATGACATTTATTTCAGGTGTAGTTCAGAAGAGCGACAGTTTTCTTCAATATGTCATATGCTAAGCTAAGTATGTTATGTTAACTACGTTTATAACGTCTGCTTTCGGCTTTGTTCAATTGATTCCTAACAGGTTTTTTGACAATTTTTTATTTTAAATATTTGTTAATAAAAAATATAAATAACAAAAAAATTAAACATCACGGTCTGCCGTCTGCGCTGTGAGCATCGAACCTGCCTAGCAAAAAATGTCATTCCTGTCAGGCTTGACTTCCAGCCTGATCCGAGGCCTGACCTTTCCTTGAAAACACCCCCGATTTTTCCATACAAGTGTGGTGACTTTGTATGTGTGGTGCAATTGTTACTCGAATATGAAAATAAATAAAATTTTTATAAAAATAAATAAGTACCAAACAAGTGTCCGCCTCTTCAATTTTTATTTTCACCGCATTCAACGAAGCAGACGCAGATAATATAGTAAAAGGGAAATATATTAGGGTTTAGTAAATTTTATGTAGACAATAAAAAATAAAATGCTTACAATCGGATGAGTTCTGTGTAAAAAAAAATGTAATTATTGGTAATATTGTATATCATAAACTATTTGACGTAGAATTACGTCATTCTCAGAGGATAGTGGGGTGGTTGATTGCGATCAGAAATCGTTTTTATGTCAAACTTTGAGCCTTTAGTGTGATTAAAGTACTGATCATACATTATTGATGTAATCACTTGTTGGTCTGGTTGATCCTTACTTGGAGAAAAATTCTTGTTTGAGCTATCTAACTTTTATATATTTTACACAATAACATTAAATATATCGCCAACATTTGATATTTCTGTAATAGCAAGGAGAACAACTAAAGCATAGCACAACACAAAAAAAAGCGCTACATTACTACTGTGTTTTACTTGTTCTTTTATTTATTGTGGCTGTTTTTATAAAAAACCCATCTCAAAAACTAGCCCAATCTATATAAAATTTTCTCAGCTTTTCAATAAAATATTAAAAAAAAAAAAATTTATAGGGGGGCAAGTGTATAACAATTAGGTTTTATTTTTTAACCTTTCTTTAAAGGATCTTCCTCAAACATTTTTAATGAGCTACGAGTACAATTTTTTTCGAAAATGTTACGTTTTTTTATATAAAAAAATAGAATTTTTACATATAAAAAAAAACGAAATGGCCATTTCAGCCCTTGAAAGGACTTTTACTGAGCTTCTTATGATCAATTGTGTTGTGTGTGTTGTGAAATGTTTGAACACAAATAATCGAGAACTGGACTTGCAAGTTTTATGCCGACTCCGAACGGCTTATGTTCTCAAGAAGCTTTTCATGGCATTTTTTACTCTCTGGGCTTGCCATTGTCTGCAGAGAGGGGACGGACGAACAGAAAAATGAATTCAATTGAAAAGACTTTCTGTGTCAGGTGGGAATTGAACCAGAGTTCTCTGGTGTATGGGCCACACACTCTACCCACAATATATGCATATAGCTGAAAAATGAAACAGCATATAGCTGAAACATTAACGGTACATTTTTTTTTTTTCTAATACTTTTCACTATTGTCTTCAAATTAGGGAAGTTACAAAAAAATCCCAGATGGTGACCTCCACAGTTGGCCGATAATTTGTGGAATCGTGTATATTTCATATTAATAATATATTTAGTTCGTTAAAATTTAAATTTTCAATTTAATTTGAATATATTTAAGTTCTTTGGTGCAGGAAAAATAATAACTTTATATTTGTGTTATAACATAGCATGAGTCCAAAGCTAACCTAACCAATTTTGAGCAAAAATGTGTATAATAAACTCATTTATTAGCAGTTAAGGAACCTTTATTGTTTTAGTAGGTATCATTGCATAACTTGAATGGTATCTACATAAATGATTCTTAACGATTCATACACTTGATATAGACTCCATTACACATACTACTTTACAATAACATAGAACTTTCCGATGATGTATTTATGCCATAAACCATACATCAAATTATCACAGACTCTAACCACCACTACAGCCATTTGAATAGACAGGTTTTGAAGAAAAACAATTCTGTGAAGACATTAACTAGTTCTGGCTTATGCTCTCAAATACGCATAATAACTAGCCGTTCGTATAAAAATACAAATTGTAAAGTCTATCATCCATATTAACAGTTTGGAAACATAGGCTCTGAAACGTTATTTAGTTGCTTTCCTTGGCGATGTAGCCAAAACGGAACTATGAAGAAATTATCCCACAAACATAGTTAACCTCTTGCCAAATTTTTGTATTTAGCTGTAAAATACTACACGATATCAGTGGAATTGAATCTTTAAGTAGGCTTATCTGTATATAAACTGCGATCCATTATACGGGTTTACTGCACAATGTCAGTGCCTTAAGCTTTTAAAATTGAAATGTATTTTACATTTTGAAAATTTCTGAATTTATATACGTCCCTAGAACTTACCTATTTACGTACGCTTTTATTATGATGATGGGTAACCCAGGAAGAGGTTCTTCTGAATCTAGAATATACCTACTATATACATATATGACAAATGTCACTGAAATTTATTTTTTTATTTTTAGTTCACGTTTTGGTTTTAAATAAAAGCTTATTTTTTAAAATTCTTTTTTATATATTTTTTATTTTTTACTTTTTAGTCTTACAGTTTTATTATGAACATATTTTATTTTGAAAGCCTTACATATAGTATTTTAATTTTTTACAACATTAACCTTAACAGTACATAGTAACATTATTTATACCATTTACATTATTTATTGCATTATATAATTCATTATGATATAGCATTATTACTGATTTGTGGGCGAGAATAGGAGGTGTGGCCAAATTTAAACCCCTATCTCCTACTTGATGTAAATGTGCTGCCAAATTTTCAGCTGAATCGGCCTATTACTTTGACATTTACTGCCAAAATTTTAGTTGAAACAGCCCGGTATTTTTGAAGATATATGAATTTGTGGGCGGTGAAAGAGGGTGTGGTCAAATTTTTTCTTAAACCCCATTTTCTAATTGAATGAAATTTACTACCAAAATTTCATTTGAATCGGCCTAGTAGTTTTGGAGATATAGCATTTTTATTGAATTTTGGGTGGTAAAAGGGGATGTGGCAAAAAGTTTTTTCATAATATTGCACTGTCACCGGGCTTACATATGTTTGCTAAATTTCAGCTTAACGGGGGACATGACATTCGCGGCAGAGAAAACAGACATTTTTTTAAAAATTTATAACTCAGTCAAATACAAACATTTTTCCAAAATTTTATTTTTATTATTGGAGAGAATTTTTATTATTTGTGGGCGGTGAAAGAGGGTGTGGTCAAATTTTTTCTTAAACCCCATTTTCTAATTGAATGAAATTTACTACCAAAATTTCATTTGAATCGGCCTAGTAGTTTTGGAGATATAGCATTTTTATTGAATTTTGGGTGGTAAAAGGGGATGTGGCAAAAAGTTTTTTCATAATATTGCACTGTCACCGGGCTTACATATGTTTGCTAAATTTCAGCTTAACGGGGGACATGACATTCGCGGCAGAGAAAACAGACATTTTTTTAAAAATTTATAACTCAGTCAAATACAAACATTTTTCCAAAATTTTATTTTTATTATTGGAGAGAATTGAACAAGTTACAAGAAAAAAAAATTCAAAAAAATATATTTTTCACTCCAACATGGTTTTATAGAGCTCCAAACTGGCGGCAGAGAAAAAACGGGGCCTCGTGGTTGCAGCGCTAGGAGTTGCAAATATTGTCCGATCTGAAAAAAAAAGACTTTTTTAAATCTTAACAACATTGGTTATCGTATGACACAAGCTTTTTTTTTAATTTGTTTTTCAATTTTTGGTGATGTTCCAAATTTTAAAGTGTGTTTTTTCGAAAAAAATATTGACTTTAAAAATTCATAAAAAATCGAAAAAAAAATTAAAAATCGAAAAAAAAATTAAAAAAAAAGCTCGTGTCATACGATATTGAATCAAGTTTAAAAAAATACAAAAAAAAAAAAAATTTTGTCAACAAATGAACCCGCTAGTGCCGCAACCAGTTCGAAAAACATGGTTTCGAGATAAACGCGTTCAAAGTTTGTGAACAAAGAAAAAAAAGGTTACATTCAATCTGCCATGCCTGCTTCGTACTGTATGCCTTCGTTATTTTGTGTTGTGCTGTTTCTTATAGTTTTTTGCAATCGTTTAGCAATTCGGGATTTTTTTGAAGCTTCATATGCCTTCACTCTGGCGCATTTCAAACGATTTGCATCATTTCCTTTGGAAAAATTCAGTGCTGTAGCTCCTATTGTGATACCAAGTAGTTGAAACATTTGCAAATAACTATAAGCGCCTTCATTGTAAGTAGACACTGTCATGCAGCTTGCAATATTAACAATTCTGTTGCTGCCTGGTATACACTTATGTAGGTGCAATGAGCCAAATTTTTGTATTCAAACTTTCATTGGAGTTTTGCGTGAATCCACCCAAGCACTTGTTTAGCAATTCATCGTTACTCAAGGCCGTGTAAACTGGTTTGATTGCCTTTTGCACTATTTCATAAAGTGGTGGTTTATGGAGAACTTCTTCTGCCTTTGCCTTCTGCCAATAACACCAGCTGTCACTACTTGTAGGGCAAAACATATGCTGAGGACTTTCATCTGTGGATATCTTGTGATAAAATGTTGCCCAAATGGCATTACGCATATTTTCCAAAGAATTGACGTTGTTTCTAATGGCCAATCCATAATAAACTGTCAATTCGTCAATCAATTTCGCTGTTAATTTTCCTTTGCTGCTGAGACTTGTTCGTGATGTTCCTGGCTCTTTTACTGGTGTATTTGTTTTTTTGAAATCTGTAATCGATTTTCGTAGCCGTGAACCCATACGTTTTTGTACATGGCCAATGCATTCTTTTTTTGCACTTCAACATCATTGCACGGTTTTGCATTTGAAATTGAAGAAAATGTTTTTGAGTCTCCATCTCCGATGTAATTCTGATATTTGACACCATATAGTAGTTCAGATCTTTGAAACATTGTCAAAATTGCATCTGGTTCCATTTTTCCTTCGTTGAGTGATGCACGTTGGTAAATCCATAAGTCCACAAAACAGTTGCGTGGCCGACAGTCCTCTCACAAGAACGCGCATAGTGGCAGCAAGTCTCCTATTGATATCATACGCTCTACCGTTTATCGATGGTGATGAATTTATGGTTTTTATATCGTCATTGCACTTTGTACAAAATATAACCAGTTTGGATCCAAGGCCACGCATAGATTCTTTTCAAATTTTACTTTTCCACCACATTTTCGACAAACAAGGCAATCAGCAATGCCCAAAAATATTTCAGCATATTGTAATATGCAGTAGGAAAATGTTTCATCACAACCAACATCCACTGATGCTCCATGAAGTTTTTTAGCAGATGTACTAGTGAACTCCACCTCAGATTCCATTTCTTCGGTTGAAATAGGTTTTCTTGGTGTAATGATTTTGTGTAAAAAACCTCTTTTGCCTTTTCGATCTAAAGAACGACCCTTCATTTTTCAATATTTTTCACAAAAAAACCACGACTTCACGTTGCAAACGATTCCAAATAACTGAGCATATAAAATAAAAATTCCACTATATGAGTTATAAATATAAAGATATATAAAGAAATTCAAAAACACAAAAAAACCCACCCTTCAAGTAGGTACGAAATAACAACCACCAAAAGTCAGGTAGCAAGTAAAACAATTATATACAAGCTGCCGTACGTAGGTAGCGCAAAAATTAAAAATGCGCTCTCACTAATCCGGCTGTAACTTTTGAACCCGTAGGAATTTTTCAATTAAATTTCTTAGAATCTTAAGAATATTTACAAAAATACAAAATTATTAAAAAAAAAATTTTAAAAAACTGCCAATGTTATGCCCCTCCTTAATCGGAGACACACAAGCTGTCGAAAAATTGTTTGCAAGATTTGCGGACATACATTTATACATATATACATACATATATACATGTATATATATACATAGATACATATATACATATGTACATATATACATATACACATATATACATATAAACATATATACATATATACAAACGAAGCAACCCAGTGGGAAAAACCATGCTTCTAAATTGCCTTATAGCCTACTTACTTTTCGTCCGCGAGGCATGCAAATGTCCCTTCCGAATCCCCATTACTTTTACAAAGGCATGGCCGCCTTTAGTAAGCTTCCTTCTGTAAAGTATAAAAAGCATCTTACGTACTTACGTTTTCCTTTACTAAAATAAAGTGCAGGGAATGTACTCCCGACGATCGGAATCGTTCGTGTTTCCATTCTAATGCACTTTATTTAATAAGTCGGATGTATGCATGAAAACGTAAGGTACCCGCACAGTATTGGTATATGACATGCACATAATCCATTTAAACTTTCTCCACAACAGAAATTGTAAGCTCTGCTCACGTTTTAACTTACAAAAGAGGTGAACGTAAGGCCACGGATCATTTTTACATTCTAGCATGTTTTTTTATTGGTTTTTTATGTGCCAGTTACGTTTTGACGTTGAAAACGAGAAATTTAAATCAAAATAGGATTGTAAAATATTTATAAATTAAATATTTGATAGAAACAATGTCTCTACATCATTTTTCGTTCGCTTTTTGCTACACTTCATATCTTCGTAACATTAATTAAAACCCGTTGTCAGCATACCGCTGATGTCTCTTACTTTACGAAATAAAATAAATATGGTAATAATCACACAAAGACATGATCGGCTAAACCGTGCATTCCTTTTGTAGTTGCTATAGTAAGCGAAGATGTAAGGTGTTCGAAATGTTACAAAAAACATGCTTACTCTTGCATGATCCTGTTTGCACCACCATAACCCAAAGGAAAACATGAATTATTTAGTAAGCACCTTACGATCATTCCGACTGGGATGTTAAATAAAAGCTTATAATAAAAAAAAATCACTTTTTTTAAGTAAAAAGAACGCTATGTCATATATGCAAAAACAAAAAAAAAAAACTTTTCATTCATAACTTGCAGAAAAATTTCAACCTTTAAAAAAATAAAATTAAAATGCTTTCGCCAGCGAACCATTTCTCCAAATAAGTTAAAATTTTACAATCGCGAGCTTAGAGTAATTGTTTATCAAACTGCATCATTAGATTTGCGATTCGATTTACTTATAAATAAAAACGTTTCCTTCGGCTAACTTTATAAGATATTTTTAACGAATAGACAAAGGTTTTGCTGTTCATACTTAGTTTAGCTATGATGGCCGTGCTTGTCAGATAAACAATGGGGCAGATTAAAATGCGATAGAGTAAAATTTTGGAAAGATAATTTTCTATGTATAATATATTTACATTTTAATTAAAGGATTTGCTTAAAATTTTAATAAAAATGATATACGAAATGAATTAGAGAACATGTTTTAGATTTATCAAAACAATTTTAAATTTATATTTTGCTTTTTATATTTATATATGCAATAATAAAACTTTACAAGGTTAAAGTATTAAGCATTAAATGCTTGCTTTTAAAATTTTATGTATATTTGCTTGGGTAATAAAAACAAAATAAATTTTTGAAACTTGTTGACCTGTCCTTAGTCGAGAAAAGAAGAGAAACAATTAAAAATTTTATGTAAATCAAATGTATACGTCTGTTGTGATAATAAATTATTTATTATGCTATGCGAGTGGTCGCTTGAATTTTTCGATATTCAGTAAGAAGAAGAATATGATTTGGTTACGATTACCAATTACCAATTTGATCTGACAACATCAAATTCTTTCACGGCAATCGAAAAGTATGTTCAAATAACTATAAATTTGAGGTATCGCAACTTCAAAAATGTGGTAAGACATTCTTTTTTTTGCCATAACAAATTTTTTACTTTAGTGTAGGGCACCCAGTTCTTTAAACGATTCTAATTAAAAAAAAAATGCGTAATTATGTGGATATTTTACAAAAGACCTACTCTTGGAATTGCTTACTTTTCACACAGCAAAAAAAAAAACAAATGTAACATTAAAGAAAATTGTCTTCCTATTTAAAAATCTTTTATTTTTGACTCCATCAAGTTAACTTGTTAATATTACTAGATAGGTGTTGTTAAATATAAAATTTTAATAGTTGAGAATTCAACAAGAATGTTGTTAATATGAAAAGACAATCTTGTCATCTTTAAAATGTGTCTTGTCGTCTTTAAAATGTCGTATCCTTCAAATTATAAGACCATCAGGTTAAATGTAAATTGTTGAATTGATAAATCAACGAGAATGTTGTTAATATGAAAAGACAATCTTGTCTTCTTTAAAATGTCGTATCTTTAAAATTACAAGATCAGGGTATTTGAAAATTGTTGATGTTAATATGAAGATAGCACCTCTTCACATATGAAAAAAATCGATGTTGATGTAAAAATTCTTGTGTTATATATAAACTTATCCATGGTGACTGAAACGACACATGTGGTTAATAAAACAAAGGTATGGTTTCGATTTAAAAACAGTTTTCTTTACAATAAAGAACTTATATATTTATATCCAACTGATTTCTTTAAAAAATTTTTTGTAATGGCCTTATTTTGCAAAACGTATGCTATCACCTCATTGGGGGATTTTTGTCTAATTTCATAAGAAAATTTCAGTGAGATAAAGAGTTTTTACTTCATATGAGCACGGAATTGTGTGGGAAAAACTCCAACTGAGGTGATTGCGTGCGTTTTACAAAATAAAGCCATTAAAGGGGCCAGTTATAAGGCAAGTAATAATTAAAAGCAAGTACATTGGTTTTATTTAGTGACTTAAGTAACAATTATGTTTGTTGAGGTATAAATAATTTCCCTTTAATAACACTGCGACAACCAAAATGTATCGGAGAAATCGCTGTTTGTTTCAAGTAGAGGAATACTTCCAGAACACGTCCTTATACCCCGTCCTTATATACGCAAGCCACGCATCTCTTTTGCCCCAAACTTTTTGAGTTAATTTTACCACAGCTTACATATTTCTGCTTCCCATTTATTGAATTCACTGAATAATACTCACGATTTTGCACATTTTCCAAACTTTTCACAAAACAAATAATTTCTTTAATATCATCATCCACACAGCATCAGTGTGTTTTTTGATGTCGATAACTAGATTGTTCTTTTTAAGCATGCTTTAATTGCGCATTTTTGGTGAATCTACTAAGCACCAATTAGAAAAAAAAGACTATTGCTTATCATAAAGACGTTTAAGAACGCAGACTTTCTTTTAAATTTGTAAATATTTTATTTTATCACTCACACAATTATTTCACAAGCACAAACACTTTGTTGCTTCAACAGCTTCAAATATACTGCAGTTGTGAGCGGAAAAATCTGCACAATAAGGAGAAAGAGCATGCATTGTCGAATAAAGAAAACCCGTAATTATTAAAGACAGTGTTGTAAATAGTAAAACAAAACCAATATTTTTTTGACAAAAGAGAGAAAAATGACAATAAAAACAGGAGTACTACAGTACTTGATAACATTGCTTTTAATTGAAAAATGCTCTCTTTATTATTACAAAATAAGTACAGGGTTGCCCATATTCGAAGCGCCCATTTTATTAAAAATCGATTATAAATCGATGAAATCGATTGTAGTGCGGCTTGTGTGTGGTGGCGCGCCGTCTTGTTGAAACCAGTAGTGCCTGATACGCTTTCGACGAACGATTGGCATGAAAAAATTCTTTATCATATCGCGATAACGCTCCTGATTGACAGTAACTCTGTGGCCATTATCATCTTCGAAAAAGAACGGCCGATCGCCTTGGTCGCTTTTTATTTGGCCTCTTTGGGTTACCAAGAGTATTGCCAAACGATAAATTGTTTTCTTGGAAGGCGCACTTTTCACTTTATTTATTTTTTTGAAAGCACGTTGGATTTTCACTATTGACTTGTTTTGTTGAATGTAAATTTCAACAATTTTAGAGCGTTCGCGTGGCGTGTACTGTTCCATTGTAAACATTTGCTTGGAATGACGCTTCAAACGCGGTATGTCATTAGTCGATTTGGCATCACTGCGGAAAGTTACAGTATTGCCAGATGGGCGCTTCGAATATTGACAACCCTGTATGCAATGAATTTAACGAGAAGCATCTCTTTATAATAACAAGCATGTTGTAACACGGAGAAATGGCAAATATTTATAATAAAGACATTTTTTTATTAACAAAAGCCAGGTCATATTAACGAAAACTTTTACAAGAAATTTAACAATGCTACTTTTTTTAATAATACAACAAAAATGTTTTGGGTGCAGGAGAGCAAACAAAGAGTTAAACGGCTTCACAAAATTTTTTATGTATACCGGTGATTCCATGTCAAACAGGACGCTTTTCGAAACTCACATACAGTTTGTCATTACATAGTGAAATAATTGCTATTTTTATTTTTGTCTTAAAAAAAACTGTCATAATTTTTGTTTTGATTATTGTTGTTTATTGATTTAGTATTATATATTCAATGAGAAAAATGTACTAATGAAAAAGAGAAAAATGAGTAGCAGCAAAAGCGACAACTAAAACTGAAATCACTTCGAAATTTTACTGTCAAGAAAGTGTTTTTACATTTCGCTCTCTTTCTATTTTAAACCTATTTAAAAGATTAACCGTTATTGGTTTTATTGTTTTTTAGAGATGGGCTCATGTTTTAAAGCAATAGAGCAAATTATTATTTGTTTTGTCTTTTGGAGGGCTTTAGATATCGTGACATACAGTGAGTATTAATACGAATGAAACTAAATACAAACGGAAATAAAAACACCTGGTAAATGGACATCTTTTGATATAATTCAGTTAACTTATTATAATCTTTCCATTGGGAGAACTTTTAAAGAGTTATTTAAAATGTTTTCTTGTACAAGACAAACAGTTTATAACACTAGAAATCGTGCTAAAAATAAGAAAAGACTACATTACCTACCATGTCTGTGATGGTGTGAAATTCGGCCAACTATTTGTTATGGTATGGGATTATAAAGGGTGGTCAAATTTTAAGGGCCGATGTTGAATGTGAACCACACCTAAACTTCAAGTTCTTTTCTGCATTTCATTTGACATTTCTCAATTTCAAACTAACTCAATTTGAACCATGGAAAGATGCACAATCGAGCAACGCGTTAAAGTTATTCAGGCTTACTATGAAAATCGGCGTTCAAATCAAAATGCATAGCGTGCATTTCATGATTATATCGGTCCATTAAATCGTCTAAATGTGCGCACAATCGGAAAAATCGTGCAAAATTTGAGCAAACCGGGTCTGTAGGAGATGTGAAAACACCAGTGCATGCTCGTACAGCTCGTACAGCAGAAAATATTGCTGTAATATTACTGTTCGCGATAGTGTGGCTGAAGAGCCGTCAGGCAGTTACTGTGAATGGTGTTCGCTATCGTGAGATGATAACGAATTTTTTATGGCCCGATTTGGAAGATATAAATGTGGACGATATTTGGTTTCAACAGAACGGTGCCACTTGCCACACAGCTAACGAAACAATGGCTCTTTTGCGCGACAAATTCAATGGCCGATTTGACACCGTTGGACTTCTTTTTTTGGGGTTATTTGAAAGAAAAGGTGTACGTCGATAAGCCAGCAACAATTCAAGAGCTAAAGGATGAGATAATTCGGCACATTAACGGCTTAGAACCGCACTTATACCTCAGCGTCATTGAAAATTTGGACCATCGGATGGAGGTGTGCCGTCGAGGTCGCGGCGGCTATTTGGCCGATATTTTGTTCCATACATAATTGAACTATACCAATATTATCATAATAAAAAGAAATGACAATAATTTCCTAAATAATTTTTGTTTTATTCAAAATAATCATCGGCCCTTAAAATTTAACCACCCATTATATTACGTAGAGGGTTTGGCGATATTGTGTTCATTAAAGGCACAATGACAGCGAAACAATATTTGAAGGTTTTGGAGATAAATTTAAATAACAGCGCTCGAAAATTTGGCTTTAATAAAAACTTTAAATTCTACCAGGACAATTATCCGAAGACTATGCGAATGATCGCCCAAAACCTTAACGCCTAAAAACGGAAATGAACGAATGCCCAAAAACAATTTTGGGCGATAGTTCATTTCACTTTTTTTGCAAAAAGACATTTTTTGGGGGTAATCGTTCATAATGAACAATCGCCCAAACTTCCAAAAATGTACATACGCCCAAAGCAAAGAAATTCGGTAATCGTACATTATGAACGAACGCCCAAAATTTTTTGGCGTTAATTTTTTATTTTATTTTGCAAATTTTAGCAAGTAATCTGTTAATGAGAAAGCAACAACAAGCACAGCCAACAACGGTAGCAGATTTGTTATTTTGAATTGAAGTTACAGCTCAATTCATTTTTGGCAATACATACGAGCTTATGGGTCAACAGTAAATGTTCGTGTTAGTAATGTGTGGTTTTTACGTGTGAAAATAAAACAACTGATTACTTTTGTTTTTTGTTGAAATAATTTATTGTTTTACTTTAATATTTTTAACTTTGTACTTTTCATAAACATTGCTTAAATCAAATTTCTGTTAACAAATTCCTTCTTGTGCACATCTTGTACTATAATTGTTTTTTACCTGAATAATTTGTAATATGTAATTTGATAGAGGCAAGATTCTGTAATAAAATCATAATTTATAAACACCGTGCTGGGTGGTTTTCACTTTTTCACCACTACATCTTTGTAATTAAATAAATAATACTAAATCAATAAATAAAAATAATCAAAACAAAATTTAAGATCGTTCTTTTTTTAAGGCAAAAGTAAAACTTACAATAATTTCACTATGTCAAGACACTTTTCTGACATACTGTAATTTGGTACTTTGCACGTCGATAGTTAGAAATAAAAATATTTGCATAATGCAAAAATTGCAAATTTTTGCAAGTTATAAAAAATCAAAATCTGTCATTTGACATATATTAAAAACTTAATCTTCAAAGCTGTAAGTCATAAAAAAAAAATGTTAAGTTTTATTTTAAATACCTTGAATTAATTTTCTTTGGGGTGTAATTTTTTACCAACGCTTTCATGAAAAATTTTATTTTTTTTGGCAACTAAAAATTTCATTAATATTTTTATATTTATATTTATATTTTAAATTTTGAAACATTGTCTTATCGAAGCATTAATTTGTAATGCATTCTCTAAATTTCATGTTGGAGAATCAATGTATACTATTTGAAACAAATTTTTTAAGAAACTGCCTATACAAAGCTTACATACAAAATACTTTTATTTTTAGTTATAAATGGGATTTTTAGTATTTTTTGTAACATACCTCCGACAGCTTTTCCTTTATCAAAGGATAAAAAAATACAAAATAAACATATACAAAAATAAAAATATAAAAAAATTTTAATTTTAAGCATAAGAAATAGCTATCGGAGGTATATTACTAGCTGAAAATCATAAAATACCGTAAGAAGTAAAAAAAAAATACTAAAAATCCCATTTTTAATTAAAAATAAAGGTATGTAAAAATTGTGTGAGCCGTTTTTGAAAAATTCGCTTAAAATAGTAAGCATTCATTTTCCAACATGAAATTTTCAGAATGCATAACAAATGAATGCCGCAATACGACAATTTTTTCCAAAACGCCAAGATAATAGTGGTGATGAGCTTGAAAATGTGAATGGAATTTTTGGTGGCCAAAAAAATTCTGTTGAGAAGTGTTTCGATTGGTTCCTTTTACTTTGTTGAGTGAATTGTCTCATATACGACGAGAAAAAAGCTTATGTTAAATTGAAAAACCTAGCATAATTTATGAGGCAGTTTTCAGCCTCCCAAGTACTTTATCAAAACGCATAAATTTTACAAGTTAACTTGCCAATTTTTATTAAGGTGATAAATTAACCAAGTATTTGGTAATTTATACATTATTTAAAAAAAAAATTTAATATCAAAAATATAACTTTTTTCCGGGTCTTGGTTTTTTTTTTTCTTTGCCTTTTTTGAAGCCACCTCTCGTTCTGTGATTTGCTTTACTTGACTGAAATCGGCAACTCCTACACAAAATTTTTCTTTTATCAACACCCTTTTTCTTCGAAATTCATGGCTTCTCAGATTCTCTTGGATGCTTGCGTTTATTATAATAATACCATTAAATTAAATTAAATATCAAACATAAAAATTTTACCTTCGCCTGTCGTGGAGTTTTGAACCCACACCACATAACCCACACCACATAACCCACACCGCACCGATATCACCGATCTAGAAGTCACTACACTACGCATCGAGCCAAACTTCTTCGTTACGCAGAATGATTTATTCAATATTAATTATAACTGAAGCTATTCCGCAGCATAACACAATAATCTATTAATAGATTTTTGTTGCATGGCTATCAATAGAATACTGTGACATACAGCATTTGTTAACATATCTGCAGTTATATGAGCAACCAGCGATAGACTGGCACTAAAAATCCTAAGTTCAATTCCGCGCGGCGGGAACAGACATTTTTTTCTTTTTTCTTTGTTGATGAAATTTACTGGTGTGAATATTAACGTGTGTTTTTTAATTTACTTTATGTTATTTTTGAATTTAAAAGTTATTTTATTACAAAAAAAGAAATCATTAAATTATCAAATCTATCCTTCTCTCGTGTGTCTAACAACGCACCAGAATTTTTTTTTTTTTTTGCAGAAAATAGCTTAAAACTATGCTTCAGCCATCCATGCTATTTTTATTTTATTTGTATTTTTGGATTTTGGGCTTAGCTGAATCAAATATTTATTTTTTTTTGCACAAAGCACATAAGCTTATAATTCCCATACAATTCTCTTTACCCAAGCCGACTTAGGTGATTTAACTATTGCTTTTTTTCTCGGTGTACGGCCTCAAGTAAAAGATATTATCGAAAAATGCATGTGGGTTTGAATCAGCCAAAGTGGGTTTGACGATAAACGGGGATAAAAAACAAAATATATGCTATCTACAAACAGGAGAGCGCGGCGCACAGTGGCGTGCCCCATACGATTTAGACGGCCAAAATTATTTATTGATTTTAAACAATAGGGGATGTAAATACAAGCAAAAAATTTATGAGAAGTTGGTGTCTATTTTGACCCCCTGGGGAGATAGGGGTTAATTTGCGTGTTTCTGGAGGTTGTTCCACTTTAAACGTGTTTGCAGCGGAACTCATTGACGTGGAACTTTTTTAAAGACGTTTTGCAAAGAAAATTTAATGGTCTTTCTGAGGATATATAACACTAGTTAGGATTTAAGTTAAACATATCATTTTTTGAGGTCAAACCTAGAAATTTAAAAAAATACATATTTTCTAGGTTTAAAGTAAAATTTTTCAAAAAATTCTAAATGAACCTTTATTTTTTTATTTCAAATTTTGATTACTTATAAAATTTTCTTTAAAAATTATATAACTCTTATATACTTTACACCAATTATTTATTCAAAAACAACCCAAATATCTTCATTTTGACTTCATCTTATGAATCCGACGATTCAGAGTCGTAATCTGAAGATGTAAAGGGTGATTTTTTAAGAGCTTGATAACTTTTTTTTTAAAAAAAACGCATAAAATTTGCAAAACCTCATCGGTTCTTTATTTGAAACGTTAGATTGGTCCATGACATTTACTTTTTGAAGATAATTTCATTTAAATGTTGACCGCGGCTGCGTCTTAGGTGGTCCATTCGGAAAGTCCAATTTTGGGCAACTTTTTCGAGCATTTCGGCCGGAATAGCCCGAATTTCTTCGGAAATGTTGTCTTCCAAAGCTGGAATAGTTGCTGGCTTATTTCTGTAGACTTTAGACTTGACGTAGCCCCACAAAAAATAGTCTAAAGGCGTCAAATCGCATGATCTTGGTGGCCAACTTACCGGTCCATTTCTTGAGATTAATTGTTCTCCGAAGTTTTCCCTCAAAATGGCCATAGAATCGCGAGCTGTGTGGCATGTAGCGCCATCTTGTTGAAACCACATGTCAACCAAGTTCAGTTCTTCCATTTTTGGCAACAAAAAGTTTGTTAGCATCGAACGATAGCGATCGCCATTCACCGTAACGTTGCGTCCAACAGCATCTTTGAAAAAATACGGTCCAATGATTCCACCAGCGTACAAACCACACCAAACAGTGCATTTTTCGGGATGCATGGCCAGTTCTTGAACGGCTTCTGGTTGCTCTTCACTCCAAATGCGGCAATTTTGCTTATTTACGTAGCCATTCAACCAGAAATGAGCCTCATCGCTCGAAAAAGTTTCCCAAAATTGGACTTTCCGAATGGACCACCTAAGACGCAGCCGCGGTCAACATTTAAATGAAATTATCTTCAAAAAGTAAATGTCATGGACCAATCTAACGTTTCAAATAAAGAACCGATGAGATTTTGCAAATTTTATGCGTTTTTTTTAAAAAAAAAGTTATCAAGCTCTTAAAAAATCACCCTTTATCAGAAGACGAACTGTTTCCTTCGAGTGTTTCTTCCTGCTGCATAAGAAATTTTTGCATCTCTGGGGTAAAAGATTTATGTTTTCTTAACGGATTTTTGCGGTATGAATTTATCACAGGAACTGAAGATATCAACAACATATTTAGAAGATCTCTATTTCTATTAACCCTTGATGACTTCCGCGTATTGCACATACGAAAACGCCTACAATCCTTATTACGGGCTTCCTGAGCCTCCTCTGATAATTGCCCAATAGGCACAACACATTGTTTTATAATTTCTGATCCATGGCAAAGAATTTTGTGGACACTAACTGGCATACAATACCAGCCATATAAACTAATGTATAATTTGCGAGTTTCTTCATGAAAAGTCTGGAAGACTGGTAAATTAATTTCAATACCTGACGATATACAGCTAAGGATAATATTAAAGTTTTTAATTAACGCTACGTTAATTCCTGTTATATTTGCTGATTTCTCAGGATTTTTAAAAAAGGTTCTAGCAGTATTGCCATTATGGGTAGTTCCATATCCTGGCTTGCATACTTCAATTAATATTCCAACTTCTTTTCTAAAACGAGATTGAATAATTTTTTTTTTTCTATGACCAACTTATCAGTTGGTTCTCTTATTGCCCATTTTCTAACGTCCAAACGATAAGCTATATGCAAGAGGCATTCAAACGCTTTAATCCAGGCATGCAATGTTGACAAACCGTAGCGATAAAATTCAACTGTTGGCGTTTTTAAAAGTGCCACGTTGTTCATTTCACTCGGCCTAGCTCCGCAAATGTAGCATGATTGCGTTGACCTTGTCGATGTTAAAAAGTTAGCTATTTTTCCATCTATCATCGTTAAAACGAAATTTGTTTTCACCGTAACATTCTTCGAAGCCACGGACGTAGTAACCGGTTGTAAAGCGGAGATTTGGTTTTCTATATCATTAAACTCTTTTACGGATAGGTCTTCGGATTCTTTTGCTAAAATCAGTTTGAATGGGCGACATAATTGAGTGGATGATGGGCTAGGATTTTCCCAAATAGTTTGTTTTGAGACATTTTCTATGTATAGTTTTATAGGAACAAAACTTAAAATGAAGAGGTATTCATCAGTATTGGATTCATCTTGAAATTGTTGTTTATATCTACTATACCCTGAGCTTCCATCTCCACCCCATTTGCAAACAAGGGTCAAAGTCATCCCGTCAGCAACATGGTTCGCTATAAACGATGATTGTGATTTTAGCAGTCGAACTATTGTCATATCAACCATATCTTGCACTTTCACTGCAGCACTTATCTCATTTACAAGGATGGCAGTCTCATCTGGAAAACATTATTTTTTTGCTTTCTGCAGCATATGTGTAGATGGATATAAGAAATGGCCTATTTTCAATGCATCTTTTCTAAGATTATTATAAATACGTCTCGTCATTTTATTATCGACGTAAGACGCAAGAGCTTCTTCCGGAGTAAACATTCGTTGCTTTTCTTGTTTCTGTAAACATTGCTTGATTCTCTTTGAATCTTCAGGGAATTCCGAAACCGCTTTCATCGTATCTGCTTTTAACCGATTTCCATCTGCTCGTTGAGACTTTTGAGCAGCGTAGGTCAATTCTTCAGAAGTATGTAATTCCAACAGCTCTTGCACTTTTCGACGTTTTGTTCGCTCAGCACAGCTTTCAAATGATTTTATTGGTCTTCCTGCTCTTTTGGAACAGGTAGGTTGCTCCTCCAAAATTTCGTCATTATTCTCCTCTAAGTTAATAGTAATATCAGCCAGTTGCAACCAGCTTTGACAAGTTGTAAGAAACCTGTAACAAACATACATTGCAGATGATAAAAAACAAAAAAAAAAAAAAGGATATATCAGGAAACTACGCTGATCAAGAAAATGTATACTAGGGTGTATCGAAAAACTAACAGCAAATTATACCCCTAAATATTGAAATAGGAAGGAAAGACAAAGCAGAAAATATTTTTTAAATTTTTTTAGAAAAATTCCTGGTTCCCCAAATAACGGTAAACAAAGTGTAGGTAAAATATAAAACATACCTATCCTTACGACAGCCAACTTTATAAAATTTCTCGTTAAAAGTGTGGAGATACTTAGATACGTTTGTTTTAAAAATATCTATCTGGTCAAAATCTTCCACACAAATATTTGATTTATTACAAATATGCAGTACCAATCTATTGAGTCTTTCACTTTTAGGAACAGTACAACACACTTCAAAGAACTCATTTCGAGTTAAAACTACGTTTGTACTTTCCATTTCACTAAATTAATTAATAAATAATTAAAGCACTTAAATAATTTAATTTTATATCTAATTAACGCGCACTCTTTGACTTCAACAGAAGAAATAATCATACATTGAATTGTGTCAACAAACAAAAACCTTAGCTTAAAAATTATTACAATTAAGTTAACAGTTAATTTGCGCAAAATGTAAACATAAACGAAGTGCAATAACCTTATGCTTCAGCTTTTTCTATTAGAAAAAACAACAACAGAACAAAAACACTTGCATAATAAATCTTGTTGACCTGTTATTTGTTATTACTGACTTACTTTTTCGCTCTACACTCTTTATTATAGGGAGAGGTGGTGGAGCAGAGAGGTTGGGTTGATAAAAATTAATATTTTCATTCAATTTTATTAACATTGCACTAAAATACTGAAAAACAGTGTGGTAGCTGTTTAATGCATAAAAACTACATTATATCTTTGCTCAAAATAAGGGGTTAAATACGAAAACCCCTTGAAAAATAAGGATGCAGATGTTTGCAAAATCTGAAACTATTAGTATATGAAGTCGATATAATGCACTTTAAGATAATGATAAAACAAAAGCTGGGAAAGGCTCGGAAAATGGTAAAATTTCAACTGAAATATGGCAAAAATTACCGTTTTTGAGAACTCAAACATAACTTCAGAAAGACAGGTACAAATATTTGACAAGATATTTTTTGGTGGACTAAGAAATAAGGGGCTTACCGTGGCGTTTGCAAAAAGTGGTCTACGGTTTCTGTGTTGCATTTTGTTTAGAAGTAATATTTTTAAAAATGTGGGCAATCGTAGTGTAGGGAAGCGAAAAGTCAAATTTTCCCATACAAATTTTCGTAACTTTTTTTTCTTAAGGCCAATCGTTGTGAATTTACACATAAGGAAGATATGCTTCTTAAAAGCTTAAGTCCAAAATTTCAAATTATTCCGTACACTCAAACCCGAGTTACAGAATTAAGACCGTCTAAATGCCCCAAACACGTCACTGTGCGGCGTCTAGACTTCTACGTTTCATCCGGCAGCTATAACTTTGAAGTAGTCAAGGAGTTCATATACCTCAGCACCACCATTAACAACAACAACGAAATCAGCATGGAGATAAGGCGAAGAACAATAATTGCTAATAGGTGCTACTACGGGCTCAGTAAGAAACTAAGTTCCAAAGCCCTATCTCGATAGACAAAACTACTACTCTACAAGACGCTCGTTCTAACGGTGCTTCTTTATGACGCTGAGAAATGGGTAGTTTCGCAAATTGACGCAGCTGCTCGGGGGGTATTCGAGAGAAAAGAACTCCGAAGAGTTTGCAAAATCTTCGGTCCTATTCGAGTCGGCGATGACTATCGCATCCGAATGAACCACGAGCTGTATGAGATCTACGAAGACATTCACGTAGTACAAAGTATAACTGTTCAGCGACTACGCTGGCTGGGCCATGTCCATCGTATGGACAACGAATCTCCAGCGAAAAAGGTGCTCGAGGCGAGCGTCGTTTTTTCAACGACGACGAGGGAGACCATGCCTTGGATGGATGGACTAGGCCAAGAAAGCCCTAACCGCACTTGGTGTATCCGATTGGAGAAGGCGCGCGCAAAGCAGAGGCGCCCGGCGAGTGCTGATGTGGTCGGCCGAAACCCAAGCACGGGCTATTATGGCCACCTAAGTAAGTAAGTAAGTATGTGGGTTTTTTCTTTGAGACAACTTGATTAGGGTGGAATGGAACCATCTATTTGCCCGTTTGCTGTGCTGGTGTATGGGGTTGTTGTATAAACTTGTATTCCGAGTTCATATTTTTATAGAAATGATATGGTTGTGGAATTAAACGTTATTATATTATATAAAAAGCCGTTATCGCATATATTTAAGGTATATATTTAAGGTATTCCGAATGAATACAGTATTAATTCTTACCTGAGTGTGCTTGGAGTATTTACGTATACCGATTAGAATTAATAATGCTTCTGTTCTTTATGTAAATATCCAAGAGCACTTTTTCGCATAAAGTTTAATTTTTGGTTTCTGGGAGAATTTTCATTTTTCTCTTCTTTATAGACTATTCCACTTATTCCTATGAATTTGGTTTTGGTATGGATTTTAGAGAGGAAATATTTTTGAAGAAGTTGGTCCTTATTTCCGTGGGATTTCTATATGACATCTTTTGTGTTCTATAACAATTGCTTCTTATTGTTTTATATTGGAGATAACTACAAAAATAGTGAAAATTTTGCAGAGCCACTTCATAAAAATCTGCACACTTTTCGGTCATCATAAACACCGTCTCGCAACACTGTGCTTAATTTTATCAATAAGCTTGAGTCTACTGGCTCTGTTGTGGAGGCGAAAAGGATTGGTCATCTCCGTTCCGTCCATTTGGACGAAAACATATTTTGGCGAAAAAAAAAAATTGTAATAAAAAGGGCTCGCGTGTGCAAGCAAGGTCCATTCTTGCATTTGAGCAATATTATATTTCATCAAAAACCACCATGTCTCTTCTTTATAATTCAATAAAAACTCAGACATTTCAACAAAATAATCGGTCTTATTAAAAATGAAAATATCAGTGATTTTTATGGCACTCATTTTGTAACTGTAGCTTGTGTCCGGACATTCAAAGGAAAAAATATGTTTTTTTTTTAACTTCAACCTCTTATATACGATGAATTATGAATTATATATACTCTATAATGTTGGATTGTTTGAAAAAATACTGGATTTAAATGATCTTAAAATAAAATGATTAATTCTTGCTCACTATAAGAGACTTGCGCCATTATGTATCTATGAAATCCTGGAAAAGGTATTTGAAACTGATATTGTCTTGTAGGTCCTAATTGCAAAAATTTCTGATTTTTGAAAATGTTTATAGTTGATTCTGTAGAAGGCATTAGATTATGGCTTGAACCTTCATTTCTATGTATGGAAGCTGTTAAAAGAGTTGATTTGTAATTGTTTGGGAGGTTGAAGCTGAGCGTCAGCAAAGACATTGGTTTTCTCGGTTGATCCCTAATTTCGTAGTTGTACTTCTCTTAAACCGCTTTCTAACGTTTAATTTTTTAGTCGTTATTTTTATTACTTACAGCAGTGGAGCTCATGCAATTTTACAAAAGAGCAAATGGTTTTTAAAAAACAAAATCAAACACAAAATATTGTGTATCGCAACTTTTGGCAATGAAAAAAAAAAGTGTAAATGAAATTACACTTTACATATTAGTTGATAAAGTAGTTATTCCTATGAATTTGGTTTTGGTATGGATTTTAGAGAGGAAATATTTTTGAAGAAGTTGGTCCTTATTTCCGTGGGATTTCTATATGACATCTTTTGTGTTCTATAACAATTGCTTCTTATTGTTTTATATTGGAGATAACTACAAAAATAGTGAAAATTTTGCAGAGCCACTTCATAAAAATCTGCACACTTTTCGGTCATCATAAACACCGTCTCGCAACACTGTGCTTAATTTTATCAATAAGCTTGAGTCTACTGGCTCTGTTGTGGAGGCGAAAAGGATTGGTCATCTCCGTTCCGTCCATTTGGACGAAAACATAACCACAACTAGTTTAAATTCTGACTTTTTTTCATAGAACGAAGTAACATATTTTGTATGGTGATGTCCGCTAAATAAGTCAATTGACTTTCGTCTGCATATATTTTCAACTACTTGTTAAATTAGTTATATTTAAATTATTTTTTTAATTACTTTAAAATAACCAATTGAAAACTATTACTGGTGGCCTAAAGTTACTAATATTTGATGAAATAATATGGTTAAATATTAATAATATAAGCTTGTAATCTAATAAAAATTTACAATTAAAACATGTCAAAATCAGAGTAGTTGCCGCCTTAATATAATTCAAAGTAGTTTATGAATCACTTGTTTTTAAGTAGTATTTCAATTACTTCATATATAATGCAATAAAAACTATTTAGAATTGAAGTGGATGCCGCCTTAATATAAGTCAAAGTAGTTCATATACTGGTTTATTTTAAATTAGTTTTTTAATTAGTTGTTTTCAAAAACAAATTAGTTTTTTCCTATAGGGTGGTTACAAAATGTATAAACAAAAACAAAAACAAATCTTGCGTGTGTTAACACATAAGCAACGGGATAGTTTGCATGCAATTTTTGCTGTTGTTTACGCGTTCAAAATTAGACGATCGTCAACAGCGGCTTGTATGTTGTTATTTGAGTTTCTTTTTTTTTTTGTAGATTGTGATGTTGTTTTTTATACGTGGTTTTGCTTTTGCATTAGTGCAAAGGCAAAACTCATGATAGAAAATAATTTGTATGACGGGTAATGCGAGCAAGATGAGCTACTGGATGAGCATGTCTGACTTAAAGCATGGGTCAATGATTGGTGGTCTGTAGACATTATAACTTTTGGCTTACCGTAAGGTAGTT
Organism: Coremacera marginata; assembly: GCA_914767935.1. Taxonomy (NCBI): domain Eukaryota; kingdom Metazoa; phylum Arthropoda; class Insecta; order Diptera; family Sciomyzidae; genus Coremacera; species Coremacera marginata. Next base: position 77,071,260 of record OU612045.1, read on the forward strand.
TCGAAGTGCGTGAAGCTACCGAATTTTCGCAAGCATTTCCCATCTTATTGGTGGCATAATGCTTTCTATTTTCTCTAGAAATGAATGCTATGATTTTTCCTTCCGACGCTTTGACTACACCTAATTCTGATGCGTCTATAGTTAGTTGGAATTCTTTATTCAGGTCTGGATAAGCAAGAATTAAGACTTCTGAAACTATTGAATTTGTATCCTTTTAAATTCTTCTAATGCCTTATCGTCTAATTTTATACTTTTCCTACTTGATTAATTTTTGGGTATTTACCCTCCTCCCCCTCTTAAAAGGTTTGTGGACCTTAAGCCAAAAAGGCTTAAGAGCGAACGGAGGTCTTTTAGAAACTGTTGTGCAGGAAATTTTAAATTTACTACTGTTTCAGCTTTGGTGGGACTCGTTTTAATACTATTAGGTGTCATTATTAAACCAAGAAACTTGCTCGAGATTCAGGAACGTTTATATCATCTATATAAAATATCAACAAGAGCTTTTTGGAATATTGATTGTGCATTCTTGAAACTGAATATAAATTCATATTTACCATGGGCCGCATTCAGCGGAGTTGAGTTAAAATTTGCTGAATAGAACAATTATGAGAGCGTTTACTAAAACTGATCAGGTAGCAGACGCCATTTAATTCAGCGAAAAAATTCTATGCAACATGAACACATCTGTTGAGTATTCAACTGTTCGATGCTGCTATACTGACACATAAACAAATAGCATAGGATGAACGCAGCCTATTTGAGTAAGAAACCTTTGAAATTTAATTATTTATATAAAAAATAATTAAAAAAAAAATGTACTTATATCTTCTTTTATGACTAGTTCCGACGCTGTTGAAGCCGCCTCCGCCATCTAAACATTAGTACGTCTTAACAGCCTCTGCCAGCTGCCATAACCTAAAAATGTAAACAGCCTCTGCCAGCAATACATGAAGAACTCAGCCTATTTGAGTAAGAATCTTTGAAAGTAAATTATTTATCATATATAAGAAATAATTGAAGATAATGTACTCGTATATATTTTAATCCCAGTAGCCAACATTCGTTTTGATTGTTTTAATGCAGCTATTATTTTATGGTTAGTTTCTACGCTGTTGAAGCCGCCTCTGCCATCAAAACCTAAGCCTACGTCTCTAAACATCCTCTGCCAGCCGCCATAACCCACGAATACAAACAGCCTCTGCCAGCAATACATGCCTGAATATTACAGCGCCCTTTATGTTTTCAATGGGGTGCAATATAATGTGTTGGATACCATGCAAGTGCACTAACAGTTGGAAAGAGGTAAGAATCAAACAGTAATGACTAGGGCTCAGATTTTGATGCTCTTTAAAACACTTAAAAATTACTTTAAAAAATTACATAGTTGCTCTAAAAAAGCATTTAAAATTCCCAAAAAACCCATAAAAGTTCCTTCAAAACTAAAATGATATATTTGTAATTGCTTTTTATTAAAATGTTTGCAACTGCAATACAGCAACGCATTTATTGCCGGCATTGTCTTGTAAATCGAAATAATTCTTTCCACCTCAGCAATAATGAAAGACACATATTTAAAAGAAGATAAAATGTCGCTAACATCAAAATTTCCTTTCAGCTGCATATCTCCAAAATTTAATACCTCAGCGCATACTGCGTAAGGGGTGTATAACTTTGTCATTTCGTTTTCAACGCCAATAAGGAGATGTGGCTAGGGATGACAATTAAAATTCACTAATCGATTAATAATTAATTGTCAATAATCAAATGATTAATTGCAAGACAAAAAAAATAAGTGCAATTAATTGCAAGCATTTAATCGATTAATCGATCGGCATTTTGGATTATTTTTGTTTTTAATACTAAACTAGAAAGGAATGGAGCTTCGGCAGGGTACCGAAGCTAAAAAACCGAAGCCTCTTTCGACTTTTGTTATGAACTAAAGGATTTTGAAGCGACCATAAATAAAATTCAATTTCCGAAGATTCCTTGTATAATCATTAGAGTGTCCCTTAAAAATTGAAGTTGTTTTTTTTTTGAATATTTTGCATTACAAGCATATATAATTATTTGCGATTATACTAAATAATAAAAAAGGTAATAAAAATCACAAACTTGTAATCGAAATGCTAGAAATGGGCACTTTAAGTATTTTTTTAAAAAAAAACTAAGTTTCAACAGGCATATAGGCATACCTTTCTTTGCCGTATTTCTTTTTTTTTTTTCAATTTCTTGCAGAAAATAACTCAAGACTACTATTAAATTATTCGTGCTGTTTTTTCCAAATTTTTCCTTTTTGGATTTTTGGAATTTTTTTGTAAAAATACTAACTCGCAATTTTCAAAAAGGTACACTTCTAGAAAAAAAATTCATAACGACCAAGTTATTCAACATATTTACACAATTTTTTGCATCTGAATTAGGTATAGTTTAAGAAAAGATTTCCACAAGATTTTATTTCAATTTCTTCAAAATTGGGTTTTTGAGCTTATTTTTTTTTTTAATGCAACAAGAACAAAAAAGTTTTTTCCGAAAAGTAAAAACAAACAACTCTGGAGGTTTTAGTCCAATTTTCATGTTTGATAACTTATTTTAAAGAAAAATTAATTCAGATTTTTCAAAATTAACAATTATACAAAAGTTATTTTAGTTTTTTTTAAAAAATGAGCAATTTGTTCCCATATCACCAAGTACTGACATGTTTCGATGCAAATCGACACGGGTTCCCATGGTTCTAGGTGCACAAAAATGTATTAACATTTCTTTTAACATCATACAAAGAAATTAAGGTGGTAAGCCATAAAAAAACAACTTAAATTTTAATGGAACACTCTAATAATCATGTGTTAAACAAAAGTTATTTCGAAATAAATCAATTGAAATAAATCGATTAATTGATCTATTAATCGGAACAGAATATTCGATACAATTAAATCAATTATTAAAATAAATACTCAATTTATGTTAGTCACTCGATTAATCTTGCCATCCCTAGGTGTGGCAGGTATAGAAGAGTATATATCTTTTTGATTAGCATCGCCACCTGAGTCGATTTTCTTCTGTCCGTCTGTGCACCAATTCTTTGATTTTTTGGCTCGGTGTGGTGATCAGTTTAAAGTCATTTTTGTTGTAATGAATACCATGGAGGGTGTTCTTCAACACTCTTTATTAATGAGTTAAATTTATAAATTCATTTAACTTCAGATCGTGACTTCTTCGAATCATATATTCGAAGCAATGCTGGAAGCTTAAAGTAGATGTTCCGGTGACCTAAAATGGCGAAGAAACTGAAAGTAACACGTTGGCTATAGGCGAAAAGTCACATTCTTGGACGCCAAGAAGCACAAAGCAATTTTTAGATTTGTATAATCAAAGAAAAAGCAAATTTCGTGACCCTAAATACAAGAAAAGAAATTTGTGGACCGAAATTTTGAAGGAAATGAAAAAATTTCGGTACAGTGGGCTCAATGAAGATATTATTTATCGAAACATGCGAAATGTGAAAAAAACTTATCGCACTATAAAGGATAACAATAAAAAGAGTTCAACTGGAAAGGGACGCATAAACTGGTTATACTACGAAACCTTCCAGGGCATTTTTTTCAAATGACTGCACTATGAATTTTTGGCCGACAGTTTCATCTTTGCTAACAACAACCGTGCCTTTAACTGTGGCTTTAACTGTGGCTTCAACTGTGCCTTCAACAGTGCCTTACTCTTTGCTTACAACAACCGTGCCTTTAACTGTGGCTTCAACTGTGCCTTCAACAGTATCTTCAACACCATCTTCCCCAGTGCTCCCACCTTCACTATCCCCACATAGTCATAGGGAAGATTTGCATTCTAGCTCAACTATGTTTGAACACAATTGATCGAAAACTGGACCTTAAAAGTTGTATGTCGACTCCGAAAGGCTTATGTTCTCAAGAAGCTTTTGATGGCAGTTTTTTACTCTCTGAAGCTTGCCATTGTCCGCAGAGAGGTGACGGCCGAACAGAAAAATTAATTCAATTGAAAAAATGTTCTGTGTCAGATGGAGGATTCGAACCTGGGTTCTCTGGAGTAAGAGTCACACACTCTGCCCACTACGCCACGACCGCCACCCAGCTCAACTACTACCAATGTAAAAAATCCTGAAGCTTCAGACAAACATGAAAGACTTCAGCAAAAATCTCGGAACTGCAAGGGGGTATACCATATGAGAAAAATCTTAATTGAAATTGAAGAGAAACGCATTGAAGTCTTCATCGTTTAGAGACTGCCATTAATAAGACCAATGCATTACAAGAGAAAATAAATGAACTTTTGAAAAAATATTTGGACTCACAATGCATAAATTTAAATCTAAATTAATGGCCGGTATTTGGCACAACGCAAGAGTCCTCACTTGGAGTTTTTTGTCTGGCAGTTCCTTTTTCATATCAAGTAAAACAAAATCTCCTTCTCTCACTGAACTATTCTACTGAAATTTATTACCAGACAAAAACCTCAAGTGTGGTGATCGCTTGCGTTTTGCAAAATATGGTCATTGGCCTTATAATGGCCTCCGGGAGATTTTCGAAGAAAAAAAGACACCTATTTAAATGTTTTTTTTTTTTGAAGCTGTATTTTAGCTTAGATCAAGAATTTTTATACCCCAACGCGTAAGGGGTATATTAACTTTGTCATTCCGTTTGTAACGCCAATAAGGAGGAGTGGCAGGTATAGAAAATTATATATATTTTAGATCGGCATCACCACCTGAGTCGATTTCCGTGTGTCCGTCTGCCCGTCTGTCCGTCTGTGGACACGATTACAGCCGTAATTTGGAAGCTATCACGATGAAATTCAAAATATAAGCTTCTTTATAAAAAATGGAGATCAAGTTCAAGAATGAGCTAAATCGGTTGAAAACCACCCATACAAAGTGACTTTATTTTAATCGTGAAGTCTTAAGAATTCATAAAAATTGAAGAAATGCTTTGAAGTTTTGCACGTGAGCTTTGATCTTCAATATAAATCCTGAATAAGAAATTTTGCAACATCGGATGAAAACCACGCCTACTTCCCATACAAAGTGCCTTTATTAACCGTAAATTCTCTTAATAATCGGCTCAAATTACAGAAATGCTTTGGGATTCTGCAAATAGGCTTCGATTTACAATAAAGACCATCACTAAGATATTTGGCAAAATCGGATGAAAACCACGCCCACCTCCCATACAAATTGGCTTTATTTAAAACGTAAAATATTTGAGAAACTGCAAAAATTAAAGAAATGCCTCGAAATTTTGCACAAAGCTTTGATATTTAACATAAACCATCTCTATGATATTTGACAAAATCGGATGGAAACCACGCCTACTCTCCATACAAAGTGGCTTTAAGACGCGAATGACGTCACAAAAACAAAAAAAAAAACATTTTTTTTATGTACACGGTCGAAAATTTTAGTTTGAATTTAAAACCTTAAGGGTTTCTTTATTTATCCAAACTCAAGTAGGTATTCAACTAAAACTATGTAAAGTATTACATAAAAAATTGTATGCACAGTTTAAGCCCCAATTTAAGCCCCAAAGTTTGATGTTTAAACATTTGGGTTTATTATTACAACTCATAAGGATTTGAATTAAAACTCATCGGTTTTTTTTAAAAACTATTGAGTTTTCATTTTAAACTCTGTGGATTTGGTTTTTAGCTTTAAAGTTTGATTTTAAAACAGTTAAAACTCATCGGATTTTTTCTTAAAGTTTATTTCAAAAACAACCAGTTTACATTTGAAACTCTGTGGGTTTGATTTTTAAGCGCAAAGTTTACACATACATTTAAAACTGTATGGGCATTTTTTTAAACCTGATTATCTGCTGAGTTTACATTTGTAACTGTATCGTTTTTAAAGCAAAAATTTCCGTTGAAATGAAATACTTCCTTACATGATCAAAATTATTATATATATTTTATTAAATTTTATTTTATCATAAAATAATTATATAAATATAATTATATAAATATATAACTATATTTATATAAGTAATTATATAAATCAAATATTATTTAAATAAATGCATAGTGTCTTATTCAATTAATGCTTTTGCTACTACAAGAAATTCAGAATTTAATACTTTTACGGAATTTTACAGAAGCACAAGACACTTGGTAACTTCTTCTTCGGAAGCACTGGTTTTTGGCTAATTCCTTGTAGTTGGAGCTAGAGGGAAAAGTTTTAGCAAACCAGAAAATTGTTGACGTCCTTATTCCATTCTGAAAAATGAAATAGGAATAAACGCAGATAATATATTAGGACGGAAATATTTTCATTAAATTAAATTTATATGGATTTTCTCTTAGAAGACAAAAAATCTATTCTAGTCGTAAATTTTAAGAGTAAATGAATGAGTGTAAATGAATGATAAGAATGATTTAAATATTGAATGATTTGCAAATAAAATTCAGTTAAAATCATATTTTAATTACCTTGAAGAAAGTTATCCGACAATCCTTTTTTCACAGACATTAAAAACGTGCTTTTCTATCTCGAGCCAGGATCTCTTAAGTCAGTTGCGACTTGTGGAAACTGGGCTAAAACACAAATTATTATATCTGCTGGCAATTTTGCATCAGCATCGTCCAAAAAATGTGAATTTTTTATATGCTGTCTCAAGCAAAACTGGAAAAGAAAAATTAAAATATCATTTGATATTTTCCAATACACTTTAGAATTTTTATGTTGAGATTTAGTAGGAAAATTACTGAATTCAAACAAATCCTCGGAATGAAATAATTCTCAATCCACGAATTTGTCAAGTTCAACATATTTGTAAATTTTTCACGCACATTAAAAAATTTCACAAATCTGCCATACAGATACATTATTAATACTAGTATAGCCTGTAGCCGAAATTCGGCCATATCAAAATAAGTGTTTTTTTACATCCGTCGGTTTGCGACTCTCTCAGATTTTACTCTTGCTCGTTTATGCTACAGCAAAGATGTTTAATACAGCTGTGCGGCTATGTATTTTGTTGCTGTTTTCTCATTGCCCCGTTGGGAAAAAAGGGTTTTTACATTTGCTTAATTTTATCTATCTTAATTACAATATATTCGAATAAAAACATCTACTCGAAAATACCTTTTCATCGATAAAAGTCTTATGCGAAGATGTAGAAGTTAACACAGGTAAAAAGGGATCACAAACGTTTTTGTTTGCGTATTAATATATAGATATTTTTTAAAATCACGGTTCACAAAGAAGTTATTATTTTAGTATTTTTTATAATATTTGTGTAAACAGATTTTAATTCCAAACAACCGACCAGCAAAAACAATTACGACCGAATGACCAACAAGTTAATAAAAATTACATTTATCATGTCAAAGGTTACTAGAGTTGTCAAAGGCATAAATGACTATGTTACTCAGTTTAAAATATTATTTTTAATGTATTTCTAAATTTTTTGGGTTTAATTTTTACACCCTACTGGTTTTTAAAATTTTTAAAAATAAACTTAAAGTATCAATTTTAAACCTTCTGGGTTTAAGCACGTCAATACATACATTAATAAACTTTTTGGGTCTGGTTTTGAAACCCTACAGTTTTTCAAGATTTTTAAAAATAAATTTAAAGTGTACACGGAGAGAAAAGTAGTCATATTTTATGCATAAGAGGAAAAACGGGTGCTTTTTTATGTATAAATATGGGTTTCTCCTAAGCTTTTCATAATTTATGGATATTAGGTATAACTCGTTCATAAGCGTTATTAATTTTTTATGTCTTTTTGGGTATAAATTTTGCATCAATATCATGAGATTATTATTTGTTCAAGAAACCGAAATAGTTCTATAAATATAAAAATGAAACAAAACTAGTAAGGATGGACCTTCGGCAGGGTACCGAAACTAAAATACCCCCACGGCCATATTAAAGTATATTCGAAGTTCTTAGCCACGACATACACGATAAAAATCAGTTTTATATATTAACGAAAGTTTTCCTCGAACTCACTACCTTGCGGTTATAAATCAATCGCTTTACGCTATGAGCTACAGAATTCACACCAAAACTTTTTCTAAATTGTCTTTAGTTGGAAACTCTGAACGCGGCGTCAGTCATAAATTCTGAATAATTGATATAACTATTCATAAAATTGGAATTGTTCAATTTTATATTTTTTTTTTTTTATTAGGCAGACATGATGAATTAAAATCATAGCACGAGAACAAGCGAACACAATTTTATAAAAACTTATATTTTACAATTTATGAAAACCGTATTTATGATTTATTGGTGACATATTTCACAAGGATATAATCCCCAAAATTGATTTGGGGATTATGTCCGCTTAATTTGCGGTCGTAACACCCAATACGATTTTGGGGATTATGACCATCTCTGCAAGAGGTCATAACACCCAAAAAATGTGTGACATAATTCGCAATAAAATTTTAATTTCGTACAAGGGAAATTATTAGGTATTTCATGTGACATTTCGTACAAAGGAAATTATTAGGTTTTTCTTGAAAAACGGACATTAGCCCAACGGATGTTATGACCACTTGCAGGGCGGTCATAATCCTAAAATCGTTTTGAGTACAATGACTGCAAACTTATCGGACATATTCCAAAAATCAATTTTGGCTACTCATAAGGAGGTAATTGCAAATTAGTATTGTACATATATATAAAGATTACGTAAGCAGAACTGTTTATGTCAAGATTTTAGCTCATCTACACAAATAAGTTATTTTTATTTGAATTGCTAGATGGCGTTTTTCACTTTTTCACCACAGTTTATATGTATATATTTAACGCTAATACATAACATTAAATATTAAATGAAGTTACAGTTTCTTTGTCTGTAACTGAACATTTCTCGTCCACTTATATTTGAACAACCTCCTTGGTAGGATCGTACTATTTCTAAATAAAATTGGTTTAATAGAAATTTAACTCAGCTTTTTCATTCCTTTCTTGGCCAAATCAACTATCTTTGATTTGGAGATTCATACAGATTTACTGCTTCAATATTTCTGACTGGCATTTCCAAGCATCCAATAATTCAGAGAATTATCGCATTTTCACAGAACAAAAGCAATTTTTTTAACAGAGTCAATGTCATCAATGTAGCAACCGTATCGATTGCACCACACAATTGACGCATTTTTTAAGATAGGGAGCGCTAGAGATATGAATAAGGTTTTTTGTTATATAAGGGTAATTAAACTCTTTTGGCCATCGTTTAATAAAACCTAAACTACTATTTGCTTTATTTATTATTCTATTAATGTGAACATGAAAACCAAGTTTTGGATCCATCGTTACTCCGATATCATCAAAAACATTAAAAGACTCAAGGAAATATTCATCAATTTTGTAAATATTTCGAAATGGATGCATACACGCAAATACTTATGCTTGCATTTCTTCATGTTGAGATACATACACTCAGGGAAAAAACGGTCTAAAATCAAGAAAAACGGTAATAAATCAAGCCCATCCGTTGATGAAAGTCTGTTAAGTACGGAAAATCTTAAGCCAAGAACAAATTCTTATTTTTATACCAATAATGACGTTTTGTTTTAAGACCGTTTTGGTATATTTTTTAGAACATATATTCTAAAATGTAGCCCTTCCGTTCTTAGTTCAAGCTTTAGAGAAGCCTTTTTAAGAATATTTTGTTCTTATTTTAAGAATGTTCTGAGATAGATTTAAGAACATATAATCTTGATTTAAGATTTTGTAATACTTACTTTTTAATTTTCGAAATTCGAAATTCGAAATACTTTTTCACCCTGCAAATGAAGTAAGAACAGTGCAAGTTATGTTAATGTTTATAAAAATATTTAATTTTATTATAAAATAAATAAATAAAGGAATAATATTGATTAAATATATTTCATTCTTACATACGTTTTTCAATTATTTATACAATATAAATGTAAAGGGGGACTTGTGAATTCGGAAATATTTTTGATATATAAGATGTCACTATTGAAACCTACTTCATAGGACTGAAAATGTTTACAAAAATTGTTTACAAAAATTTTGTAGCACAACACATAAATACTGTTATTTTGATACAATAGGTTTTTTATTTTGAAAAATTCAAAGATAGAAGTCTTAATGGCTAGGTAGAAGCTTTTTTTATAAAGCGTTCCTTTGAACATTACTTCATTTAATATTTTCAAGTTTTTGAAATTAATACCGTCTTCTTGCACTAATTTAGGAAAATAATTTTCTTTCGTTAAGTCAACTTTTTGAGAAGAATTAATATGAAAAATTGGTTCAACAGAGCTTTCATGGTCAAGTAAAAATTTTGAAAACTTTATCCAAGACTTAATAGCTAGTGAATAAGGTGGATTCACTCTTGAGGTAGTATTGTTGAAATACATTTTAGCCTCTTTATGCTTCGCTTTAAAACGCATACTCCAAAGGTATCTGAGTGGTCCAATTTTATAGCGGTGGCATAATGTACGAGAAAATGGTGTTTAGGCTTTAATGGACCATACAGTTGAGAGTACATTGAATGATGCTTTTCTATTAAAGATTTTAAGGTAATCAGTTCGTCAACTAAATATTTGGGCCTTAACAGAAAATCTATGATTTCTAATAAAACAGCTAAAAGATTCCAGTGTGGATTATTAAGTGGGATAAGATCTCCAATAATCAACGGTAAAAAATGGACAAAGCAACCAACTTCACTTGCCGTCATTTTTAAGTTAAATCTTTTTAGCCTTCCAATATCCAATGCAATAGAATTATTTCCAATTTCTAATTCTCCAAATTGAAATAATTGTTTTCTGCTGTTAATATTACTCAACGTTAAAATTTTATCATTTATCAACCCGAGTAGTACATTGCATACATCATATATGCAAACTCCCTCATATACGTCGTGCATAAAGTCGAAAGAGAAGTTTTCCGTTACTTGGAAACTGCTTAAATTTTCAAAAAAACAAAAACTTTTTACTCCTGTTTCACGGTAGTCATTTTTTATTAAGTCGTTTCGATAGTTACTCTGGGTTCTTAAATGCTCCTTATTTTCTGAAAAATCACACTGCATTTAATCCTTTGTTCTTATGCAAGAACGACAATATTTTTTCGAATTGAATGATTGTACAAAACCTAATATGCTATTCACAGCTAAATTGTCTCCTACAACTACTCCTAAAACAAAATGGACTTTTCGTTTTCAAGTGTCTGTTACAATTTCGATTTCATTCTCTAATTGTTTTAACTCTTCCACTAGGTGAAAAAAAGCCTTTTCGTTTCCATTACTCTTTAAATTGGTGCTCGATATAAAGGCTGCGTGGAAAATGTATTCCAACTTTGACAGCAAATGCTGTGGCATGGTAGGAAAATTGAAATAACAGCCACAAATTGAATATGTTTGGCTTCCAAGTGGATTGTTTATTTGGAAGTCATCAAAATAGAAGGTATACGGAATCACAAAATCGGACTGCAACTGTTTCTTTTTGATTTTAAAAACTTCTCCACTTGCAAAATTGCATAAAATGTTGTCTTTTGAGTATTTTTCTGTATTTTGTAAAGTTTCGTCTAAAAGATTAGGTATTTCAAAAAGCGATTTAATAGTAAATTTTAATGGCATAATGTAAATATTTTCGGATTTTGGGCCTAAGGTTGGATTACCATGATGAGTCATTTCGGAAATTGAATTATTGATTGTTATGCATTTTGGATCTTCGTACAAATTCAAATCTTTTAGTAATTTTAAACAGTCTGTATTCAGATCTTATATCTTGAAATGGGTCTTTACAAAAATTTAATAAACATTGTAAATCATCATGTATTTCGTGAGCATTCAATAAACATTCTATTGCATTAGATATTGATAGAATGAGAGATGAAATCATATTTTGAAATTCGATTACTTGTTTTCTAGGCATAAAATTTTGTTGATGTAAGCTTAAAGATAATCTAACGGCTTTTCTTTTTAAACTTATAACTGATTGTAAATCAGCCTTGTTTTTAGTTAAAACACAATCCATAGATAATTTTGGTTTAGTTTGCAAGTCAACAATATTTTCAATATCAGTTGAAGATATTTCAGTTGGACGAACACAATTTGAAGATGAAATGGATTCATTAGGTGTTTTCACAAGTTTGTGTTGTTTTTCTAAATATAATCGAAAATATGTAAAATTAGAAAATGTCATATAACAATTATCTTCAACGCAGCGTAGCTTAAGAAGTTTGGTTGATATTAAGTGGTCAATTTTAAAATGACAAATTAGAGTATTAGCTTCTGAAAATTTTTGTAGGCAACGAAAACATGTATACATATTGCGAACTAATTATTATTTAAATAATCAATAAGGGAAACAATATTAGCCGATTTTGAATCATAAACGGTATTAATTTCATAAAAAAAAATTTGTATAAAAACCCAAGGCAACTGACATGTTTGTGGATATTTTAAAGAAAGCGTTTGAAAAATTTTAAAACATATATCTAAACTTTCAATAAATGAGCTAAATTTGTATAAAACGTTATTGAAATAAATGTAAAAACCTTTTATAATATCATCGGAAACTCCTTCAACAATGAGAAATGGCTGCACGGTTAACCCAGCTGAATAATATATGTTGATAACATCATCAATTTGCTTCTGATAGTCATTAATTGATACCAATCTCAAAACGAAACTTTCTTGTGCATCAATTATCGTTGCCTTCTTATTGCGTTTTCCAAAATTGTTTTTAAACCGAGCTGAAGACGGTAGAACTGCATTGAGAAGTGTAATAAAAATGTAGTCATGGACATCTGAAAAGCAACAGTTGCATCAAATAAGATGAAAATCCTTTAAAATTGCTGAAACTTTATTACCTTTATTTGATGACGATTTTGCTATGGATAAAAGCTGTTTGCAGTACTCATTATGAATTTTAATTGAATAGTATTGCTGAATTTTTTCTTTAAATTTTTGCCATTTGGAATACAGCAAATGCTCCTTTGATGGGAACATTAAACAGAAGTCAATATTTATCTGAAATTTTAAATATAATTTGATACATAATAAAGGGACAAAATTTCAAAACTGTTACCAATTTTGGGGCCCTGGAATCTAATAGTTTTGGCCAAGACCGTAAAAATTCGTAGCTTTCCATTTCTTTTAAATCCTTTTGTCGCATGCTAAAAGTTTTCTTCCATTTGTCGCAAACTTCTATCCAATCTGAGCTATCCCTACTTAAAGAAGTTTTTAGTGCTACAGCAATGGATTTGTCAACTTCTGCGGCATGCATGAAATTCGACGAAGATGTGTCGCCAGTTTCTTCAATTTGGTTATTCTGTACCGGAGAAAGCCCTGCACCTGATATGCTTTTATTGCCGACTGAGCTGTCCAATTTTTTTCGTTTGCTTCGCTTGTTTTTATATTTTGCAAAAAGCTTGCCACCGGGATTGTTTCTTCCCTTTCTTGCTATAAAGTAATACTCCTATGAAATAATTAACTTAAAATTTAAAATATCTAATATTAAATTTGAATATTATTATACCTGGACATCTCTTTCGGTTGGGAAAACTGAACATATCTCGTTAACCAGATATGGAAAGTCATGTGCCTTAAGCGTGATGTTATTTAAAACTATTTCTTCAACAATAATGTTGATAATATCATCCCTTAAACTGCTTGTCAGGGCTTTATTCTGCTTATAATGCTCCAAAATACTTACTCCTCTGGATGTCTGCATCAACAAAGCAGCCAAATCCTTTAGTTGTTATAAAAACATTGGTTAAAAAATGTTGATATAAAAGAATTAATTCTCACCTTATTGAGGAACTTTCCCAAATGTGAAGGGTTTGTTGACAATGAGTCAGGGGACGGGCTTGATGAAGTCTTGCAATTTTTTAGCCAATCCTCGACCTTAGACGGCATCGAAATCGTTTCGTCATCAATCCCGAACTTCAAAATTATATTATTATTAAAATTTGTTATGTTTTTATCTATATGACAATACCTTCAATTTCTTCCACGCAAACAATTTTTCACGAAACTCCACGCGAAGTCCAAGGGGTGGGATTGCTTCTCTTAAATCATCATTTTTCAAATATTTCAAGCTTCTATACGAAACTTTAGCAGCTAAAATATACTTTTACCATAGAAGCAAAGGATTTCAATAGTTTTGTATAACAAATACTTACCCTTTGAATAATCAAAAACGCCATCCAAATCAAATTCTTTCAGCAAATCTTTAAGATTTGCCTCATCCATGTCCACAGAGGCTTCATTTTGTAGCGATCTTTGCACCTCTACTTCAGAGCATTCAAATGCTGATGTTTCAGCATAGATCTCTTCCTGCGCAGGCGCTTCGTTTTCACTGTTTTCAATCATTTCCACGATAGGATTTGGATTGTCTTCAATTATTTCCAGGTTAGGATTTTCATCCACAATTATTTCCAGGTTAGGATTTTCATCCACGTTTGGTACATCCTGGTTTGAGGTAGTCGTAATTAGCACCCAATTACTCACAAGACCACTATCATCAATTAAGTCATTATTTGTTAAGTTGAAATCTTCCATTTTTTACTTTTATTTTATTTATTCACTTTTATTTTAAAAAGGCGTGCGCACATCACGAAAAAAAATCACAATTGAAAAAATTTACAGCGCGTTCTTACGCTTAAGATTTTATGGGCTTAGTTTAAGAATTTTTTCTTGTATTAAGATTGGTTCGGTATAAAATCAAGAATGCATTCTCAATATAAGACCGAAAAATTTCAAAATAAGATTTCATAATCTTTAAACAAGAATTTCGATTTGATTTAAGACTGTCAGTATTATAATAAGATTTTTTGGTCTTAAATTGAGACCGCGCTCGTCAAGAATCTACCAAGGTTAAAACAAGTACACCTAAGCTTAATTTTAGAACGCGATTTTTCCCTTAGTGTACAAGTTAATTTACACCAGATATGTACCCTATAGGAAAATCAACTAATTTAAAAGTAGTTGATAAAGCAGTTTTTTGTCAACCACAACTAGTTGAAATTCTGACTTTTTTCCATAGAACGAACTAACATATTTTGTATGGTGATGTCCGCTAAATAAGTCAATTGACTTTCGTCTGCATATATTTTCAACTACTTGTTAAATTAGTTAAATTTAAATTATTTTTTAACTACCTTAAAACAAATCACTTGACAACTATTACTGATGGCCTAAAGTTAATAATATTTGATGAAATAACATGGTTAAATATATATAAACTTGTAATCTAATAAAAATTTGCAATTAAAACATGTCAAAATCAGAGTAGTTGCCGCCTTAATATAATTCAATGTAGTTTATCAATCAGTTGTTTTTGAGTAGTATTTCAATTACTTCATATATAATGCATTAAAAACTATCTAGAATTACAGTGGATGCCGCCTTAATATAATTCAAAGTAGTTCATATACTGGTTTATTTTAAATTAGTTTTTTAATTAGTTGTTTTTAAAAACAAGTTAGTTTGTTCCTATAGGGTAGATGGTGAAGATCATTCTGTAAGAATAGAGCGTCTTGTTCATTTTTAATGGAAAGAAACAGTTTGACATCATCAGCATACATTAAAATTTCGCTGTGTTTTATCACGAATGGTAGATCATTTATATGAGTACAAACAGACAAAAGACCCAAGGTGGCTTCCTTGAGGGACCCCTGAAGTTACAGGAAATTCATGTGACTTGTCAAGTTTGTAGATAACACTTTTTGATCTATTACATAAATAAGATTTAATCCAACAAGTTGTGTGGGGAACCCAAGGAGAGTTAGTTTTTAAGTTAGGAGGCTATGATTAGCAACGTCCAAAGCTTTGCTAAAATCCGTGTAAATAACATCAGTTTGTAGCCCCTTTCAACCGCCAATTTTCCAGCTAGGAATCCACGTTGGGAAGGAGGCATTAAAGATTTAACGATATGAGATAATTGTGAAGTTACAATTGCCTCAAAAAGCTTAGGTAAAGCACTTAATTTCGTAATTCCTCTTTAGTTGCCAATTAAAGACCTGTTACCAGACTTATGCAACGGGATATTATATGGAGATTTCCAGGCTGCTGGAAAATAAAAACATTTTAATTAAGTCGTAAAAAGCTAAGTGATTGGAACTGCAAGCTCTTCACAGCAATATTTTAATATACATGAAGAAATGTTATCAGGACCACTTTTGTAATATGACTTTAGATTATTTAAGTAAGATAATACAGTGCTTACATCAATAATAAGGGGATAGATTTCACCTGGCTGCACTGCTATGGGATAGCTTAAGCCATCATAGAGAACTGATGAATACTTACTTACTTACTTAGGTGGCGCTTACAACCGAAAGTCGGTTTTGGACTGTTGTAAGAATTTCTGCCAGTCATTTCTATTTTTTGCTTGCTAGCGCCAGTTGGAAGCTCCAAGTTTCGTTAGGTTGTCCTCTACTTGGTCCATCAACGGAGATGAGGTCGCCTTTTTCTGCGTTGACCGCCGCTGGGTAACGAAATCCAACTCAACATGACCTAGCCAGCGAAGCCGCTTGATTTTTATTCACTTAACTATGTCGATGTCGGCGTAGAGCTCATACAGCTCATCGTTCCATCGTATTCGGTACTCGCCATTGACGCAGATTGGTCCGTAGATATTGCGAAGGATGTTTCTCTCGAATGCTTCCAAAGTATTTCATCAGAGCTGCTCAACGTCCAGGTTTGTGCTGCAAATAGCAGGACGGGCTGATTAGGGACTAATAGAGCTTGACTTTTGTTCATCAAGAGAGGGATCTGCTTCTCAATTGCCTACTGAGCCCAAAGTAACACCTGTTGGTAAGAGTTATCCTTGGTTTTATCTCCCTACTGATATCGTTTGTGGAGTTAATGCTGGATTTTAGGTAGACGAAGTCCTTCACAACCTTGAAGGAGATGTTGTCCACAGTGACGTGGGTGCCAAGACGCTGCGACTGTTTTTTTGTTGACACCAAATATTTTGTTTTATCTGCGTTCACTGCAAGATCCATGCGACTTGATTTTTTTTCTAATTTGGAGAATGCTACACTGACTTCGCGTGTATTTCTAAACTGATGAATAAGTAGACTTAAAAAGTCAGCAAAAAAGTTACATATTGAAAAATCGTTATATCAAATGATTTATATTTCATAAAAGCAGGAAAAGAAATAATCTTGCGTTTAGTATTGACAAAGCTCTAGAAAGATTTTGCATCAGACTTGATGTTTGATTTAACTTTCGTTAAGTAGATGTTATACAAATGCGTACATAACTATTGATAATCGTACTTAATTGAAATATAACAGTGTGGCCGCTTAAAATTACAAAAACCATTTGTATTAATTCTGTAGTATGACCTCTCAATGTCATCAACATTTTTTTCATTGATTTTTAAAAATAATTTCTTCGAATTTTGTTGCGCCGACATTCAATGACGTTTTGCAGTCATTTGCCTTATCAGAAATAGAAAACAATATCCACTTATATTCAGTAAAATTTATGATTGAATGAATAAGACTGTGCAAAAATAAATCCAAAAACATGCCAAACGGATCTTGGAACGAAGCCAGTTCTTGTAGTTTTTGTAAATTTCTCCAAAAAATATGTGTTTCTTTTAGTTTTATTTAAATAATGTGCAATGGAGGACATTTGCTTTTTCACAGAACTAACCTGCACTATAAAAAACCTTTCCATTGAATCCAATAAAATATACATCTTCTGAGAATTCGCTAAAAGCAATTTTAACGTTTTATTTTATCATAAATCGCTGATTCCCATATATATTTCTGCTACCAAAAAATGTGGTCCGTACCATTTAGTCAAACATTACCCAATTTTGGTCAAATTTATCTCGTTGGAAAGACAATTTGTAGCTGAATAGAATTTTGAAAAATAAAAAATTTACTTTGGTACGATTTTTAGATTTTTATTTTTGTGCACAGAGCACAGTGAAACTATTTGTGACTTAATGACTATTTCAAATTAAAAATATTGAATGCATTTAACCCTTTCGTTAACCTTGTTCATTGGATATGCATTTGAAATGAGTGTAGCGCAAATCAAACCGTTTTTTTTGATAAAGAATGCATTGTAAACAGTGCATTGATCTATTCTTTCTTCTATTTTTGCCTTTCATTACGAGATTTATGTTCATAATAATAGCATGTGTCGATTATATGAGAGCATGTTGAGCCGAAAAGAAAACATACAAAGTGAGTGAAAGCTTTTTTTTCTTATTACATTTATAAATAAACTTATTTGCTTGTTTTATTGTTTGACGTTATAAAAAAAATGCAAAATAGAAGTGAATGTAATAAATAAACAAATTTTTTGTTTTACTTAAAAAAAAAATTAGTAAAGAGCAATGTCGATTATAATGGACATGCTCAAAAACCTGCATCCATATTAATATTTTTTTATTTCTTTTTTTACTTTATTTAAAATGTGTTTATCATAAATTTAGCCTTTCTAAATTTTTGTCATTATTATTTCTTAAAAGATACAGAAAGGGTTAATATATGAAAAAGTTGTAAGAGTATGGTTACAATTTATTTTACTTTACATGAACACAACAAAGTAGTGTGATGGCCTGGTGGCAATTAAAACGCCATTGTCATTAGAAAAATTTCCTGCAAAAGAGTTTCTGTCTTTGCGGTAAATATCCAATTTTTTAGAGAGAATTTCAGTATTAATAATTTAATATTAAGCTTAAGCCAGGTCTCACTGAAAACAATTATGTCAAAATGAAGATTATGGCTCAAAATGTATAAAAATTTCAACTTATTATTTAATAGAGCCCTGCATGAATATATTCATCAACTGAATATACCCTGATTCTCTACTGTAGCAGTCACGGCAAGCAAGGCTGCAAGCGAATAAATGTAAACAACAGGTCGTGTAGCAACAGGTCGTGTAGCGCAAGAGAATAACTTTTTATTTGTTCTCTGTTCTCTTTTTATACACTTTTGCACTGAGGTGAGCTTGCGATCTACGCGTTGCTTCAGTTATTTCTCTGAGTACTTAATAAACTATATGAATACTTAGGAATCTGCTGCAGTGACCTGAATACGAATTAGGTATGTTGATTTTTCCCCACAATAAGCTTTATGTTATTCTTAATGCATATTTGTGTTATTTTCTGTTGCTTATGCGCTACCTTCGATACAAAAAACACAAAAGCTGTCGAAAATAGTTTATATCGGCCGTTGCTGAACTCCTAGAGGGGTCAAATATATGAGCTGGTCCTATTATTTGTTGTTCCTCTACATTTCTCCCGAACACACCTACCCCCTATTTACCACCATTTTTTGGGTACCAATTCAAAAAAACATACTTTTCGTTCTACGAACGAACGAATAAAAAATATTCGCTAAATATTCAGGGTATGAGCACTGATATTTTTGTTATTTTTTATTGCTTTATTTGCTGCCTGATGTTGTTAGAAAAGCATCGTGCTCTTATTCTCTTTGTTTCTTATGCCTGAATAAAACAAAGAGAGTGTAAGATCAGGTATGAGCAAAGCAGAAAAGGTATAGAGAAAATTGTTTATTCTATAGCAAGAGAATATAATCAGGGAGGCGAAAAAGCATACTCATGCAGGGCTCTAGTATTTAAGTCTCGAGCATTTTGGTAAGCAATTTGGAACTGACGGCAGCAAGTGGTAGGTAAAGTAGCTATAGCATGTGGCTTGGGTTTTGATATTGGACCAAGAACTTTCTTCCAATACTTCTTAAAAAAGATCTCCAGGGAGATTAATTTTGAATGAAGAAGTAACGCGCTCATAAGAAAATCTAAATTTGCTAACAGAAATATTTCTATTAGCACGATTTAATTTTGAGTTTATATGGTGCAAATCGTCTTCTTCGGACGTGCATTAGAACGCTTGTTGCTGAGCCGAGTCGAAAAACACATTGGAGCAAAAGAGATGCATGCCTTGGTTTCTGTATTGCTCCAAAGTGTTTTTCGGCTCGGCTCAGCAACAAGCGTGGACTATGTTCACAACCTTAGACGAAGTATACGTACAATTAACAGCACAAGCGTCAGCATAAATATTTTTACGAATTACGCCTGACGAACTTGGAAGATTGTCACTTATATTAATAGCTGGAACAGATGCGAAGCTTCAGCAGTAATTACTACTTGATCAACTGATGAGGAACATTTGTATGTTCAGTACAATCAGTAATTGGATCATGAGTAACGGAGTCTCCTAATTTTGCATTGGTGCGCATTTGAAGCAAAGGATCCAATAAAATATTAAGGTTAGGAGAAGTGCTCGTAGACGGTAGGGCAGTTTTTTCTGAAGACTTGGTGTTGCTTTGAAGATTTTTGCTTAAACGTTATCGTTTTGGAGAGATAAATGCTTCATCTATGATGTTAAAAGTTTTACACAAATTCTCGAACTCCGCTAATCTAGACTGGGCCGTATCAAAATCCTTAGATACTCCGTAAAGTCTCTCCTGGATTGCCTTATTAACTTCAAAATATCAACGTCAGTAGATCTGCAGTCTTCACATGACCAACGTAAGCCCTTGCTTTCGTTAAAAGCGTCGAAGACTCTCAATGTAAAAAAAGCAGCACACTTAATGTAAAAAAAAAGAATCGTACAAACAACAATTAACTACACGGTCGGATTCACCTTTTGCGATTTCCTTTTCCTTTCCTGTCCTTTTTTCACTCCTGGCATTCACATTTTACGGAACAATCCGCACGGCTTCCACTTCGTTTTTTAGTGGCATTAGGTAGGTATTATCTTGAGTAAACGTGATGATCTGAATTAGTTTTTATATTTATACGCCTGTAGTTGTTTATGTCACTTTCTTATTTGGTTCTGAGAATAAAGTAGGGTAGCATTCCACAAATATTCTATTGCAACTTTTTATATATCATTATACATATTGATTTTTTATTGCGTTTATAGATTCAGAGATGTGTTTAACTTTTATACGTAGTTTATTATATAGTAGCTCAATACCCGACGTTACCTGTAAGTTGATATACACTATTTTTGAACTTATTCGTCGATTCGAAAAAAACTTTTCACAAACCTTATAGGGAATGTTGTGTGCATCTTTCAAATCGGTAACTTCGGCGGAATGAGCAAAATTGTAGCTTCAACATCTGTAAACTATCAAAAAAGTTAGGAAAATCGTGATTTGTGTGAGCCGATAGCTTCCAAAAGTTTATATTTTCAAATTTTATATTTTATTCGATAGATCAGTGACCCCTTAGGGTGCCTGGAATATCTGAGGGTACGAATTTATACGCATATAAATTATGTAAACAATAGAGCTGGGGGACGTCATGCTCTCTCTCTCTCTCTTGCGGAACGAGTAATCTTGTTTCTATCATTCTTGTGCTGTGGCTAGCTGAACACAAAAAGAGAAGATAGAGAGCAACATGGAGCTTATTGAAACTCTCGCAAGCAAAAGCTAGCGAAAAGAAAACGACCAAGCAATGCGTTGCATCGGGAATGATTTCATAAAAATCTTTACATTTTAATTAAATATACTTAATGTTAAAATTTCGAAAGGAAAATGTGCTGTAGCACAAATATAATATGTTATTTTAAAACTTATTTCATAAAAATCGGCCCAGTACTTTTGGAGATTTACAAAAATTTGCAATTCAATTTTATACAATGGCAGATTGCTACAGTGAGTATTTTGTTGGTATTTCCTCGCTGTTAGTATTTTTCTGTGCAACGCTGACTGCGTAAGATTTGATTTTTTTGATAACGCTCGATTTCATTCGCTATAAATTTTCATACCACGGATAATATATAAAATCGATTCTAAAGGAGTAAACTGCAAAAAGAATTTGCCATTGCCACCGACTGAAAGTTAGCCTTGATCTATTTTATGACGATTCCCAACATATTTTGGATGCCACGATAACCGCCAGTGAGCTAAACCATTTATAAACAACCTCCAAAAATCAGGTTTTTCGTAAAAATTTTGGCTGGTGTGGTTGTTAAAAAAAAAACATACAGTTTGAAATATAGTTCTGAAAAAGTTCTTCAAAACTGCATCAAAAATATGAAAATCTTTACCGTTGAGCCAAAGATAATTCTGGTTTTCATGCATATTCTTTATATTTTTTATGTTATTTTCACTTAAATTTAAATAACTTAATTATTTTTTACCAGATACCTAGTTGTCCGTGGCTTCGCCACAGACGTTCCAGCAACCTTTTTTTTACTTATGGGCGGTGAAAGGGGGTGCGGCAGAAATTTTTCCCATAAGCCATCTCGTGCTTAAAAACAATCTACAGGCAAAATTGCAGCGAAATCAGCCCAGAAGTTTTGGGGTCTTACAGATCGATTCTGTTGCGGTAACGTTAATCTTATTACCGAAAAAATTCACCTTTTGGTAACATTTACACCACAAGCAAGCGTTACCAGTGAATATTGTTACCATCTCCTTACGTGGAAACAAACAAAAAAAATTTGTTCTTAAACGAGCTTACGACGTTTGACAGCGTTACCGAGTGTACAGAATACCGATTACTAAGACCGGCAACGAATTTCGGTAACAAGATTACTATAACCGGTAACGTGCAGAATAGATCTGTTAATGATTTCATAAAGATGGGCGTATTTATAGTGCCAGCAGAGCCGACGGTAAGCATACAAACTTATTTACCAAATTTCAGTCTTATACGACCAAAACAGTCTGAAACATAACATTTTCATTGATTTGTGGGCGGTAAAAGAAGGCGTGGAAGCCCATTCTTGGTAAAAATATAGTATTTTTATTGATTTGTGGGTGCTTAAAGTGGGCCTGGTTAAAACTAAGTATTAAATTACCTAATCTAGAGCGAAAGTAATACACGTTTTAGGTTTAAGCGAAGTTCGTTCAGCCGTTAAAATTTCTATAAAAATCAAACAAACACACAAACAAACAAATAAACAAACAGAAAAAGATTTTTATTAATATAGATTATCTTTAATAATTAGTAAAAGTTGCTTCAACTGTCGGGTTCCATTACGAAGTTTTGGAGGTTTTAAATTGAGAAAAACTATTATCGGTAGAATAATTTTTAATGTTAGGTTATGAGGGAGAATGTTGCATGAATGTAATGCATTAAAAAATTCACTTGGATAGTGAATCATATCATCTTCATTAACAATCGTATCGATTGACTTGTACATTCACATCTGAATTTTTGGTGGAAACAAAAGCTCTTTCACATAACCCTGCGGCAGATTTTTGAGGCAAATTTTCGATATCTGGGTAAACATTTGAAACCAAATTGTCTATAGTCGAAACGCATGTACCCAATGTATCTGAAACATGAAGCAATCCATTGTCGAGAGCAATTGTTCCTTTTCCTATTTTTGGTAAAAGTGCTGTAAATATAGCGGCATCGGGATCTCTTCATAAATGGACACTCATATTTTTTTCAATTTCAGTTTCTTGGCATTCGACACGCATTTGATTTCTTCATGATAACTCTTACTGTATCAGTTCGGCTGGCTTTAGGTACAACCGGTAGTGTTTGACGGAAGCCGCCAGAGAATAAAAAAGTTGCACCACCCATCACACGACCTGATGACCTAACATCTTGCAACATGGTATTAACAGCATCGATATGGGCTCTATTTTGTCATCCCAAACAACTTATGCTGCTTCTTTGAGTACTTTTGCAATAGCATCGTTTTTACGAATTGAGCATAAACGTGTTGATTTGCATGGTGAAACTGAAAGCCGCAACTTAAATGTTGACTGAGTAGTTTGACCGCCACTTAGAAGTGTTGCTGCGATTCCAGACGATGCTACTGGAATAGCAACTTTTTGAGCATGATGAACTTTAGCAAGAAATTAGTTAGGAAGCTCTTACCAGTACCACCAGGGGCGTCAGCAAAAAAATTGTTGTTACACTTTATTATTCGTTACACTTTGTTATACTTTGTTGTAGACATTCATCTGTTCTGGAGTTAATTTTAGTTCCTGTTCAGATATATAAACTGAAAGATTATCTTGATCATAATTAATTTCGCGAGTATATAGAATATATAGGGTTTTGGCAAGCCGAAATCTTTTAAACGTTTTTCGTCAAGCATGTAAATTGTACTTTCAATCGAAGCCAAGCCCTCGTTAAAAGAGTTATCATTATTAGGTATTTCTTGATTATTTTGTTGTGAGCGATGTCTGTGCCAAATATCATTGCAAAATTGATTTTTAAAATAGTTCCATAACTGTTACGCGTTGGACATTTGGCAAAATATCAGCATTATTTCAAAAATTCTCTGAGTCGGAAAGCTTCTTCAGAGATGGCGGCATCATACATTGCATTTCTCCAATGATCGTCACTTTCAAGAAGACCTAAAGCTTCGCATGCCACGCGGTATGTGGGATGCAAAACACCATCTACAGTTCTTAAATAAGTGAAACTTATAGGACTTATAGGACCCTTTATGTGTTGCAATAGAAGTCAAAGGTAAAAGCATTCAGAGTAATTACGATGAATCGTATAAACTCTACCTTGAGCCGAATCTAGTTTAACTTTAACCCATCTTTCAACATTTTGTGCTCGTTTCCGTAGATTCCATTTCTTTTGTTTTCATGTATAATATGAAAAAACTTGGCTGTACAGCAAGATCTTCGTGAAATCATCACTCGAACATATGTTAAAAAACGTAATCAATGTGTATGTTTTCTGCAGTAAAATATACTCCTTGCCCGTTTTCCAAATGAACTGCCAAGTGTATCAATTCAGGAAAGGGTTCATGAATTGATAAACCAAAAATGTCTCCATACTCCTTTAGATGAATTCATATAACGGCCATTAAGAAATATTTGAACCTCTTCTCTGCTATTTTCAACGAAAACTGTAGCTGGGACATTAAATTTAGTTTGTGTGAGCGGGCACGCCCTCTTGCATAAATATATAGTGACCGCCCCTTGGATCCATAGCACCTACATACCAAGTTTAAGTATCTAAACAAGTCCAACTCAGAAGTTATAATGATTTTTGAAAAGTGGGCGTCGATATAGTTCGACTACGCCCATTTTTAGTACAGTTTCCAAGAGTAACCATACGAACTAAATTACCAACTTTAAGTCTAATACGACCAAAACCGTCTGAAATGCACTGTTTATATATATTAGTGGGCGTTAAAAGGGGGTGTGGCAAAAATATTTTCACATACGCCATCTCGTACTCTGACAATCTACTGCCAAAATTTCAGCTCTATCGGCCTAGTAATTGTGGAGTCTTAATGGCTTCTCAAAAGTGAGCGTTGATGTAGTGCGACCACGCCCATTTTTAGTACAATTGCCAACAGTAATCATTTGAACTAAATGACCAAATTTTAGTCCAATGCAACCAAAACCATTCGAAATATAGCATTTTCATTGATTTGTAGGCGGTAAAAGAAGGTGTAAAAAAGGGGGCGGGTAAAAATTGTATATATTTTTCAATCGGATATCATATCAAATGATTAGCAAAAAATAATTAAAATCCTCTCAGCCGTTCTTGAGCTTTTACGTAACTAATATACATTTTTACTCTTATATATATATACAGAAGATGCTTTCTTAGCTTTGAAGATATCGTTTTGACTGCTTCTATTTATTTCTGGACAGGACTAATTAATTTAATTAGCATTTAAACTTAAATATTTATGATTTATCATTGTAAAATATAAGATTGTTGAAAAATTTTAAAAATTTCTTTCGCTTTTGCGAATCGCTAAGAATCCTTCTTTAAATTTAACTTTTTATTTATATTAATATTAATTTATATATAATTAAATTGAAAAAAAAACAATTTTTAGTACTGCATACCGTGTATTTTACCATATTTCTATTAACAAAGATAGACATTGCTCCGAAATAAACGCATCATCCTTTTATTATAAACAACGTCTACTAGTGCACAACTTTACGGTTTACAATCTCGCCACCCATCTATGTACAAATTACAGGTGTAACAAAACTGATGCAGATCTGCCTGCTTCGACGTTTATTTCGTGCAAAACCCAGCGTCCACAAGTGCAATTTCAAAAAAATCAATACACTTAAACATTTTTACTAACACACTCACATTTTCGGTCTTGCAGCCTACTTGAAGCGCTACTTGCAAGGAAATTTCAGAGGCAGTGAAATTTGGCACTTGCTGCAAGTAAATGTCAAAATGGGGGATTAAAGCGATGCTTTTATGGACTTTTCCCGGGATTTCCGCAATTTTAAACAAGAAGCAACACTAGTAACATACTTTCCTCGTTTTCTAATTTTTTCATTTCAAGCAATACTGCAATTACAGGGAGAACCTTCGCATTCGACGGCATTTTTAAATGAACTTGCACTTGTACATGTAGCCGCTGAAGCTACTTGCATCTAATTTCCAACTTTTTTGAAGACAGTATATATTATCCACTTTGAAGTGATTACTTGCACGTGTGGACGCAGGGTAATACATCATTTGTCAACACACTGCCTAGCAGATACTCTACCAATAATAATTTACTCCAATGGTTGCGGTTACCAGAACCGTAACCATTTTTTGTTGACTGCTTTGTCAATTTTCGCAATAGAAAACAACAAAATCATAGAACAAAAATACTTAGAGAAAGGACACACACAGATGGAGTGTGACAGTCCTCGTGCTAAGATCCTCGTTTATATTTACCAACTTAAATCTCGTTTATATTTACCAAGTGATAGCATTAAGTTTAAACTTAATTTTGATCATGCATACACTGAACTACCTACTAGAATTAAGCAATATTCTGGTCACATAGAACCAAAGCTCATGCAAACCCGTCGACTCCCAATCCAGCAAAATAAATGGAAACATTGACTCGATCTAAAAGCTGTAATTCCATTGGAGTATCCCTTCTTTTACGTTAATCTTAGTCATTCGAAGTAAAAGTTCTGCAAATGTACTGAAATGCTTCAATTAATTAATATTTTATCTATTGCTTCTAACAGATCTATTAACTATATCTATTGCTTCTTGAGCACAGATTCGCATTCTACGAATCAAAAAAATTACTTCGGAAATGACCCTCAGCTGGTCAATACTATCGCAACCCCATTATTTGCAGACTTTTGTTACTGATGCACATATAATTATTTCCTATAGAAGATTAAAGGCTTACTGCAAGTTAAAAAGTTTTATGCGAATATTTTAAAGTTAACACAGGTCAAAAGGGATCACAAACTTTTTTGTTTGCGTATTAATATATTAGATAAGTCCTCGATTCCTATTTCCTTATTCCTAAGAAAAATATTTGTTTCTATTAATTTCAAGGGGCAACACATTATTTGAATAAATACCATAAGAAACTAGTACATTTGTTTTTAATTTTTAAATAATATTTAGGGGTTGCTACCAAAGCACATTGGTACAAATGGCAGGAAAAATTGGCCAAAACTAGAATACGACCGTGTATCGTATCTAAAATTAGGTACCTATAGATTTTTGGGGTTGATAAACACGAATCTGTAGTCAAAGATAGAAAATTGAAAATGGGGGCTCCAATATGGTCATTATGTGAAAAAACGCAATTAAATGAAATTGTTCGGATGTCATTTTGAACCTTTAAACCTGAGTTTCCGCACCTATAAAAAAATACGTATTCCTTAGATTTTTGTCCTAAACCACATATTCGAAGTTCATTCAAATCGGCGGGAGGGCTTAACTTTGACAACTGGTAGTGACCTCTAAGTTATATAAAAAAATTAAAACAAAAAAATATCTTTCATATTTAGGTGCACGAATAAAGACATGCCGTGCTGATAATTCAAAAGTCGCAATATGAGGACCACCCTTATATATATATTACGCAAGCCCAAAATTTTGTCTAGATACATTTGGTATGGATTGAATGGTTTGGACTTGTAGATGTGCAAATCAAGCTTATTTTTGTTGAAAAGATTCATATACCATAAGTCCATCAACCAAAGAAATCATGCTGACTGTGGTGAAGTAAAATTAAACTCAAATATGACCTCAAACTATTGTCACTTCAAACGCACAAATAATAGCTTTGTTCACTTACAAAAAAATTAATACACATTTTTACAAATTGTTACAAGTTTTTACTAGTAAAGCGTTCACGTACTCGAAAAACTTGCAACGAGAGAAGACAACGAGAGCGTAAAAAAGTGAGGGAGAAAAAAGTAGCTACAAGTTTCTGCTAGCGAAATTTCTACTTGCAAGAACTTGCAGCTACCGAAAAAAAAATATTTGTCAAAAAAGCACAAGCTGTCAAAAGTTATTTCTTGTGGATTTCCTATTAAAACGGGTGGGAAAAGAAACATTTGTGCTTAGAAACATTGGCTAACAATTTGAATTTATTTTATATGGCTCTATTTTATTTATTTTCATAGTTTGAAATATTTTAAAATAAATCGAATGTGCACAAATTTTTTGGGTCTCAAAAAAGTTGTCAAGTCGTTCAGCTGTTAGTTTGCAAGTTTCTACTAGTTTTCTGTTCACGTACTTTTTCTACTATGTTTTTCTTTGTGACATTTTTTTCTCAATTCTTCTTTTGCTCTCTCCCTGCAAGTAAAGTACGTGAACAAACCTAATATGTGTAGATTTTGAAACCGAATTCCTGTTATTGAGTACTTAATAATTTTCATTTAATAAATGTTTTATTTGTATGGCTACATTTTGTTATTCCATTTTTGGTAATTCTTCTTTTATATTGAGGAGTAACAAACAATTTTACCATTTCTGGATAAAAATATCATCATTTAAAAAACCTTGTTGCTTGCAGATAATTTAATTGAATTAGCTTGATGATATTCAGATGCACCTAACTGGATTTTAGCAAAATGACTGCGTAAAAATGGTATTGATTGCAATTGTTGCCGCAGCTAATTTTCATCGATAATATGGAACAAACATTATCAATGTGAAGAATAACGAATTTGTACGGCTTCCAAAGCCATTCGACTCATCTATAACTTGTGCAGAAACTATCTACGAACATGTGTGCATTTCTTTATTGAAACGGATAATTAAATAGATTGAATTACTTTACCAAACAATAGTTTGCTTTTTGTTTTTTGAATAACTTTTCATTAAAAGAATTTAAGTAAATAAAAAAAAATTAAAAATTTCAGATCGATATGTTATTCAATATGTCGGCACATGCCAGTCATTTGAGAAAACCAAACACAGGTAAGTCGTTTTACACTCGATAGAAAGCATTTCCATAGGTTTGATATTTTATTTTGACTGCAAATATTTTTTTTAATTTAAAAAAATTCAGGCAATATGAATGATCGTGTTAAATAAAAAGCTTTAATTTTTTTTATATCAGTGGTCTCCATTTTATAGTGCACGCATGGCAGAATTATAAGGTAGCGCCGATTCGCTTAGTGTCCTCACGCGTCAATGAACAGTGGATAATGACATGGTGGAATAATTATAAGGTGTTCTCATCGCATGACATTTTTCAATATATTTTTTGACATGCTGCCTTATTTTGACAAGTCTCATACATGGTTCGATGTTTGATTCTATGAAATGTCAAAATAAGGCAGTCAATTTTTTTCTGACTTTCCGGATAAGAACACCTTATATTTATTCCACCATGGATAATGAAAAGGTTAGTTGCTAAAACGACGAATTTCGTAGAAATTGCTAATGAAGAACATATTTTTTGTATCCAAGTTGCAAACAGTGCGGTCGAGTGTATTAAATTTGTGATAATTTAAGTGAAAATATTATAAAAACAGTGTAATAAAAACTAATAAACTCAAAAGAAGTCTTAAAATTGAAAAAATGTAACTTTTTTAACCTAAAAACAACTGCGAAACGTGAGCATAAAGAAACTCTAGATCAGTGCATGATACAATAATTTACAAGGTAGCCTTGACAACTACCTTTTTTCTCACGAGCGGCGATCGGGAGTTGTCAAATCAATACAAAGCATCTGTTTTGTGTTTTTGACAACTCCAAATCGCCAACAGAACTGTCACTCCTACCTTGTAAATCATTATACCATGGATCAAGGTTGATTTATAAGGTTGTCGCAAGGGAGAGAGCGAGTACCCATAATTGTCAAATCGAAGTTGACCGCTCATAGAAAATCTGCAAGTGCTCTCTTTTATCATCCGTTTTTCTTTCGTGGTCATTCGCAAAATTGGCTTGTTTTGACAATAATCGGTACTGAGAATAGAGTGCGATCACTCAACCTGCCATGCAAGGTTGATTTATAAGGTTGTCGCAGGGCTAATCGCACTCTCTTCTCAGTACCCATAATTGTCAAAACCAGCCAATTTTGCGAATGACTACCAAAGAAAAACGGATGATAATAGAGAGCACTTGCAGATTTTCTATGGGATGTCAACTTCGATTTGACAATTATGGGCACTCGCTCTCTCCCTTGCGACAACCTTATAAATCAACCTTGCTGCCATGGATCAGTGATGTACAGCGTTGGCAGAGCGCAACATTTTTTTGTCTTAGTATGTGTCTAAAAGCAGAACATTTAAAAAAACTCTTTGCGCATGGAATGTTTACTGCTTGAAGTACACACAAGAACTGACTCTCTGCTAG
This sequence comes from Coremacera marginata, assembly GCA_914767935.1. NCBI lineage: Eukaryota > Metazoa > Arthropoda > Insecta > Diptera > Sciomyzidae > Coremacera > Coremacera marginata. Next base: position 77,101,730 of record OU612045.1, read on the forward strand.
CGTCGCAGAACTTCGGTAGCCTTGCACACACGATTTTTCGGTGAAAGCCGAGTGGCACCATGAGGCTCCCGTGCATGATACAATTATAAGGTAGGTGAATTTGAGGCACGCTCTCTCCGACAACAAAACAATAACAAAGGCATAGGTATAATGTCAAAATCAGCCGACGGTAGTTAGGACAGTTTTATTTTGGCTGCTTATATTTTACTATCGCGGCGCAGGTTCTGCTGCTGTTTTTGCTTAACAGCGAGGTTACTGTTGAAAGATGCGGTATCATCTCGTGGCTTTAAATGATAAAATAAGCGAACAATCGCAGATTTCTTTAAAAAAGAATAAATTTAATGTTTTTCAGCAGCAATTTCCTATGTCGAAATATATTTTGACAGTTCAAAGCAGCCGTACATAGTGACACAAATAAATTTGGTTAAATTTATTAACTTTTATTAAATGTTAACTTTTATTAATTCTGTATTATATCTATTCTGTATTATATCTAAAACACTGTTAATTTTATTAAATTTGTAGGTTTTTGCTTACTTTTCTTACATTTGAACACATAAAATCTGGGTACTCAATCTATTTATACGGCTACAAGTAAATTATGCATCCCTATGGCTGAAAGAGCAAACGGCAAATGTCAAAACTGACATTATACCTACGCCAATGTTTTCCTTTTTATATTTATATCTCCGAGTTGCACCTACCTTATAATTGTTATAATTGCTTCGACGTTCGTTTCGAAAGTGAAATTATTATTCTACTATTAGAAAAGTTTTGAAGTTTTTTTGGGATTTTTCCATTCGCCATTTGCCCATAGGCCATTCTTTATAAAATCGTTCTCTGATACAGAAGTGCACTTCAGTTCTTGTTATTTGTGAATATATTAAGTAAATACATATTTATAGTTAATTTAAAAATTTTTAATAATGTCCAAAAGAAGTTCGGTCATCTGTCATATAATGTGAAACAAAGAAATTATAAGTTTTTTTCCAACAAGTTCCAACCGATTATATAAAAAGACTAAAAGGATGAAATAAAAGCAATGTGTCAATTTTCAAAAACTAGTTTATGATTTATGTTCAACAGTTTCTCCATCAAACGGCAATAAACAATTATGTATCACATTCATAGTGGACATTAGAACAAGAATTTTAAATAAGAAATTAAGAACACAAAAAGCTAAACTAAAAGTAATATCCAATAATAATTTACTGAAAACAAGGCTTAAAAATCACAAAACAGTTATTTATTTCATTGAAAATACATTTGTCCGAATTTATCCTATTTATCCTACAAATAAATAATTTAATAATTTTTTAATGTAAATTATTTGTAGGGTAAATAGAATAAATTCGGACAAATGTATTTACGGACAAATGTATTTGTGATTTTAAAGCTTTGTTTTCAGTAAATTATTGCATATTAGTTTTAGTTTAGTTTTTGTGTTCTTTATTTCTTATTAGACTTTTTTATTCTAATGTCCACTATAAATGTAATACATAATTTTTTATTGCCGTTTGAAGGAGAAACTGTTGAACATACATCAAAAATTTGAGTTTGAAAATCGACACATTGCTTTTATATCATCTTTTTAATCTTTTTATTTAATCTGCTGGTTGTATGAAAGATGATGAAGAATATGACGTTGTATGAAAGATGGCAGAACTTCTTTTTGACATTACTAAAAATTTTTAAATTAACTATAAATATATACTTACTTAATATATTCACAAATTACAAGAACTGAAGTGCACTTCTGTATCAGAACGATTTTATAGCGAATGGGCTATGGGCAAATGGCGAATGAAAAAATCCAAAAAAAAACTTCAAAACTTTTCTAATAATAAAATAATGTTCATTCCCGATTGCCAGTGGCTACATTTAATAACTTCACTTTCGAAGCGAACGTCGGAGCGAAATATCAATATTAAAGTATGTAGACCATTAAAAAAAAAATAAAATTGTCTGAAAAAGAAAACAAAGCGATATTTTATCAAAATTATCGCGTCGAATGTGTTACACATTCCAATATTTGACGAATTGCCGAAGATCGAAGTTAACGAAGTTATAATATGTCGCCACAGCTAAGACATTCATCAAAAATGCAAAGAACAATCACGGATTTTTCGTAAATATTTTATAAGAAACGGCAGCACAGTATTTTATAATTTTGACATTTCAGGTCGGTGTGGTGAATCTCCTTACCCTACCTTATTATTGTATCATGCGCGTAGCTCTACGCGCTCATGGTGTAAGAAAAGCAGGTGGTAGTGAATTTTTCACCTCTCTCACAAAAAAGTTCCCCGCATCCGCCAAAAACAGCAGAAATAAATGGCTGCGTTCAGCATTGCTACGTAGCTGTTGAACAACTTTTGGGCTGAATGGTATTAAGCATAAAGTGCTCGCAGAACGTTTTCCCTGAGCGGTCGCCATCTTAGGTAGCGAATATTTTATGCTAATTCAGTTGAGCGACTTACGCAAACTTTATTTTGTCAGATTACAATGCAAAATATTAAATTTATTAATTATTAAATTGCTTAATAGTGCTTTTAATGAAAACTATTTGTTTGAAACGTGTGCACACCCCGGCAAAAAATTTCAATACGCATTACTTGTATGCACATAAAGAGTGCTTCATTCTTCTTGCAAGTAGTGCTGTTTGTATAGCGCTATATTTGTAACACTTTCCATAACGATGAAGTTGCACTTGAAAAGAAAGTATTAAATATTAATGTCAAAAAAAAATTGATTTCAAAAATTCATTTAATCGTTTCACGCCAATAAACAAAATTTGAATTAAATTTATCAAACTTGCTGTTATTTGTTATTAGGAAACAATTTTTTCAATTGAGATGTGACAGACTGGTTGACGTGTTTGCCTTGTAATCGAAATGCCCCGGTTAAAACCTGGCTGGCGGCAATTATTTTTCGTTTTTGTTTTGTTTTGTTTTGTTTTGTTTTAAAAAGTTGCTTAAGTTTTTCTGTTATTATAAACCAAATTTGACACCTAAATTGTGGCGGCCATGGCATACTGGTTGGGGTGCTTCCTTTGTAAGCGAGAGGCCCGGGTGCAAACCCGTGGATAGGTGATTGTTTTTTGTTTTGTTTTAAAAATTTTAAATATTTACGTATAGCTCCCGGTTCTTGCTACGTTTTTATATCAAATACAAGGAGAACAAAGCGCTCGGCTCTCGCTACGATTTCATATTTTATACAGCGGGAGCGGAGCGCATACATCTGATGACATGACTATGTTAAAAAATGTGCTATACACAAGGAGAATGAAGCGCTCTACCGTTTTTTTGGAGCGCTTCAGATGCACTAATGGGGTGCTCGCTTTCCTGTTGGGATAGAACAAAATAAAAACAAATTTGAGACAAAATGCATTTATTGTAGAACAACTGTTTGACGTTTCGAAAAAAAAATAATAATAAAGCTCAAAGTATCACTTTATGCTACTTCATTACCTGAGCATTCTTTCGGATAGAATGCAGCCATTATAAGGTTATCCAGATATTTGACATACCCTTATTTTATGTAAACAAAAGACAGTTCGATATTATCGTAGCCGCAGAATTTTTTGTTTGATATATTTGGTGATAAATTAAATTCAACTTTATGATTAGTAAATGGAAATAAATATTTCCATTTAAAGAGCTTACATACATCATAAATTAATTTGAAAATTTAAAATTTTAACGAACAAAATATATTTTTAATTTGTAATAAATATAAAATGAATTTAATAAATATTTCGAATTTATTATGATATTTAAAAAATCAATTGAGTTTTCATAGCACAATGACCATGCGCAGTCTCTGTATATATAAACCTGCGTATTAGTAATACAATTTTATTAGCTACATTCTGGCTCTACAGCACATCTCTGTAATACATCTGTTTTGTTTATTGTATTTATTTCAATTGTTTTAAAGTGATCAAATAGTGGAAAAATTGTGTTTTCCCGTTTTATTTTGCGTTATTTACGCACGTTTATTCTAAAAAAGCCAAATTTTTAACTGGAAATACTCAATACGTTGAGTAAATGTATTTAAAAAAATAAATGTATTAAAATTAAATTGTCTGGCGAATGACAAACAATTTTCACATGTTGTGATAAGACACTGATACTTTTTTGTTCAGCAGGCACACACTAACCGGTTGCACAAAAGTTGTATCTGCTGAACGCAGCCAATAAAATATGACACTAATCAACAGTTGCTCTCTCCCTGTTAGAATTTTTTGGCAGACCCGGGGCAATTTAAAGTGTGGTGAAAAATTCGCTATCACCTGGTTTTCTTACACCATGTCTTATAGTATCACTGATTCAGTTGACGCTGAGGCTTCAAGCGTTTAGGTCTACGCTGCTCAGTTTTTTTTTAATTAATTTGTAGAAAATGTAGAAATTGTTGTTCATTTACAAAAGTTTTTGATTACAGAGTGAAGAAAAAACGAGTCAAAATAATTATTTTATGCAGATTAGTTTTTACCAGTGCAGAGAGCGAGAGAGCTACTAACGTAAGCACAAAATCTGAAAATTGTAGAAGTGTGGGACTACTGGTCAATGGCAGAATTACAATCAGTGTTGCCACTTTCTGAGGAATTCCTCAAAACGTGAGGAATTTACAGTGGCTGTGAGTAATTTTTGAGGAATTTTATTTTGAGGAATTCGACAATTATAACTTTTTCTTTTCTTTTTACTCGTTAACGCCCAGATTTACACATTTTATTTGAAACTTTGAGCAGAAAAATTACTATAAGCCCGAAAAATATATTTTAGAAAATACCTATTCCTTGAGAGAGTGCTTTACGCGACGCAGCAGTTGAAAAATGTCAAAAATTTGATTTTCAAATTTTAATTGTGAATTAAAAAATTAACGTTTTTTTCGGTGATTTTAAACAGTTTTATACATTTTTTTCTTAGTGTAGGAAACACAATTAAAGGTGGTGAAAGCGTTTTAATTTTCCAAATCTGGCTAATATTAAGACTACGATTTTTTTTCTCTCAGGATAGCGCCCCAAAAAGGAAAACTAAAAATTAATGATTTTGTCCATTGCGACCCTAAATAAAATATTTAACAATTAATTACCAGAAAACCAAAATATTTCAATCACTCTTTTTCTTACATAATTTACTTATTCAAAAATTTTATTCTGCTTTATCGACTCCATAAAAAAATGTTTATCCCATCAGAAAAATGTCTCCTTTTTTAATTTTCTTGGGTCACCATACAAAATTTTAAGTCTTACTTTTTAGCCGCCATTTTGAGAGAAAAATTGTAGTACAAAAATCAACCACATTTGGGGAATTTAAGTGCCGTCCATCTTTTATTCTGTTCCCGATTGTAAGAAATGTCTTTCCCAATGTTGAATTTTATCGAAAAAAAGAAAATAAATCAACCAAAAAAATGATTTTTTTAAATTGTTAATTAACAATTAAAAATCAACTTTTCGAGATTGCATTGTGCAGAAAACATTTGGAAAATAGTAAAAATAGGTATTTTCCCAAATATTTTTGGACCTTGCGTTCTAATTCTCTACTGAAAGTATCAACCAAAAAATGTCCTCCTGGGCATTAACGGGTTAAATAAAAAACGATTGGAAGAAATATGCAATACTGCAGCGTTTATGCCTACAACTAAATTTTAAAAAGTAATACGTTTCTTAAATTTGTATTTAATGAAAATATCGTTAAAAAACTTTGTTTGAGGAATTTTGTTTCAATTGGAGGAATTTTTGAGTACTTTGGGTTTTAAAACGTGGTAACACTGATTATAATGTAGGGCCGATTCGCTTAGTGTCCTCACGCGTCAACGAAGAGTGGATAATGAAAAGGTTGGTTAGTTGTCAAAACAACGAATCTCGTAGAAATTGCAAATGAAGAAAATATTTTATGTTTCCAAGTTGCAAACAAGTTGCGTCTATTAAATTAGTGATAATTTGAGTCAAAATATTATGAACACAGTTAGCTATTCGCAGTTTAAACGTATATTAACAAAGCGTATTTATAGCATTTGTTATTTTTGAAACTGTGAGCACCTCAGTATGTGTTTGCCGTATTCTATGATTTTGCAACGCTGTTATATATGCTGTAGATAGGGCTTAAAAATATGACACACAAAAAATACGTCCAAGGGCTACTTTTATTTACGCGTGTTTGCGTATTTGCGTTTGCATGCAAAACAACAACAATGAAAAATATGCTTACGTAAGTTGGCGTAAAAATAACAAATCGTAAATTAAGCAGGCCTGCGTACTTAAACTGTGAATAGCCTAAGTGTAATCAAAACGTAAAAGAAGTCTTAATATTAAAAAAAACCTATCAAAATTTTAACCTAAAAACAACTGCGAAACGTGAGCATAAAAAAATCGAGATGAACAGCTGATTTTGACATCTAGCCCGCTTTATTCTGATTTTTACTTCATTCCTCTTCGAGTCGGCCGTGCACTGGTCTATATCATGGTATAATTAGACAAGGTAGTGTTAGTATTTAAAAGTCTCTCTTGTGGTGGGTACCGTACCTGTCAAAACCAGGTTTTTACGAATAAAAGCAAAACAAATAACAAAATTTGCAAATTATAATATTGTATGTGTTTGTTTAAATATACCTTGGGTCTATATCAAAGATTTTATTATAAGAGCAAGAACACAAAGAAGCCGTTTGGCAATAGTGGAGTTTAATGCATTTATTATTAACAAAACTAGTATCGCCTGTAGCCGAAATTCGGCCAAATCAAAATTGCTTTTTCTTTTGTTTTTTGTTTTTTGCGGAACGCACCAATCCATAGGCTGAACAGAAGTAATGAGCGGAATAAAGAATTGTAAATGGTTTAGTAATGAGCGAAATAAAGAATTTAACTCGAAAGTTAAATAAGTTTTAGAAATGAAACAAAAATATCGAAATGAAACAATAAGCTATATTTTAAGAATTATGTGTCTTTAGTGAAGAATCAAACACGTTACCACGTTGCGAGTTAGTAGAGAAAGAGAACGTTTTTACAGCAGGAAGCTGTCAGTACATCAACTAACAGAACAGGCTTATACTGAGAAAATTAACCGCCTTAAAATCTAAGAAAACAAGTTCTTGTAAAACTGTAACCAAAATATCTTTACCACAACGAATAAACCGTTGTAATAATGATTTATCCTTTAACAATGCAAGTGCTGCGCCATTGAAACAAAAGACTGAAGTTCATTGAAGATTAATCAATGAAACAATAACGATACTATAACGATTTCATTTTTTGTTAGCAAGGAATTGAAAAAGTATGTAAAATCAAGAACTTTCCTTTGTTTTTTTGAGAATAAGCTTCATTGTTACAAAGACAAAGTCTGTTACTTTATGGAATGGTTTCTTCAATATCATATCTGTATACAAAGAATAAGAAAATCGTGTGCGAGTGCCAACATTGAATTGTAATTGTTAAAAGCACACGTTAATATTCATACCAGTAAATTTTATTACATTTCGTCAACAAAAAGAAAAGAAAAAAAGAGAAAAAAAATTATTTTCCCGTCGTGCAGAATTCAACTTGGAATTTTCGGTGACAGTCCATCGCTCTACCCACTCATCCAAACAGCCTTGCTACTGTTTGCTGACATAACTGCAGCTATGTTAACAGATGCTGTATTAACAGATTCAGTATGCCACAGTATTCTGATGATAGCTATACAACAAAAATCTATACATGGATTATTGTGTTATGCTGCAGCTTAGCTTCAGTTGTAATTAATATTGAATCAATCATTTTGCGTAACGAAGGAGTTTGGCTCGATGCGTAGTGTAGTGACTTCTCTGTCGGTGCTATCGGGTGTGGGTTGAAATCCCCACGGCAGGCGAAGGTACGATTTTTAATATGATATTGAATTTAATTTAATTTAATGTTCTTATAGCAGCAAAGAGAAGCCGAAAAAAATCATTAATTTCATGAAGCCAATGCACTTAAAATCAAGGACCTAAGTCTTTGCCGTAACGAATAAAAGTCTTTGTGCCAAAGTACATTTTCTTTACTTTTAAGACTTTTCCATGCTTTTTTAAAGAAGTACGTCTTTGCCACAAGAATTTAAATTTTTGATTCAAAGTATTTTGCTATTGGGAATCTAACAATCTTTGTGTCCTTGCCGTAACGATGTTTTGTCTTTGGGCGCAAACTAACCAATAAAAGTCTTTGTGGCAAAGTGCATTTTCTTTGATCTTACGACTTTTTTCCTTTGGGTGTAGGTACTAAAATTATCTTGAATATATTAAACGTCATCTCGTGGCTTAGTTAGGAGTTATAAGATTCTAGTGTTTTGACATAAGTTAATAGTGTTTTAACATAAACATGCCGCCCGCCTTGCAGTACGGCTGCAATGAATAAAATTAAAATTGCTACCCACAACTTTTCAAAAATATACTTAAGAATATGATTCAATGCAAAATGGATAGAAATGTGGTACTTAGAAATACAAGGTTAGACAAATAAATTGTTTATTTAATTCAAAGAAATTCAAAAGTTTTTATATTAAAACTTACAATTATTTAAAATTAAAATTATTATATTATTAAAAATTAAAGCTAAGAAAATTGGAAAATTTATTTTGAAATACAAATGCAAACATGTAATGTATATTAGAGTGGGTCAATTTGTATGGATTAAAAAAAATGCACCAAGCGGTTGTCAAAATCGTAATCTACGATGAATTCTAAGAAGATTTGCCCAAGAAGCCATTGGTCTAAAATCGAGCTTCCCATTTTTCACGAGAAACTTTTCGTATTTTATATTTTTTTTTTTAATATGCTGGAGTTTTTATTGAATCTTCTAAGAAACTTGACAAAAGTCAAGACAAATGTTTGGGCTTGTTCGAAATTAAATTTCATGAGCTTTTGAAAGCTGTTTAGACAACTAAACAATTTTGAAGTTTAAGTTAATTTTAAAAAAGCTTTCAAGGGCCTCCGGGAGTTTTTCGAAGAAAAAAAGACACCTGTTTTAAGAAATTTTTTTTGAAGCTGTTTTATTTTAGACCAAAATGTTTTTACATTATTAAAATGTAACTATTCAAGATTTATCCCTGACATTTGGGCCCAAAAATATTCGTCGATAAGGTAGAAAAGTGCAATGCCGTGAAAGGCCCTTAAGTTTTGCGGTGAGCAAAATATCTGGAGACTGGTCCTTCAGAAAAATAAATTTTTTTTGGTTTAGTAAAGAGTTTAAAAATGCGAATTTTGATACAAAGCTTTTAATCTTTTCCATCTTTTAATAATCGATACAACGGGCTCAGTTATCTTCGGATCTATGGGGGAAGAATTTGAGAGCCTGTAAGAATATACCCAGGAGTTAATGCTGAAATAACTAAAGGGTTCTCTGACATTGGCGAAATTGGAAGTGAGTTTAGGCATGCCTCAATCCTTGGTAGCTATAAGTGTATGTTAGAGTCGAATGAAAAGCTTTAAGAAATTCTCGTGTAAGAATTTTCTTACGAGTATGAAGTTCTTCTTCTGAGTACATATGAAATGGACAGCTGCGCCGGCAAACGAATCGTTTGAAAGCTGCAAGAAAGGTTTAAGTAGAAAGATCTGAGGTGGCTTCCAAGTATATAGCTTTTGTTGCAAAGCAGACAAACACACACATATATTCTTTTGTTATTAAATAGGATCTACCGGTGTAGCTTTTAATTTCAAATGGTCCAGCGAAATCTAGGTCTGTGTGGATGAAAGGGCGCATTAGAGTAGTTCGTTCGGCAGGAAGAGCACCCATTATTTGAGTCTGAGCTTTTTTCTAATGGATAACGAATTTTTGCAATTATGAATCGTAGTCTTTATGATATTTTTGACTTAAGGGATCTAAAAACGCTATCGAATTAATTATAAGACTAATTGATTCCGCCCCATGCAGAGAAATTGGATGCGTAAATTGCAACAAGAGACGCGAAAACTTGCAATTGTACGGTATGATGATAGGATGCCGTTCATCATACGACATGGTGGGCGAAGAAACAAGTCTACCACAAATTCTTAGAATACAAATTTAGTCCAGGTATGGATTGAGATTAAAAAGGCTGCTTGATGAGACAATAGGCTGATTACTTGCTAGGTTATGATATTTTTCGGAACAGTTTACCTTTTGACATTTTATAATTAAACGGTTTCTAATATCTAGAACTTTAGCACTTGAAATTGATGCTGACTCTCGTGAATAATTGTATCTATATTTGGGGTGTATTCTAAAGAAAAACCGAAAAATGTACGCAATGACTCTCATTTCCTAAGGAAAAGACGAAAATCGTTCTAGAATGTCGACATAATCTTAAAGTGAACAAAGAGAGATTTCATAAAAATTAAAATATGGCATTTTTTATTTGCTATTTAGTTTTAGTAATTCTTAAAAATATAAATACCTATTGCTTCATGAATTACTTGGCATAAAGCTCTCATATGTTATTCTTAAAAATTTATATTTTTAAGAATTACTAAAAACTAAAAGAGAGATTTCGTTTGAGAAGTTTTCTTTTCCAGTGTTGTGTTAAGGTCACTTTCTAGAATTGCACTTGGCCATTGAGACGGATTAGACTTCAGCCATTGTGGACCATGCCACCATAAGTCATTTTTTGTGAAATCTGGAGAATCTGGAAAAAAATCTAATTGTAGCAGAGTTCGAATGGCTAAGTATGGATCACAGTAAACTCCAATGGTAACTGTGTTCAAGTCGAAGTCTCGAAGTCTCACGAAGTATCACTTTCTGGAAAAGTACGAAATACAATTCTTTGATATGGTGTGTGGCTTGGATTTACTAAAATTTGGCGATACATTTGCTTAATATCGCTATTGAAAACATATTTAAACATACGCCATTTTAACAGCAAAAGTTTTAAATCGGATTGGAGCATAGGTCCTGGATATCAAATGTCATTAAGACTTAGACCGTTTGAGGTTGGACTAGATGCATTAAACACTACCCTAACTTTTGTTTTTGTGCTCTCAGGCTTTATGACAGCATGATGTGGCATATAGTAATGACTTGAAAAATATGTACATTTTTGAGGAGATACAGATTTCATATGGCCTAAATGATAATATTCATTTAAAACATTATCATAATCAATCTTGAGATCGGAATTTTTTTCTCAATCGAACCTCATTCCTTAAGGACCAAGTTTCAATGTTTTTGGAAAATCTTCTTTGAACGGAAGAGCAACAATGTATCTTCCCTCTTTGTTTCGAATTGTGGATTTCCCATAATTTTCTTCGCAAAAACGATCGCTTTGTGTCATAAACCGTTTTTGTGGAAGATCCTCCACCTCCTAAAAACGTGAGATCTGTTGATCCAGAGGCACTTTATTGAAATAAGATAGGCATGTGGAGAAAGAAGAAACCGATTTAGAAATGCGACCTGTCAGTATCAACCTAAATATTGTCTCTTGAGCGACTAGTTGCGTTCCACCCCATCCATCCATCCAGGAGAACGGATGAAAAAAGATCGCCACCGATTAAAATATCAACCTGCGAGCTTTGGTAAAACTTTTCATCCGCATATTGCAGGTTTGGAAGACTTGACAATATTGAGGGATTTATGGAACAGGATGGAAGATTTCCTGTGAGATGTAATACAACAAGAGCTTCATTGTTTATACATTCATCAAATGTAGAACTTTAAATGACAGAGCATTCTTGTTGAACTTTTGCTGAAATTGCATTTTTTAATCCCGAAATCTGAGCAGATATGAGACAAGATGGAAGTTTTAGAATTTTGAAAAGTCGTTCTGAAGTGAATGTACCCTCTGAACCTGAGTCAATTAAGGCTCGTGCGAAATAAGTTACGCCAAGATGGCAAATTTTTATAATTGCTGTACCTAGGAGCCCACTTCTGCAATTTGAAGCAAGGCAAAAATTTATGTTTTGTGATGAACAAGGTTCTTCAGTGAACTGTAAGTTGAAGGAATATGGATTTTGCTGCTAAGCTTAGTATTAGAAGAAATAAGTGGTTCAGAGGATTGAACTAATTTATGTAAAAAGGCAAGGTGGCGCTTGTGAAACAATTATGCCGACTTTTGCAGTCTTTTGTACAATGGGATTTCGAAAAACAGTTTATTCAAGGCTGGAATATTTTAATGGTTTCAATTCTTTCATTTGTATTCATTGTGTGAATTGAGTGAAAACATGAGCTTGATATTAATTAACTTCCTTCAAGTTTCGGTTGTTTGGTTGAGAGTTATTAGTTTGGTTAATTAGTTATTTTTGAAAAAGAAGATTCTTTCATATCAGAAACTGTTTCCAGTGTTTGATAACGACTGCTTAGAAATGAATCAAGCTCAAACCATTTTGGAATTTTGGTCTTATTTTTGAGCGATTGTTCCCAAAGAGCTAGAGTACCATCTGGCAATTTAGTGGAGCAAAGGAAAATAAATATAGAATTCCAGCTTTCTATATTTATGTCATATAATTGAAGAGCAGAAATGCATCCATTAACTTCGTGCTGAAGTTTTTTAATAGCATTTCCGGACTCAATCGAAACGGATTGCAGATTGAATAGAACTCGGAGTTGGCTGTTTACTAAGGTTCGCTTATTTTCGAATCGATCTTGCAAACTTTTCCAAGTCGTTGGTAAGCGTTGGTAAGTGGGCTCTTCCTAACTATGGCACGAGCCTCGCCTCGCGTTTTTGAGTGAGAATGGAAGAGTTTCTCCACTGGACTAAGCCTCGAATTGTTCACGTATATGGCAGTGAACATGTCTCGAAAAGACGGCCACGAAAAGAAGTCACCGTTGAAAATATCGGTGTCACAAGGAAGAAGATAAAAGTGATGACTGGAAGATGATGTTACATCCAATCCTGGATTAGGTTCCTTGGAGAGCTGGAAGCGCTTTGGATGCGTTATTTAGCTTCTCAATTCGGTCTCCAATTTGTGAAACGCACCGGACGTATACCTGGTATGAGGTGCGATATCGAGCTTTTATCGTCTCCAGCTCTTCCTCTGGATCCATGCCTTCATCTTGGGAAGCAACTAATTCGCCTAGGCACGTTTCATAAACAGCCTTTATCCGGTTCCATGTTGACTTCATTTCTTCCCGGTGGACATCTAGTGAATGTGTTGAGCTTGCTGAATCTGAGGTTACAGAAATCCTATATTATGTGTTTTAAGAAGACCCCTGCCAGTTAAGGCTTAATTCTTCTGGGTCCACAGACGTTGGAGTTATAGTTCATGAATGAACATATAGCAGTATTAAAAAATGCATATCCAACAAGGATATGCACCTGAAATACTCTTCACAGACCTGTATTATCCAAGTGACACTAGAAAAGCAACCACGTACTAGATGTCACATTCATAAACACAAAGCATTACCCTGTGCCCTATTCTGTAAAAGCAGTATGCAATAAGAATTCCATACTGCCCTTAATAGTACCAGTTTGGCTACCGGTAGATGGCGTACCTTCATTACCATCTACTGGTTGAGACCACGAGACCTATCCAATCTCTTGCATACTAATCAGGTATGCCAGCCCGGTCGTACAACTGCGCGACCCCGCCGGTCAATCTTGACCTGTGCAAGCGATGTGCACAAACCACAACCAGCACGAGTCTCCCCGAAGGGCCAACCCATGATAGTCACCTGGGCAACTCAGTCCCGTCGAAAATGGGGGTCTACAACATCCCAGCAAAGAGACAAAAAGTTCTTATATACATATATAAGAACTTTTGTTTTTGACTGTGCACATAGCGCTGTTTCGTATCTGACTGGCACTTCCATACAAGGCATAGTTTATCACCATACCCTATATGAAGTGCCTACGATTTAATTTGACCTGTGCCCAGCGTCACAGGTCGCCTTTGTGCCCACATACGTGACACTCCTTGTGCCCTAAGACACCATTTTTTGTCTTTTTGTTGACCATATAGGCCATGTCTCCATGCCGTGGATAGATAAGGTCACCTCATTTTTTCGACGGGTTTGACTATCCCCGTGCTAACAAGTTTTATGGACCATTGCTATTCCATCGCAGGCTTTTTTCAATATGATATACATATTGACCTGCTACCAAGATGGGCGCCACCCCGAGCTCTTGGTTGGCTCTAACTTTTTACGGCATGGGACGTATCCCATAACCAACCCTCCTCCTTTATCCTGGCTTGGGACAGGCAGGCCGAAACCTGGCGGAGTTAAGCTCTGAGGTTACGCTGAGATCAACTTTGAATTCAACCAAACTATCAGTAAGGATAGAAAGAATTTAAAGATGCCATTTTGAATATAATGAATAAACAGCCGAAGAAAATCAAGATCAAAAGACCACAATAAAGGGCCAATATATGTGGAACTGTTTAACGAAGTTGAGAATTACAGTGAAATAAGAATAGAAATTCACCTGGTTGTAGAAATTATCGACAGAATTATCGGAATTGGAAATAAATATTGAAAAAATATTATAAAAATATTAAAACAAAAAATATCAAGCAAACCTGAAATTAAATGGATGTAACCATTAAAGAATGAAAGCATTCTTGCTTAAATCATCGGTAGAATAATCGAAATTTTTAGATCTAATGTATAACTATTTAAAAATAAAAAATTGAGAATGAGAACTGAATTGAGTTGATATCAATTCAGAAATAAATATAGCACACACCAATGAAATACGTTTTAATACTGTAGACATAAAGCAGAATTATCGGTAAAATTAGAAAATTTTATCCTTATTGAACAAATGACACCAATGACAGCTGAACGATCGACTAAAAAATGGTTCTGTATGAGAAGGGAAATGTTGCGTCAGCAGATCACTTGTATTGAAAATATGATGAAATTATCGATAAATTTATTGAAACTTGAATTTTCGTATAAAATTAACGATATAAATGTCTGCAAAACGACCATATAAAAAAAAAGGTTCTACACGAGAACAGAAATGTGACGTTTGGAGAACGTTTTGAATTGAAATGTAAATGTGAAATTGTATATATCGAAAGAATTGAATTATCAATACCAGGAAATTGGAATTTTGAAAAGAAAACTCGATAGCACTTAATTATATACTAGCAGGATCCAGATGTCCGCGGTTTTGCCACGGACGTTCCAGCAACCATACCTTTCATATTTGTGGGCGGGGAAAAGGGGGGGAAACAATCTACTGCCATTTAGCGCAATCGGCACAGAAATTTTGGATTTATTAAAAGTAGGTGTAATTATAGTGTACCACACCAATTTTTTTAGTACAGTTGCCGATGATAAGCACACAAACGTAACTACTAAATTTCAGTCTTATACTACCAAAACCGTCTGAAATATAGCATTTTCATTGATTTGGAGGCAGTATAAGAGGGCGTGGAAACCAATTTTTGGTTCAATTGCCGAGAGGACAAACTAAATTACCAAATTTGAGTATCATACAATCTAAACAGTCGGAAATCTTGCATTTTTATTGATTTGTGGGCGGTAAAAGGGGGTGTGGTTAAAAATAAGTACGCAATAGCCTTATCTTGGACGGAAGTAATACACGTTGCAAATATGAGCGAAATCCGTGCAGCCGTTTAGATTTGTATAAAAGTCAAACAAACAAACAACCAGAAAATGATTTTTATTAATATAGATGTGTATAAGATTTTATATCATACCAATTATAATTTTAGTAGCATATATTTTCTAAGAAAATATCGGCTAACTCAAGAAAACCGATTCATCAGGAGA
Source organism: Coremacera marginata (assembly GCA_914767935.1). Lineage (NCBI taxonomy): Eukaryota > Metazoa > Arthropoda > Insecta > Diptera > Sciomyzidae > Coremacera > Coremacera marginata. The sequence goes on from OU612045.1 coordinate 77,117,391, forward strand.
AACATTTTAAGATTTTAGCATGCATGAGGAAATGCTCCACCTCTTTCAAAGTATCGAAATATGGCACTAATTTTGAAATAGTTGTATCCTAACACGGCGACATCGAAAAAACTTGAGATATGCCCTTCTCTTGTAAAACTTATTCAGATGAAGTTATAAAAAAATGTTCTCTTACGTGGAAAGTAAAGTTTGTTTATTTAATGTTTCGTGTTAACAAAAAATTTGAAGAGTTCAAACTGCAATTTTTTTTTAAAAAAATAAGAGATTTTTGCCATTAAAAATATATTTTGCGAATCTCTTTTCAAAGACGCTTAAAAAAGAAATTAAAAAACATATGCCATGTACATTTATTTGTACAAAAAGTATGTAATTATTTTATCCATACTACGCTGTACAGTAGTGCAAAACCCCAAAATTGTACTCCTTAAAAAAGTTACAAACTTATAATATTACAAAGTTACAAAGTTAATAATATTAGAGAATTTTTAGAGCGAAAGCTTTCAAATAAACAAAAAAAAGTTTTAAATAGAAATATTTCTGTTTTGACGTTATTGTTTTCTACCTCAATCATCAAGAAGGGAGGAGAGACACAAAAGATCAAACCTCTGGAAAAGCCTCCCAAAGCTAAAACAATCCAAAGTGCTCCTCAAAGATTTTAACTCTCGGAGAGCAAAATTGCACATAAGCTTAGGCAAACCGAATCTAAGAATTCTTACGGGGTTTCTTACAGGACACTGTAAACTGAAATACCACCTGAAGAAATTGGGCATCGAAACCGACAGCAACTGCCGTTTCTGCAAAGAAGCGGAGGAGACTCCAATACACCTACTTACCAACTGTGACGCAGTAGCTCGCAAGCGCAAGGCAACACTGGGGAACTACGAGCTAAGTCAAGAGGAAATCTCATCCATCGAACCGAAAAATATTCTCAAATTCATCAGAGAACTAGGTCTGGATGAGATTCTGTAATCCGTCAAAGAGCGGAGCATCAAGAAGGAGGCACAATAGATCTATATAGGTCGCAGTGCGCATCTCCAAACAAAACATTAACATTAACATTACCTCAATCATCTCCCATAACGTTTTCATTGCTAGGTAGGATTGTAGCGAAATTTATCAAAAGTATCAACACTAGTAGACATATTTTTACAATTGGGTGAGAAAGAAACCTACTGTCTTAAAGCGACACTGCTATCTGTCCTTACATCTTCGCTGTTAGTTCATCTTCATTGGTGATTGGTGATTATATTAAAATAATATTCTGAAAAGTTTAAGTTGTTGCAAAAATCCCCGTACATTTTCATATTAAAATATTTCTTTTTAACAAGTGGTAGCCTTCATCAAATAAGGCTCAATCAACTAACGAAAAAGTTGTTGGCCTATGTCAGCTAATATAAATCGCTAGAACAAATTGAGGCTAACGAATTCACCGCATTTTAATTTTTGTTGGAACTAAATATTTTTGCATATTATTTAATTGCCACTTTTCTGTATTGTTGATAAATCTGGGACAAATAATAAGAAAGGAAATTATTCGTAGGATAAATAGGATAAATTTATCAAGGTAAATTTATGGCAAGGTGCAGTACGGCAAGGGCAGATTGCTGTATCGTCTGAACCCCCTGAAAGCTTTCAAATTCGCCGCTTTACTTAATTTTCTCCCAAGGCTTTGCCACCGCTGTTTTCTTCAAAAGTTCAGTGATAGGCGTCTGAATAGTACAACTAGAAGCAGAAACAGGAAATATTGTCAACGAGCTGACAATGCCACACAGCTGTTTGACCAGAATCATGTCGTTGTCGTGTCGGCAGGCAGTGGGCTGGGAGAAGCAATGAAAACATTATGATTGAGGTAGAAAACAATAACGACAAAACAGAAATATTCTATTTAAACTTTTTTTTTTTTGTTTATTTGAAAGCTTTCTCTAAGAATGTAACCATATTTTTATTAAAATTACACAAATTTGAAGCTTTGTGACAGAAAAACAATGTTTTATTTTCGCTTATTTATAAAAGCAGTAGGTTCCGGAAACAGGAGGAATGTCAACGAGCTGGCAATGCCGCTTATATTACTGCAATGAAGTTTTTGCTTCAGACTCCACGCAGGGCTGTAGTTTTTAACGTTTTTTGAGTAGCACAATTTTGGGGTTTTGAGTAGTACGGCGTAGTATGGATAAAATAATTACAAACTTTTTGTTTAAAGAAATGTACATGGTATATGTTTTGTACTTTCTTTTTTGAAGCGTCTTTGAAAGGGACTCGCAAAATTTATTTTAATGGAAAATATCTCATATTTTTTTTCAATAAATTACAGTATGCACTCTTCAAATTTTTTATTAACACGAAACATTAAATAATCAAAACTAATACACAGGATTTCAGGAGATCTGGGGGCGAACCTTCACATGGCAACGTATTTGAGTACCTCAACCTGGCGAGGCCAGCATTATCCATGTCTAAATCGTCCCTGCAAACTGGCATCCGTTAGTTTGACGGCTAATTTGAGCGGCGGGTCGCTCCGTGGTCCTTAAATATTGAATGTGCGCAGGGTTTGGGTCCTGCCACATTACTACTGCCCAATGAAAACTAAACCAGCCTCGGATAAGAACCCCAATTACGTTGATGACCACCGAAAACGAAAAACGGACAATGATTTACGGATATGCACCTGGAATGTCCAGACTCTTAATAGGGAATGTGACATTATCCAACCGACGGAAGCCCTCAAAACAATAAAAGCTGACATCACCACCATCCAGGAAATGCGATGAAAAGGGCAAGGCTGCTCTAAAGAAGCACACTGCGATATCTACTACAGCTGCCATGCGGAGAAGCGCGAATTCGGATGTGGATTCGTCGTAAGCAGGAAACTACACCACCTTGTTTCCCGGTTCACACCTGTGAACAAAAGATTGGCCACGATCTGCATCAAGGCAATATTTTTTTTCATCAGCCTTATTTGAGCGCACGCCCCGACGGAGGAAAAGACGAAACCGTCAAGGGCACTTTCTACGCTAGTGACGTATACGATCACCTGCCAGGCCATGGCGTGAAAATAGTCCTCGGCGATTTTAATGCGAAAATCGGAAGGGAAGGCATCTTTGGCCCCACTTTCGGTCAGTTCAATCTTCATGAGACCTCCACAAAAAACGGACGTCCGTGGCGAAACCGCGGACAACTGGGTCCTGCTAGTAAATAATAAATTGTTGTATCTTGTAAGCTTTGCGCACAACCTGTTAGCATTGAATAGAGCTTACAAAGAGAGAGCTTTTTTCTGAGGAGGATAAGAATAAAGAAATTGTATGGTTATGATCTTTTAATTTTAGTTAATTATTTTACTAAATATATTATATTTATATATTTATAAAGCCTATATTATAATTTTGGATCATAGCTATCCAAGAGTAAGAAATTATTCACATAGCGCCAGCCGCTTTCCACTTCTGCGCGGCCAAGAATACGGGAGTCTCCTTTTATATAAAAGTATAGATTGAAACTAGAGCTTCAGTTCGAACTCCGTGTAGTTCGCTTTTTGAAACACGAACTTGAACTACACGTGTATTTTATTCACGAACTACACGTGCAGTTCGTATTCACGTGATATTTGCATTTACGTGAATAATATTCACGTGTTTTAGGCATGAGCCGAACTTTCAAAAGTTCTTTCGTATTTCTGAGAACAAAAATTGACTATAAGACAACAAGAAGTTTTTAGAAGACTTCTTGCTGCATCTGTATGATTTTTATGGGTTCTGTGGATTCCCAGAACAGGATTTGTCCAGCTTCTGGGTGCGTCACTTGAACTTTATAGGGTTCTGTGGGCTCCTAGGACAGGAACAAAGGTGTTCCTGTGAACAAGGGATTCAACTGGGATTTGGATATATCCTGGATGCGTCACTCAGACAATTAGAGTTCTGTGGATTCCTAGAACAGAAATGAGGGTTTCTGTGGACAAGGGACAACAGGGATTTGGCAAATTTCTGGATATAGTCATTTGGACTTTTTAGGGTTCTGTGGGTTCCTAGGACAGGAATGAAGGTTTCATTTGGTATACGTCAAAAATACCAAATGACGTATCCAGGAACTGTCCAAATCCCACTTGAATCCCTTGTCCACAAAAACTTTCATTCCAGTTCTAGGACCCACAAAACCCTAAAAAGTCCAAATGATGCATCCAGGAACTGGCCAAATCCAAGTTGAATCCGTTGTCCATAGAAACCTTCATTCCTCCCTTAGGAACGCACATGTTCATATACATGTATATTAGAGTGGAATGAAATGTGTGGAGCCAAAAAGTTTTCAAGGGTTTCACGCATTTTTGGATAGTCCTCATCACAACAATATTTTCTACATCTTTAGTTTTTTTTGCTACATAACTTTTGACTGTGCCCGAGCACTTATATGTTGCAACGACTAGTTTTTTCTTTTTTTTTAATCAAAACTTTTAAAAATTATGTCTACATTTTTTTGATGCAAACCTGTTAATTGGGGCATAACTTAGATCCTATCAAGAGTTTACTATAGTACCATGTACGCCCAACAAGATAAAAGGGTTCAAAGATCACCAAAAATGGTAATTCGCCAATATCTCCGCTCCTCTTTGCATTTTTGGCAGTGATATTTTATGATGAATTGACTGTTAGGAAACTGGGATACGAAAGAATACTACGCGCAAGAGACGATGACATGGACGTGGAGTGTGAAATAGTCCGCGAATACGTTAATCCTCGAATTTGGTTCGACAAGGAACCGTATTACGAGATTATTGACTGGAATACGGCATACACGGAACCACCATTCACACGAGCGATGGCGTATGAGTTCATAAAAAGACTTTCTGAAACTGGAGATAAAATAGAAGACATTATAAAGAAAGTTCCATGCCATAACCAAGCTACAGAACGACATATTAAAGTTGTCGAAGGCCACAGCCAGTCATAAAAGTAGAGTGGGCCAAATTGCTGTTACGTTGTCCGCAAGGAAAAATCGACCGAAATTCGATACAAAACGCGAACTTCGATAAACATTAATAAAACTGGATAGTGAATAGAGAAAAAATGACCTCTCAAAAAAATTTGTGTTTCTTTTAAGTATATAAATTTAATGTTCGTATGCACTTCAACTCCAATACTCAAACATGTGAATTTAATTCATTAATCAGCTCACACAAACGACGCCTTCAGCAGAGTAATTTTATTTTATTCAACGTCAACACTTGTTCAATCAAACATGTGAACATGTACGCGTTCTCCAGTGTTGTGCTGATTTTATTCAACGCTGAACTCTGTTGAATGAGTTGAGTTAAGTAAGAATTCCAGTGCATGATTTAATGAAGCAAAAAGTGAGTTTTGCAGTTCTCTGATGCACATGCAGCATTTTACTCGTGCATACAGTATTAGTATTTGTGCGGGTTTAAAGGAAATAAGCTTGCATTTATGCTGGCATGCATGCAAAGCAAAGTACTTACTGGAAAAAAACGCTATGTTTATAGATCAACGCAAGTGATCGATAGCAACAATGTTGACGAAGAGAAAGAAAGCGTTGTTTATAAGAACAAACAGACGCAGAAATGAGTCCAACAATCAGGGCCGCATTAAGCAGGGGGAAAGGGTGGGCAACTGCCCCCGGGCGGCAGAATTGTAGGGGCGGAAAAATTTATAAATAAACAAAACCTAATATTTAAAAAAAAAATAATTTGTAAAACGGAATTATAATGTTTTCCTACTAATATTTTACAAATGATTTAACCCGAATTTGGTTGCAGAAGAATTGATAGGGCGGCAAAATATTTTCTTAACTGGCTTATACAGAGCTGAAAACAAATGAACTTGTTTTATGCGTGCTCTAAATTTTTGTGCGGCCAAATGCAAACTAGCCAGCAAAAACTTTTGAAAAAAAACATTTATCATTTACGTAATGCAATTAATTAATTTTGGGGTTTTTGACTGAATAATTGAATAAAATATCAGGGTAATGCATTGCAAAACATTTAAAATGTTTTTCTGAGTTTATTTAGAGGGCGGAACAGTTTTGACGGCCACAAAATCTTAAAGACTGTTGAACAATTTTGTAGCTTTAAGAACAAAAAAAAAACAATAAAGGGATTCAAGTCACTGCGTACACCGAGGGGAAAAAAATTGTAATACCAAAGAAAATACACTTTGCCATAAAGCCTTTTTTTGGTTAGATTGTGTCCAAAGATAAACATCGTTACGGCAAAATCACAAAGATTGTTAGATTACCAAGAACTATATACTTTAAAGCAAAAACCTAAATTCTTGTGGCAAAGACGAACGTCTTTGAAAAATCATGGAAAAAAGTCGTAAAAGTAAAGGAAATGCACTTTGGCACAAAGACTTTTATTCGTTAGAGCAAAGACGCAGACTGCTGGACTTCCAAAAAAATATACTTTAATCCAAAGACTTAGGTCCTTGATCTCAAGTTCATCTTTACAAAAACTTATATGTTGGCAGTGGCAAAAAAAAAGCGTTGCGGCGGACTATTCAATGTTGGCAGAGGAAGATTTCTAGATGAAGACGTGTAGGCGCGTCGTGGGGCTGCAGCAAATAATTTTCGCATGCCAATTTCTGCAAAAGAAAAAAAAAATTATTGGGATATTGTACTTTAAAAAATCTGCAACAATGTTTGTAATAAATTTTCATAATCAAGTAGCTGTGTAAAGCTCTTTTTATAGTTTAATTTCCATTTCTAATAACTTTTCCAAAATACTGACGCGCACAAAATAATTTTCAACTGTTAAAACTTTTCTTTTTTTCTCTTCGTTTGTTGCCTTCGTTTGCAGGTTTCGTTTTTCTTTTTTTTTTTTCCTTGTTTGCTATTTCGTAAAAATTTCAACTCGCAAACAATTGCCTTGTTCTTCGTATATGATTTTAAAGAAAACATTCTTTAAAGTTAGAGACTTTGTCTTTGAAACAATGATGCTTACTTTAAAAAAAAATAACAAAGAAAAATTGTTGATTTTACATACAATTTTATTTTACACATTTTTTTTAATGCCTTGTTAACAAAGAATTAAATCGTTATAGTAAATCTTTTATCTTCACGGCAAAAACTGTTTTATTAATTAGCTTCAAAGAACTTCAGTCTTTTGTTTCTATGTTGCAGCACTTGCATAGTTAAAGAATAAAGCATTAGAGTAACGATCTTTCCTTGTGCCAAAAATATTTTGGTTACAGTTTTACAATAACTTTCCTTCTTTGATTTTAAGGCGTTCAATTTTCTCGGTGTAGGTTTGCGTGTTGCGTACTTTTCTTATATTGAATTGACATGAGCACGCAGTTTTTTACACGCAATACGCATCAAATTTGGTGTTTAAAGTTTTAAAATCGAGTTTCCACTTCGAGATTTTTAATTTTCAAATTGAATGATATTGAACGTATACGCAACGCTGGACAAAAATGGGTTAAATAAAATTTTCCTTAAATAAGAAGGATAGATCCCTGATAAGATGGTACTGTCTAAACCAAAATTGGTATCTCTTAAGGACAAACCACTTCGTTTAAATAAATGATTATAAAACTTTATATAATGAACTACAATAAAAATTGTTTTCTTTGAATTTACTTACTTACTTAGGTGGTCGTAACAACCCGTGTCCGGGTTTCAACCGACCTCATTAGCTCTCGCCAGGCGCCTCTGCTTTGCGCGCGCCTTCTCCAATCGGATACACCAAGCGCGGTTAGGGCTTCCTCAGCCTGGTCCATCCATCGGAGGCATGGTCTCCCTCGTCGTCGTTGACCAGCGACCCTCGCCTCGAGCACCTTTTTCGCTGGAGCTTCGTCGTTCATACGATGGACATGACCCAGCCAGTGTAGTCGCTACACAGTTATACGCCGAACTACGTCAATGTCATCGTAGAGCTCATACAGCTCGTGGTTCATTCGGATGCGATAGTCATCGCCGACTCGAACAGGACCGAAGATTTTGCGAAGAACTTTTCTCTCGAACACCCCAGAGCGGCTGCGTCAGTTTGCGAAACTACCCATGCCTCAGCGCCATAAAGCAGCACAGGTAGAACGAGCGTCTTGTAGAGTGTTAGTTTTGTCGATCGAGAGAGGGCTCTGGAACTTAGTTGCTTACTGAGCCCGTAGTAGCACCTATTAGCAATTATTGTTCTTCGCTTTATCTCCAGGCTGATTTCGTTTTTGGTATTAATGGCGGTGCCAAGGTAAACGAACTCCTTGACTAGACAGTCAAGGCTGTCCCTTGTTTGTAGACAGCATATATTTTGTTTTGCCCTCATTTATCGTCAAACCCACTTTGGCTGATTCCTTTTCGATAGCGGCGAAAGCAGCGGTAACATCTCTCTTGGTTCTGCCGACAATATCAATATCATCAGCGTACGCAAGGAGCTGGACGCCTTTGTAGAAAATAGTGACATTACGATGCACACCGGCCTTTCGTACGATCCCCTCCATGATGATGTTAAAGAGATCGCCAGACAGTGGATCGCCTTGCCTGAAACCTCTTTCGGTATTGAAGGTGTTGGAGAGGTCATTTCCTACCTTGACGGAGCTGCGTGTGTTGCTCAACGTCATTCTGCAAAGTCTAATCAACTTTGCAGGTATACCGAACTCAGACATTGTTGCGTATAGGCAATCCCTTCTCGGGCTATCGAACGCAGCTTTAAAATCGACAAAGAGATGGTGTGTGTCAATTTGATTTTCGTGGGTTTTCTCCAGGATTTGTCGTAGCGTGAAAATCTGGTCTAAAGCCACACTGATAAGGTCCAATCAGTGTTTTTGTAATCGGCAAAAAGTCAGTGAAAGTCACTCACATTTTGATTCGGGCAATATCAATTTTGTTACAAGCATAGAGTACTAAATCTATGACTGAACAGCAAGTTCAAGTATTAAGTACAAACTGTGTTAATGCACAACAAAAATAGTGAGCATTTTGAATAGATGGTTCGAAAAACCCGCACACTTCTCTGTCTTCAGAACTACAAATTTTAATCAATAAATTTGAGTCCACTGGCTCTGTTGTGCAGGCGAAAAGGCTTGGTCGTCTCCACTTTTGGCCGCTACGATTTGGCGGCGATCAGCGTTGACAATCACCAAACAGTAGGAAATCCAACTGGCCGTTGAAATTTCCTTATGTTTTAACTAATTTAATTAATTTTTTAACTTAATTAATTTTTAAATTTTTAAAAAAGTGAGATCAGAATGACAAAGTACGGCTGAGTAGGAAATTGTTTTACTTTCAATTGAAGTAAGAATGTAAAACAAAATGGAAGGTCTTCAAAAATCTTTTATCTGGGCCCATCTCAAAATGGGCCTGGGCATTTACTGTTGATTGCACATGAATTTTGCTTAAGTTTCATAAAACAAAATACTAATTGAATTGCAAAAAGATGTTTGTTTTTCGTTTTCCGGACATTCGTGCCTTTTGGGGAAAATACTGTTTGGAAGTTGTACGACAAACAATGACTCTCCAATGATTCGAAGAGCAACGAAGTAATCTGTATTTCAATAATAATTATGCTCCACCAGATGATATTCGCTAGATCAAGTAGGTCTTTGCTGTAAATTTCTTGATAAATAGGGGGGAGGGGGGGAGGAAATGTCTAAAATGTCTTGTTGTGAACCAGAAATACAAGCAGTTTGCGTGAAATATGTAATTTAACGAAAAAAAAAGTTTTTATGCTTTCAACAAGCATTCATAATATTAATAGTTTACCCGCTAATAATTTTTCTAAACTTTTTATTCAATATATGGCCATTATTTTTTAAATATCTGTTCTATTATAAAGATTCTAAATCACATCCTTCTATTTATTTTTTGCACCAAAATTAAAAAGAACTTTAGCTTAATTTTTCTTTTCACCAAATTAGTTTTATCTGATTTTTGATGTTCACACAAAAAATGTGGCATTAGACGGTTAAAGAATATGAAGAACACGTATCTTCGTTACCATCGCTAAAAATATTACAAAATGTTAAGACGCAGATTATAGGTAAAATATAAGAAATAAAAAATAACTATCAAATAAAACTCAAACTCAACAAAAAGTGCTTGTTAACGTGAGTTTTTCCCAAAATTAAAAATGAGAAAATTAAAAAAAAGCGGCAAAATTTTCTCCGCCCCGGAGCGGCATCTAGTCTTAATGCGGCCCTGCCAACAATGTTGCGGAATAAAAAAAAACTGTTCCTAGATTACGAACGATCACTTAAACCAATGTTGCAAAAACAGAGATTTATTAATATACACAAAATTTTATAAACACATTGCCAAATAAATGGAGCTCTTTTTAGAGAAATTTTAAAAAGTTGATTTAACTCCAACTTCCATTTATGAAAAAATTCAATTTTAAAAAGTTTATATATAATTTATTTGATTTTTTTATTAATTTTATACGAATTTTGTCTATATTATTTTACGGAATTTTCTTAATTATTAATTTATGTTTATTATTTAACCTTATCTCTTAAGTATATTAAGTAAATTAACGCGAAAATTAGCTTAAAGTAAGGTTAAGCACTTGCACTATATGTTCGAAATTGAAATAAATGCATACGCACCTCGAATTTTTGATTGAAGATAAGTATGAAATAATGAATTTGATGATCTGAGGGATTTCCTTTCATGAATCGAATTATGGATTTGATTAGAAGAGTAGATGAATTGATGTTGGATATGTCCAACATTGCACAGTAATCCGGCTTGAAGGACCAAATGATTATGCGGAAATCTGGGCTTTTGTGCTACGGAAAAGAATTATACTTATTTAACTCGAAAGTTAAATAAGTTTTAGAAATGAAAGAAAAATATCGAAATGAAACAATTAGTTATATTATAAGAATTATAATGTTTCTTTATTGAAAAATCAAACACCTTACCACACCGAGAATAGTTAAATCACCCAAGTCGGGTTGGGTAAAGAGAATTGTGTGGGAATTATAAACTTATGTTTATTCGCCTAAGCAATTTATTGCTTAATACATTACTTCAAAAGCACATACTTTGACACCCTGCCAAAAAAAATATTTGATTCAAATAAGCCCAAAATCCAAAAATAGAAAAAAAAACACAGGTACGTCGTTAGACACACGAGAGAAGGATACATTTGATAATTTAATTATTTTTTAATTTTTGGAAAAATAATTAAAATAAATAAAAAAACGCACGTTAATATTCACACCAGCAAATTTTATTACATTTCATCAACAAAAAGAAAAGAAAAAAAATGTCTGTTCCCGCCGTGCAGAATTGAACTTGGAATTTTTTGTGCCAGTCCATCGGTCTCCCCACTGATCCAAAAAGCCCTGCTACGGGTTGCTGACATAACTGCAGCTATGTTAACAGATGCTGCATTATCAGATGCAGTATGTCACAGTATTCTGTTGATAGCCATACAATAAAAATCTATTAATTGATTATTGTGTTATGCTGCAGCATAGCTTCAGTTGAAATTAATATAAAATTAATCATTCTGCATAACGAAAGAGTTTTGCTCATTTAATGGTATTGTTATAATAACCGCAAGCAGCGAAGAGAAGCCGAGTAGCCATGAACTTCTAAGAAAAACGGTGTTTCAGTCAAGCAAAGTAAATTACAGAACGAGAGGCGGCTTCAAAAAAAGGAAAAGAAAAAGACACCAAACCCCGGAAAAAAGTTATATATTTGAAATTAAATTTTTTTTGTTTTTAAAATAATGTATAAATTACCTAATACTTGGTTAATTTATCACCCAAATAAAAGTTTGCAAGCTAACATGTAAAACTTAGGCGTTTTAATGAAGAACTTGGGAGGCTGAAAACAGCCAAAGCCACCTTATAAATTATACTAAGTTTTTTTTTTAAATTTAATATAAGCTTTTTTCTCGGTGCGCGTTGCGAGTTAGTAGAGAAAGAGAGCGTTTTTAGAACAGAAAGTTGTCAGTGAGTGTTGCCACTTTGTGAGGAATTCCTCAAAACGTGAGTAATTTACAATGGCTGTGAGTAATTTTTGAGGAATTCGACAATTTTAACCATTTCTTTTATTTTACTCGATAACGCCCAGAATATTTGAAACTTTGAACAGAAAAATAACGATAAGCCTGGAAATTATTTTAGAAAATACCTATTCTTACTATTTTTGATGGTGCTTTACACGATGCAATAGTTGAAAAATCTCAACAGTTAAAAACAATTAAAATCTCTGACAATTCAAAAAAAAATTCATTGATTCGTTGATTTTGAATAAAACACAAATTATTTACGAAATTATTGTCATTTCTTTTTATTATGATAATATTGGTATGATTCAATTATGTATGGAACAAAATATCGGCCAAATGGCCGCTGCGACCTGGGCGGGACACATCCATCCGATGGGTCCATATTTTCGATGACGCTGAGGCATAAGTGAGGTTCTATGCCGTTAATGTACCGAATTATCTCATCCTTTAGCTCTTGAATTGTTTCTGGCTTATCTACGTACACCTTTTCTTTCAAATAACCACAAAGAAAGAAGCCCAACGGTGTCAAATTACATGATCTTGGTGGCCAATTGACATCGCCATCACGTAAGATAACATGACCATTGAATTTGTCGCGTAAAAGAGCCATTGTTTCGTTAGCTGTGTGGCAAGTGGCACCGTCCTGTTGAAACCACATATCGTCCACATTCATATCTTCCAATTCGGGCCATAAAAAGTTCGTTATCATCTCACGATAGCGAACACCATTCACAGTAACTGTTATTTTGGAATAAATACGGCCCTATGATGCCGCCATCAAATTTTCTGCAGTACGTGCTGTACAAGCATGCACTGGTGTATTCACATGTCCTTCAGACCCGGATTGCTCAAATTTTTGCACGATTTTTCTGATTGTACGCAGATTTGGACGATTAAATTGACCGAAAAAAAATCACGAAGTGCACGATATGTAGTTTGATTTGAACGCCCATTTTCATAATAAGCCTGAATAACTTTAACGCGTTGCTCGATTGAGTATTTTTCCATGGTTCAAATTGAGTTAGTCTGAAATTGAGAAATGTCAAATAAAATGCAGAAAAAAACTTGACGTTTAGGTGTGGTTCACATTCAACATCGACCCTTAAAATTAAACCACCATATACATACCCTACAGCAGAAAAGCATACTAGTCATGAATTTCACTAGTTAACTCACTAGTTTAAACAAAACTAGTCAAAAAATACTAGATGTTTAACTAGTCATAACTAACTAGGCAAAGAGTTACTAAATAAGTTACTATCTTTAATGCAGCTAGTTTAAAAAGACCAGGTGTTTTACAAGTATAAAGGACTAGTTGCATAAATTATAGTTAACTAGCAAGTCACTTCTGATCTATTTAAAAAAATAGCATCCTAAATAAAATATTTTAAAAAATATGTTATTAATTCAACAATTATTCGAAGTTATTTTCAATTTTTATTTTGATTTAAGTCTACCTCTATGTTTATTGTTTGTTGCTTTTTTCGGGCTATGGTCCTCTTTTGAAAAAAAATCTCTTTTTGGTTTTCGTTATAAATTGTTTCTAATTGTTATTTTCAATTTATTTTTATGAAGGTGTGCAGCTTTTCGAAAAATAGAATGCTTAAAAATATATACTGTTACATAGTTCGAAAATTTATTGGATAATTTGATGTATAAAATCTAATAACAGGAAATTTTAAAACAAAACAAAAAAAGAAACAAGTCCAGCTTAATGAATCAGCTTGAATTTCAAAAAATTACTTAGTTCAAGGCATGGCAGAATTTTAATTTTATCATGCGTACAAGGTAGCATTTTTCACCTAGAATATAATGGTATTGAAAAAAAGGCCATTATCCCCCCTGTCACCCGAGCAACCTTTTGAAATTCAGCAAGTTCATTAAAGTAGACTTAGCACAAAAAACAATGCGCCAGCCGGGGAGCCGAACCTGGGCTGCCAAATGTAATATATAAAAACCTCTTGTCACAATGTTTGTGGCCGAACTCCTCCGAAACGGCTGGACCGATTTTAAAGAAATTTTTTTTGTATATTTGGAAGGTATGAGAATAGGTTGTAAAGTACTTTTCACCCTCCTATGCAAAACGGGCGTGGCTCCGCCCATACAAGCCAAATTTTTGATATCGAATAGCTATGGAAGTAAAAGTCACAGAACATTGAAACTAAGAATGGAATTACCACTTTTTGATGTCTTTCTAATAAAAGACTTGGAAGGGCATTGAACGAGGGGGTGTGGATCCACCCATATGAGCCAAACTTTTCATATCGAATTGCTATGGAAGTAAAAGTCACAGAAAATTGAAACTCATAACGGAGTTATTACTTGGTGATGTTGTTCTTATAGAAAACTTGGACGGATATTGGACAAGGGGGTGTGGCTCCGTCCATATAAGCCAAATTTTTGATATCGAATAGCTATGGAAGAAGACGTTACAGCATATTGAAATTCAAAATGGAGTTACCTCTTGGTGATGTCCTTTTAATGAAAAACTTGAAAGGGCATTGGACAAGGGGGTGTGGCTTCTCCCATACTTTCCAAATTTTTGATACCGAATAGTTTTGGAATTAAAAACAGAACATTGAAACTCAGAATGGAGTTTCTCACTATTTGGTGACGTCCTGCTACCAGGAAATTGGGACGGGGATTAGACATTGAGCGTGGTGTCAAATAAAGGGTAAAATAAAAGTTGTTTGTTTTAGGTGTTGCAACGCGGGCTGGGTAAATTAATAAAAATAAAAAATAATTAAAAAACTTCTATATTCATATGATATCTGATTGTATAAGACTTTAATATGGTTTTTTTATTTAATGGAAGGTCACCCACCTTTTTACAAATCATTAAAATTGTACATGTTTTGGTAGTGATATACCACGCTTGGTATGTAGGGTCTATTGATCCAAGCGGAAAGTACAAACAGTCACTGTATATAAGTTATAATTAAAACACTTTATAACGAAATCAGCCTGGAGATAAGGCGAAGAACAATAATTGCTAATAGGTGCTACTACGGGCTCAGTAAGCAACTAAGTTCCAGAGCCCTCTCTCGATCGACAAAACTAACTATGGCGCTAGGCATGGGTAGTTTCGCAAACTGGCGCAGCTGCTCTGGGGGTGTTCGAGAGAAAAGTTCTTCGCAAAATCTTCGGTCCTGTTCGAGTCGGCGATGACTATCGCATCCGAATGAACCGCGAGCTGTATGAGCTCTACGAAGACATTGACGTAGTTCGGCGTATAACTGTACAGCGACTACGCTGGATGGGGCATGTCCATCGTATGGGCGACGAAGCTCCAGTGAAAAAGGTGCTCGAGGCGAGGGTCGCTGGTCAACGACGACGAGGGAGACCATGCCTCCGATGGATGGACCAGGCTGAGGAAGCCCTAACCGCACTTGGTGTATCCGACTGGAGAAGGCGGGCGCAAAGCAGAGGAGCCTTGTGAGAGCTGATGAGGTCGGTCGAAACCCGGACACGAGTTGTTACGGCCACCTAAGTAAGTAAGTAAAGAAAACACTTTATTATATTTTTTTCATAACCTTTTTTATTATTATATCGAGCGTCTGCTCGGTTTTAATGTGAGTTTATAACTGGCTTAAAAACTAACTTAATATCAGCGTACGAAAGAATCTTTAAGAGGAGAACCAAAGTAATGCAAACTTAGCATATTACGTCATAGCAATTTGCAGTTAATGCTGCAATCACTTGACTCACTAGAGCTTGGATTTCTTTTGAGTTTGAAGTCTTTTATTTCTTGAAAACAATTATTCATATAATTTTTTGTGACTCACAAGCCTGGAGCGATGCGACATTTAAGAAAGTTATTTTAACATACATGTGGCGGCCGTGGCACTGTGGGTAATGAGCGTGGTCCATACGCCAGTCCATACGTCCATACGCGGCCGTGGCACTGTGGGTAAAGAGCGTGGTCCATACGCCAGAGAACCCTGGTTCAATTTCCAGCTGACACAGAAAGTTTGTTCAATTGAATTAATTTTTCTGTTCGGTCGTCACCTCTTTGCAGGCAATGGCAAACCTCAGGGAGTAAAAAAACTGCCATGAAAAGCTCCTTGGGAACATAAGTAAGCCGTTCGGAGTCGGCATAAAACTTATAGGTCCAGTTCTCGACCATTTGTGTTCAAACATTTCACAACACACACAACACAATTGATCATAAAAAGCTCGGTTAAAATCCTTTCAAGGGCTAAGATGGCCATTTTCGTTTTCGTTTTTTTTTTTTTATTTTAACATATATATTCATTGTAGCATTACCTACTTAAAATTTTTAATAGAGAATAAACATATTCCTTTTAATACTATTTGATTGGAGTCGTTTGTTTAATTTGAAACCTCTAGTACGCAGCATTCTTATGTAGTCAACTCCAACGTCTTGGCGAAGATCAAGCCAGAGCACAGAATATTATTTACCCAGCGGCAAATTTACGAAGTACTCCAATATTTCATATATGAAAGGCAGTACACTTGTGTTATGTTATTCATATATAAATTTGAACGTGAAGTTGACTGTTTGCATACTTTGTAATCGAAAATGTAGCCTGTGTGCTTGACTACTCGTTGGCATATTTTGTAATCGAAAATGTAGCCCGTCTGCCTAGAAAGCGGCCATTGTCTTGAAAGTGAATACAAACATGTGTACATTACCGACTACACGTGTATTGCCTTTCATCGATGAAGTGTATTGCCTATTAGCCGCTGGGGTCTTACGCAATCAATCTCTTTGCTGATTGATATGCTTTGGCTCAAATTTTGTTCTTGGGTTGGGTTTTTTGTTAGAAACCCAAATCCGAAGTTATAAATTTTTAGAATCATTTTTCGCGACTAAAATAGGGTCTACTTTGAGACAACGTATCATAGTCAATTTAAATCCGATTTTCGTAAATAAAGCATAATTGGAACGGTTATTTCCTCTTTCTAAAAAATTGCAGTGAATGACCCATTCTTAATTTCAAAGTTTAATATTATGCCATCAGCAGTGCTTTAGTTAATTTTTTCATTCTCAGCATTTTCATTCTTTTGCATTCCATTAGCTTTCCAACGATGTAAAATAAAGGTGTGCTCTTGAACGGTTCAGAAGTTATGGCGTGATATGTGAAGTGTTAATGAATTTTCAATACAAATTCAAATAGCTATCTACATAATTTTTTCGACGACAACAAAAAAAAAAAGTTGAAAGCTAGTTGAATTTGTATTGAAAATTCATTACTACTACACGTTTTACGCCATAACTTCAAGGGAACACCTTAAATTTACATCGTTGGAAGGGGAATGAAACGTAAAAAAAATTAAAATAATGCAAAAGAAATAAAAAATTAAAGCACCTGTTACTGGCATAGTTTTAAACATTAATATTAAGAATGGATCATTTACTGCAAAAGTTTTATATATTTCCCTTAAAATAGAGGAAATAACCTTTCCAATGATACTTTATTTATGAAAAACGGATTTAAATTGACTGTGCTACGTTGTCTCAAAATAGACCCTATTTTGACATTCGCATGGCTGTGGGTCCACGAAAAAAATTCTTTAAATCTCAAATTCTGGATTTGGTTTTCTAAACAATAAAGCAATCTAAGTACAAAATTTGAGCCAAATCAGAGATGGTCAGTTAAACCGATATTACACTTCAATGTAAAATGGGCGATAATTAGTAATATTGAAAGCAAAAACATTTCATATTTTCATACAAATACCTGCAAGTGGATTTAAAACCTTTGAAACTCGCAAACATCTAAGTGGCAAATTGAAATAAATTCATGCAAGCAAATCCAGCCAAAAGAATGTAAACATAGTGCTGAAAAATTTTCAATCCAAAAAAAAAAAAAACCAACCAAATCAGTTTAATCCTTATCCGACCCTCGGGTGAAATTTCACCCACTTTGAAGCTTTAATCGCTATACTTAGCTCATTTTTAATGCAAAATTAATGAAATGTATGGTATTTGTGTAAAATGCTCATTTCTTTCAAAATATCATATAAATACTATGGTTGATAAAACATAATGGTAAATATTTATAAATTAATGTAAGCGACCTTCGGGTGAAATTCCACTCACATGAATATCATATGTATTTGACAGATTTGCCATCCCTGTCAAAGCATATTGAAATTTTATAACATCCCCGTTTTTCTTTGGTGCACAGAGAATACAAAATCAGGAAAAGCTACACGTATATGCAGCTTTTCTACACGTTTTGACCAGGATTTTGCACCCATCACGCCTGTGCAGCTTTTCTGAACGTACTTTTAGAAACTGTAGATCTAAACGCGGCATGCAGGTTTTTTAGATGCTCATAAAGCTTTAGCGTTTCTACACCTACATTTAGCTTTTCTACACGTACGTTGTAGACCTCTACCATGCCAAAAAAAAATAAAAAAATTAATGGAGATTCTTATGTAAAAGTTCAAGTAAATTAATATAAACAGTAGAGCTTCTGAGGAACACATGCACATATACAGTCAATCAGCTCAATTTCTATATAACATAAAGTAAAATTGTTCGTGCAATTTTTTAACACGAACATGTAGTTTATGATTTTTTGAAATTTCGTGCAGAAAACTTAAATATTTCGTGTAGCTTTAAGATTTCATTATGCAAGATGTGAGCATCGTACTTTTCTAATACAAGTTGAAAGCTGCACGTTTCGTGTAACTTTTCTTTACGGGCATGTAGCTTCTGATTTTCTAAAATTTCGTGCAGAAAACTTAAAATTTCCTGTAGGTTGGGGATTTTAATACGCGAGATATGAGAGTCAGGTATGAGCTTAAATTTTTTTAATGCGAATTTTTAGTTTCATCACGATTGAGTGGTCTTTCTACAAATCCGTTTAGCTTTCATACTTCTACAAGTCGTATGTAGAAATTTGGTAAGAAAAATACGTTTTCTGCACGTGCCATGTAAGATTATATTTCTGCATGCTCCGTGCAGCTAGTTTTGTTTTCTCTGTGTTTGCTTACAGAGTCAGCTGTTTTTTGTTTACATGTGTTTTTGTTCTGATTATCTCACTAAAGTTTAGTTGTTGTGTTTTGATTGCATTTTTACATTTTCTTGCAAAAAACAATGAATATGTTTTCCCAAAAACGTGTTAGGAAAAAACTTGTATATTTTAGAAGCGTTTTCACTATTTTTGCACAGATAAGTGGTTATGAATTCGAACAAATTCTTAGAGAAAGTGATGAATCAGATGATTTTGTAGAGTCAGAGGACGATTTTGTCCCCAATGTTTTCGAAGAAGATGATTCTTAAACTGAAGGAAGCGTTGAAGTAGTCAATCAGTCAATGCAACTAACTAATGCAGTGTTGTCAAAGTATTAATACATATTTTGGACAACGAAGCCTACCCAATTCCACGGAAGAGCAAGAGCCGAAAATATTATATCCGGTAAGGTCGGTATAACTGGTTATGCTTCAAGCCGTATATTTTCAATACGGGATGCTTTTGAGGTATCTTTCACTTGGCCAATGCTGAAAATCATTATTGACAAAACCAACAGTGAAGGTTTGCGAGTTTTCGGCTGTAATTGAAAGAACGTTGAAAGAACGTTGACGATGTTTTAAATGAGGCGTATATAGGTCTTTTGATTTCAAGCGGTCTTTATAAATCACATGGCGAATCGCTGCAAAATTTATGGAGTGACATTACAGGAAGACCAATTTTCCCTTCTGTGATGTCTAAAAAAACATTCAAGATGATAACACGTGATTAGATTCGATGACAAAAGAACTCAACAGGAACGTAGAGCTCAGGCGAAAAAAAACTTCCCGAAATAATATCCTGGGGTCTTACGCAATCAATCTCATTGCTGAATTCTATAACCCAGCGGGAAATGGGTAATACACTTCATCGTTGAAAGGCAATACACTCGTAGGTGGTAATGTACAAATGTTCGTATCCATTTTCAACTTACTTTTAGAATACAATGGCCGCTTTGTAGGCAGACTGGCTACATTTTCGATTACAAAATATGCCAATTTTCGATTACAAAGTATGTAAACAAGTAGTCGAGCTTCCTTCTCCCATATACTTTACGTACAAATTCATATATCATAACATTACACAAGTGTATAGTCTTGATGTGCTTAGCTTAAAGGACTTGATGTAGTCAAAGAAGCAAATGCATTTGTGGAGTCCTTTAATATATTAGGTCAATTCACAATCTTAAGTATTTTATATTGCAAATTTGTGCAATTCTAAAACTTTGCCATCAATCTTGAGCAGTCATTTTCGGTTTAGCATGAAATTTACAGCTGTTTACTCACTGACTAATGAATTTTTTTATTGGGTTCTCCCGTTTAATTCGTTTTTTTATTGACTTATTTTCCATGTCTTTGTTTTCGGCGACTTTATTTTTTTTGTCAATCAGCTGTCAACTTAGAGTTCAGTATTGCGTATGTATAGTAAATATAAACTAAGGGTTTTTAGTGTTGCATATTTACATAAGCGTAGTAAGCAAATGCCACGATGCAAGACCGTTTGCACCTGATTGTGAATAGCCCTATTGTATTTTAAATTTATTTTCATTGTAAAGACCGCATTGCAAGATATTTTTGAACCCTTTGGCATTTACAATGTAAAAGTGCAGTCAATTTAACAAGTTCAATCAAAGGTAAGAAACATGGTGGCGGCCGTGGCATATTGGTTAAGGTGCGTGGCTGGTATGCGGTAGAACCCAGGTTCGTATCCCATTTGACACAGAATGTTTATTCAATTGAGTTAATTTTTCTGTTCGGCCGTCAATGGCAAACCTCAGGGAGTAAAAAAAAGCTGCCTTCTAAAACTTCTTGAGAACATAGGCCGTTCGGAATGGCATAAAAATTGTAGGTCCAGTTCTCGATCGTTGATGTTGAAACATTTCACAACACGCGCAACACAATTGGCTAAAATGGCCAATTCGTTTTTTTTTTTTATTGGTAAGAAACATACCATATATGCTTTGATATTATATTATGCGCTCCTATTGAAAAAATTTCTTTTTATCCAAAAAATTGTGCGTTATTATACTGTTGGTATCCTCCCTATGAGGATACCCGTAGGTCCTTCGCCGTGACTTAAAAATACTACCTGAATTAACACGTGAGGCGTCTTCTCCCCAGTCGAGAAGAACGCATTAGCCTACAATTTCCCTATTTAAAAAAAAAGGTTACCTTATGTTTAACCGGCAGGGTAGCTGCCAAATGAATAGGCAGCCGTGAGGTTGCCAAAAGATTTTGGGTGTGTATTGTAATGGCTCACCAGCCAATTGTATACTTACTTTAATGTGCACTATCCAAAGGAAAGAAAATAATGTGTGTGAAGTGGTCCGCTTCAAAGAAAAATACAGAATACTTCTTGGTGTCTCGTCTGAGAAATAGAAACAAACTTCTCTTTATTTTAGCCGAAGCACAGATATTTATAGAAAATGTCTGGCTTCCAAAATCTTTACGTTATTGCTTAATTTAACATTATTATAATTTTTTATAATTGACAGTTTTTTGTCACACACTTAAATTTGACTTACTTACTAATTGGTTAATTGTAACACTTATTTAATCTACAAGGTATTTCAACATAACTTCGCCGAGTTCCAAGTTATGTGAAAACGTTCTTGTGTTTAACATATGAAAAATGCTCAAGTTGCATTTCATTAGTCATGTTTTTATTTTAAATAAAAAATATAAATATTGTCCAAGTGCAAGCTACAGTAAATAAAATACAATAAATGCCTGCAATTACAACAATAAAGTATTATTAATTAAAAATGCTGTCAATGCATTTTGCGCCCAATGCAGAAGGCAAAGCGGTGTCAGTTTATTTCTCACGGTGAGACAACAACAACACACCGGTGCTACGGCTTGTTATTTAAGCTGGTCGCTGGGTACCGGCTGGTAGCACGCGACGAGCTTAAACTGTTTTACGCCTTATCGCTGACGCTGCATTTTCATGCACTTGAACTTGGCATTGACTTTGAATTTACTAAGTGAATTTATTATGTGAATTTATTAAGTTTGTTGTATGGCACCAGAGGAAGTGCCTACAAATATGCATTGATTTAAGTCTTACATTGGTTTTAATAGTTGTGACTCAGTGACTCACAACAATACAGATTTATAAAAAATATTTATGTTATTTTGTATCCCTTTTGACTGTGCACCCGGGGCGGACCGTCCCCCTTTCCTAGTCTTCAAACACCCCAAAGTATCGAGAAACTGCTGAAAAAAAACATTAGAAAAATCTTTTTACACCGGAATAAGTTTATTGCATTATTATTAATGTACAAAAAGAAAAATTTACATTTCTCTTAATAAATAACATAATAAAAAAAAAGATTAAGAGAAAGAGACAAAGGTGGCCATTTGCAAGTGCAAATTTTACAAATATCGAAAATTACTGCCCCAAAAATAATAGAAAGCATCGCGAATACTTTGAATATCTATCCAGAAATTCTAACAGTTCACCCAAAAATTGTTCAAAGAACATTATGAGCTAAGCGTAATGCAATTAGAGTACCTCTCAGAAAACCTTGATATCCGAGAAGAATATCAAGGAGACTTTACCTTGAGTTTGCAAAAAAGCATTTAAACAAAGAATTGGTTCCTGAAAAAAGTTTAATTTTCTGCAAATAGCATATTTAACTTGTTTGGAAATGATGGTCGTGAAATGGCTTAGCGCAAAAATGATATATAATACTTGAGCCTGCGAATATTGTTCCATCAGTGATGCACGGTGGTGGCAACGTATTGGCTTGAGTACACTCAGAAAAAAATTAGGATAAAGATACGAACAAAATCTTTGTAGAAATACGAATGGAGACTATTTGTAGAATATACAAATGCTGCGTACATAGTAAAGACATTTGTAGTGTTTTCAAAACAAAGATTTTTGAATTCGTACCATTTGTACATTGTACGAATGTACGTTTGTAAAATCTTCAATATGTAAATATGTGAAATATCCAAATGTTGTTTGGAAAATTTCAAAGGTTCAGTAGCAGCGTTTGTATATTTGTTGTATATTTGTACAATATATTTGTACAATATACAAACCCCAATCGTATATTTCAAAATTTTAAAAATACGTTTGAATATTTATTATTCGATTTCGATTGAATTTTTCATGGTATGAAGACGTTTGCATATTGCAATGTAAATAAAAACAAATAAGCACTTGTAAACTATAGCTAATAATCAAGTGTTCAATCTTTTTCGCAGTGCATGTCTATTAACTTTGAAAAAATTGTATGTTTTACTAACGCGTTCATTTAATATAATATAGAAATTATTTAATATTACGAATGAATGCATTTTTACAATGTAAGAATGCGTTCGTTTCATGTTTGTGATTCCGTTTGTACATTTCATGAACGAATTTGTTCTATACAGCAATGCAATAAGTTAACATTATGAATACGTTCATATAAAATGCATAAAAGAATTCTAGAAATAAAACGAACGCATTCGTACATTGTACAAAAGCATTCGTGATATTAAATCATTTTCTTTAGTTAATGAAAAGAATTCGTTCGTGAAAGGAACAAACAGTTTTGTTAAATGTACAAATTATTTCGTGCATATCATGCATATCAGCATATAAGGTTGTATTAAGTTTATCAGAAACAATTACTAAATTATACATTTCTATTTTCAATACCTACTATTTGCACTGTATGAACATTTTTGTCCATATTAACTTTTAGTTTTGTGTGTCTATTATGTAATTTTTTGAGAAAAGGAAATTTTTGTTTTTGTATATTAATAAAAATATAGTTAAATCATTCCGATTTAGTAACTTTTTGGTGATAGTTTTCTTTCAACAGTTTCTTGATATTTTGAGGTGTACGAAGACTTTATTCTCTTGGTGTATTTCAGGGACTTTCATAGCCCGGGTATAATGAGGTTCGTATGTGTAAATCGGGTTGATTTGAGTTAACATTTGAAATTAAGAAAACCCCCGATTTTCCTCAAATAATTCTTTGTTGTATACAAAATATGGGATTTTTTCGTTTCGGTTTCTGCTGTAACTAACAAAAATGGTTAACACTAACCAAAACTCAATACGCGGCCATATACTATTGTTCAAGTCAATGGCATCTACTAAGTTTACCCAGACTTCCAAAATTTGAGTTTTAATGTTAAAATTTAAGACTATTTTTGAAACTATGACTAAATTTTTCACCTTAATGGCTTCCTTAACTCTAAAACTTTAAAACTTTTTTTTAAGTTCTGTTTTATTTTGGACCAAAATTTTTTCTACATTATTAAAGTATAACTATTGAGGATTTATTCCTGACATCTTGGTTCAAAAATATTCGTCGATAAGGTAGAAAAGTACAATGCCGCGAAAGACCTTAAATTTGCGGTGAGCAAGATATCTGGAGACTGGTTAACCTAAAAAAAAAAAAATTTTCGGTTTGTTAAAGAATAGTGTGTCGTTTAATCGTTGATTTTTGAAAAATATTAATTTTTGACAAAATGGCGGGTGTAAAACGAAAACATTCATTTTTTGTTCACAAAATTGAGGTCGTTTTAGGTTATAAATCAAAAAGTATATATCAAAAAAAAATATCGAACGATTAAGCCCCCAAGAGATCTTTACTAAACCGAAAGAAATGTTGTTTTTTTTCAGATGAACCTGTCTGCAGATATCTTGCCATTGCTCCTTTCTTCCTTATTTACGAATATCCTATATTTCCTTCCTATATTACGAATAGATTTCAGGGATAAGTCTTCAATAGTTACACTTTAATTATGTAAAAAAAAAATTTTGATCTGATATGAAATACAGCTTAAAAAAATTTTTACAACAGTGTCTTTTTTTTCTTCGAAAAAATCCCGGAGGCCTTTAAAGATCAATTTTGAAAGTTATCTTAATTTGCTATCAACAGTATTGTTATTTTAAAGTCCTTGCATAAAACGAAAAGGTTTGTTAATGTATGCATTGTGACAATAAAACCTGTACAGCTAGTTATTTTAACTTAGAGTACATTTTTTATTTAATTTTTTAACAAAGTAAGCCAAAGATTTAAAAAAGTGAAGTCAGTAATGTTGCCGGAGTATTGTTTTTTTTAGCCAGCAAACAAAATAAAAATAGCCAAACAAAAAAAAAAGCTAAAATATTCATTCATGTATTTAAAAAAAAAACTTACATGCTGATTTTTTTAACTTTGCTTAAGTTTCTTAACTTCTTTAATGTTTCACTATTTGCATTTCATGATTAAAGCCATCATTGTTGCCTTCACTCAGCAAAAAGCACCTATCTATTTGTGATAAAAAATTTCTCCATTTTCGATAATACAAAGGGATTACTTGGATCACAGGGGGGATAGTGGAGGGGATAGTTCATTGTACGCATGATACAATTATAATTCTGCCATGCCTTGTACGAAGTAACTTTTTGAAATTTAAGCGGATTCATTACTCTAGACTTGTTCTAAATTTTCTTCAACTAGATTATTAATAAATTTTAATAGATTATTAAATTTTTCCATATTCGAAGAAATAATTCTTCACTTGTGGGAAATGAAAAAATTTTATGTCTCTAATATTGAGTATTTATATAAGTATTTTTATTTATAAGTATTTTTCTCACACTTAAAAATCCTCATTTTTAGAGAAATATTTATAGAAAATGGTAAATTTTCCTTGTTGTAGACAAACAATTGACTAAGCGAAATATATTCTTCAATAAAAACAAGGCCTTTCACAAAAGTAAAAAGGTCTTCATATCTAAAAAAGATTTATTTTTCTTATATTGAATTAGGTACGAAAAAATTAGTAGAAAGCGTAACAGCGAGTGAATGATGCTAGTGAAAAGCAAGTACTGGTTCTTTGGATGCGTTTTTCGAAAAAATTTCTGGAATATAAAAAGGCAATAAAGAAATATGTTGCACCAATATAAGAAAATATATCTCTACTTTTAAGTGTTTTGTTTTTGTGAGAACCTACTAATGCAATTTAAAGAAAAGATTTATTAAATCTCAATAAATATTTCTCTGCTTTTGGGAAAACTGACACAATAAAAAAAACGGTTGAGCCTGTCATAAAGAAATATTTTTCTGTTAAAGAGAAACTGTCTTTATTGATGAGAAAATATTTCTCTTTTTCATGTAAGCTTTTTACCATTTTTAGGGACTTTTTGGGATCACATTTAGAGAAAAGCATTCTCTGGACCAAAGTATATACCATTTTTCTCTAAATGTCATCCCTTTTTTCTCATATTCCGAGAAACTTTTTTCTGAGTGCACTCTTTAGTGACGCATGGAGAGCGCTGTTCAGTGCCACCAATCAACGATGACGTAGCGGAAGTACCACCTAGCCATGAAGAGGTTCGAGTTGCTATCCAACGACTCAAAAACAATAAAGCAGCGGGTGCTGACGGCCTGTCAGCTGAATTGTTCAAAACCGGAGTTGATGAATTGATAAGGTGCATGCATCAGCTCATCAGCAAAATATGGCTTGCGGAAAGCATGCCCGACGATTAGAATCTCAGCGTACTTTGACCTATACATAAGAAAGGAGACCCAACAATATGCGCCAACTATCGAGGTATCAGTATTATTTCCATCGCATAAATGGTTCTCTCAACCGTACTGTGTGAAAGATTAAAGCCGATTACAAAAACACTGATTGGACCAAATGTTCACGCTACGACAAATCCTGGAGAAAACCCACGAAAATGAAATTGACACACACTATCTTTTTGTCGATTTTAAAGGTGCGTTCGATAGCCCGAGAAGGGATTGCCTATACGCAAGAATGTCTGAGTTCGGTTTACCTGCAAAGTTGATTAGACTTTGCAGAATGACGTTGAGCAACACACGCAGCTCCGTCAAGGTAGGAAATGACCTCTCCGAAACCTTCAATACCGAAAGAGGTTTCAGGCAAGGCGATCCACTGTCTTGCCAACTCTTCAACATCATCATGGAGGGGATCGTACGAAAGGCCGGTGTGTATCGTAATGGCACCATTGTCTACAAAGGTGTCCAGCTCCTAGCGTTCGCTGATGATATTGATATTATCGGCAGAACCAAGAGTGATGTTACCGCGAAAAGGAATCAATCAAAGTTGGTTTGACGATAAATGAGGGTAAAACAAAGTATATGCTGTCTACAAACAAGGGAGCGCGGCGTCTAGACTACCACGTTTCATCCGGCTGCTATAACTTTGAAGTAGTCAAGGAGTTTGTATACGTTGGTACCGCCATTAATAACAGCAACGAAGTCAGCCTGGAGATAAAGCGAAGAACAATAATTGCTAATAGGTGCTACTACGGGCTCAGTGCTCATTAAGCAACTAAGTTCCAGAGCCCTCTCTCGATCGACAAAACTAACACTCTACAAGACGCTCGTTCTACCTGTGCTGCTTTATGGCGCTGAGGCATGGGTAGTTTCGCAAACTGACGCAGCTGCTCTGGGGGTGTTCGAGAGAAAAGTTCTTCGCAAAATCTTCAGTCCTGTTCGAGTCGGCAATGACTATCGCATCCCAATGAATCCCGAGCTGTATGTGCTCTACGAAGAGATTGACGTAGTTCGGCGTATAACTGTGCAGCGTCTACGCTGGCTGGGTCATGTCCATCGTATGGAAGACGAGGCTACAGCGAAAAAGGTGCTTGAGGCGAGGGTCGCTGGTCAACGACGTCGACGGAGACCATGATTTCGATGTATTGACCAGGCCGAGGAAGCCCTAACCGCACTTGGTGTATCCGTGTGGAGAAGGCGCGCGCAAAGCAGAGGCGCCTAGCGAGAGCTGATGAGGTTGGCCGAAACCCGAACACGGGTTGTTACCCCCACCTAAGTAAGTACGAGTAAGTACTCTTTAGTGACAAGTGATTTGAGTTGCCACATGTCAAATTATTTTATATTCGGCTGTGTTCAAAACTGCAACTAGTTCAGCAAAAATTCGCCAAAAGAGCTGTCCACTACAATTCTTCAATGCTTCACTACAATTGTCAAAGAAAGTCGGCTTAGTGAGGTCAGTGTAGCCAGCTCATTTTGTACAGTGTTTTTGAACTAGTTGCAATTTTGAACACATCCTTATTGCGCTGTGCTGCACGATTGACATTATTGGTATGTCGTGTTCACATGAAGGGAAAATCCACCATCGCGAAAAAATTCTAAATCATTTAGTTGGGACAAAAAATTCTTTATTTTTCAAAATAAAAAAAAAATACCCGAATAAAAAAATAGCCAAATGAAAAATAAAACCAACAAATAGCCAAAAACTGACCGCGGAAAAGAAAATAACCAATCTTGGCTATAAATAGCAAAAAAGGTAACACTGGAAGTGAACCAGAATTATTATTTTTAAACTTTAAGATAATTTTCTTAAAAGTCAGGATTGTATTAGTGAAACATAGAAAGTTTAAATTAAGTCTTAAATTTTTACCCATGTTATATGTAACGCTTCAGTTCAAGAGAATTCGCAGAGTTTTAATTCCGCAGCGCATCCTCCTGACGATCAATCCGAGAAATATTATGTCAAAACATAGCTAAATTATTTTCGAGCTAATTTTAAATTATTACCGAAAAAATATTAGGATTTTTTAAATCACAAAGTATACGTTCACGCTTCAACGAATCCTTATCAATAGAGCCTCAAAAACCTTCATCAAAACATGCTAACATGCATCGAAAAAAGATAACATGCTTACTGCGAAAAAAATATTAAACAAGTTTGAACATAACAGTGAGTAGCGAAACACACACAAGCAGACAGACGAACGGATGGATAGAAAAATAATAATTACAAATTGATATGCAGCTTGGAAGCAGGCCTTGGTGCATCGACATAGCAACTACGAAAGCAAAAATAGGAAGGGAGGATCTTAGGGTGAAGTTCTTCCCACTGTTTAACATTGCCTGCTTCCATTCAATCGATTTCAATTCATCGCATTATTTGTTTAGGTGACATTCTGCAGTTGAGTTCATTTTGATCCTGTTATGCTTAATATCCAACGATTTAATTCAATTTTTGATTTTCATTTTTTTTTACCAGTCTGTCTTTTTGACACTCGTATTCGTACAACTCCTCGTCATATTATATCTTGTATAGAGGATTACCAATAATTGGAACCCTATCTGTGAAGCAAAAGTATGAAAACATGAAATTACATGAAACCTTTTCTGTATATTTTCATTACTTAAACAAATCAAAACAAAATGTCGCCAAGATCTAATATAAATTTATGCGATAAAAGCGTTTTATTGCATTCAAGTACAGTTTGAATAACATTTCAGCCAGATATTGTTAAATAAGGACGCGTTCACGTGCTGTCGCAGTTTCGACAATTTTTTTTAATCGACTTTTTCCCATTAGTTTTTAGTATTAAATTTGAAATTAATCTTTCTTACGAAATAAACATTGGCCATGGCTCCAACATTTCTCTCTCTTTAAACATTATTCATAAGTTGAAATTCAATCGAAGAAGGCGTTTTCTCTCTTTAAAGAATTTCTCTTGCTCATACGATGTTAGGAATTTAAATTGGTTGCGACAACTTAAAAGACAATTCTTAAAATTATTATTTTTAGCGCGTTTCTTGAATCTATAGTTTAAGAATAGTTTTAACTATGGGGATGACTTGAAATTAGATTTAAAAATAAAATATCCTCCAGTACATCTAATTTTTTCATGTTTTAATTTTTACTTTTGACATTTGATTGCCGTTAACCGCTTTCATTTAGGAATGGTACTTCGGCGGAAAAATTCAGCTTAGAAATGCTTCGCTCAATACGCGCTGATTTAGGTTTAACTTTAAACTAGTTGTAATTGGATAGTTTTGATCAAATAAAAATAGACTTGATAAATTTTGTAATTGAATAGTTCGTCATGAATTGTTTTAAAATTGAAAGATTTAAGTTAGGTTTGAATCTATGAAGAGTTTTTGTTTGCCAATAATTTTTGTTATAAACAATAATTTTATTTATTACAAGATTTTGTTGGAATATTCATCAAACATTTAAATTTTTTTTGCATTTTTCCAATGCGATGTTTTTTTTGTTGATCTGGTGCTACTTATTTTTTTCTTTAAACTGTAGACAAGTAGAAAAAAGTCTGTACGAGAAGCGTCAAACTCAGTGTTGAATTTCAATTCAGCAATTCACTGCAAATTTACTAAAATTTCCTAATGTTCACGTAAAACGTATGTTCTGTTAGGGGCTTTCTCTTGAGAATAGTGTCCTTCCAGAGTCGGTATGCGCTGGATGAACTAGATAACTCTTTCAGCTTGTTGTTATTGCTTGTAGTCTCCTATCATCATCTCTATTTTTTGTGATTGTTATTCCATTCGTCAAGTAGGGATTGCAAATGTTCGCATCCATGATACAATCACTACAAGATAGCTTTGACAATACCTATTTTCTCAAGAGCGTCTACAGCTGTATATCAAAATCATCTCTGTATGCGTCGAAAGAACAAAAAGTTAAAACGGAGTGAAAATTTATGTATTGAAAAACAAACATAATACACATTGAGGCTGATAAACCTGTTGCCGCTAATGGCCTTGCGTATATTGATGGAGCAAGCTTCCTCCGAAAATACTTCGATGGTCTGAATGAACGCTGCGTTGGTAGTAGCACCTCCTAACCTGAATAAACGTATATACATATACTTGGGTGTAGCGGGGGCAGGGCAGGCGAGGGCAGTTGCCCCCCTGTTGTGTATATGAGTATACATGTATATATATATATGCATATATGCTAGTAGAGAGGGTAGGGCAGGGGGGGCAGTTTTCCTCCCAAATATGTATATGGATATACATGTATATATAATACATAGATAAAAATATATACATATACATGGGTGTAGCGAGGGAAGGACAGGGAAGGGAAGTTTTCCCCCCTCTGATATGTATATATTATCTATATAAATAAAACAAAGTTAAAAAAAAGCGTTTGTTTTCTTCTGCTGCCGTAGTTTTTAACCAATTTAGTTGCGTTGTTAGAATATTAAATATTATGTAATATTTTACCAAAGCTTAATTTTTTAATTTTTACGAATTCGGTGCTGGGCGGTAATGCTTGTTGTTTGAATTTAAAAACTATGTAAATCTTCCCTTACCATAGGGATGGCAGCTTAATTCTTTTAATTTTACGAATTTGGTGCTGGGGCGAACACTAGGTAAAAATGGGTCACTGAAACCGCATCCGTTGTCAGAATTTAAAAACTCTGTAATTTATTTATGTAATTTATGTAATAGTTGCCAACTATTTTTTTTTATTTTCACGAATTAGCTGGTGAAAGACAAGGCACCAAAATTCTTTGAAATTTTTAAAAAAAGCACTACCGCTACAGTTCATATAGACAGGCGCAAACCAGCTTTTCTGAATACAGAAATTTCACAGACGCTTTCAACTACACGTACATACATTGCTTTAAAAAAGTAAGTCTGTTAAAAAAGAGCTGTTAAAAAATTAAAAAAGCAAAAAATTTCTAAACTGTCATATAAATGTCCTCCTAATTACAACTTCATTAAAATTATTAAAATATATATAAAATATATATATATAAAAAGAATCGTTAAAATCAGTGTTTACACAAAAGCTTCCTATTTGGCATAGAATCACCGATACGTATGTGTATAATCAATACTATTATATAAAAGGAGACTCACGTATGTTTGGCCGCGCAGAAATGAATTTGAATAATTTTTTCTCTTGGATAGCTATGGTCCAAAATAATAATATAGGCTTTATAAATCTGCCAATTATTATTTAAATAATTATTATATAAATAATTAACTAAAATTAAAAGAGCATAACCATATAATTTCTTTATTCTTATCCTCACCAGAAAAAACAGGTTGTGCGCAAAGCTAACAAAATACAACAATTTATTATTTACTTTTCGCTGCGAGACAAAAGATTTTTTTAAAGCTCTTTTTGAGCAAGATTAGAAAAAGTCAAAAAAGTTCACAAAAATAGAGACAGCAACATGAACTATGTGCGGTACCAATGTTGCCACATTTTTTAATGCAAAAATACCACTGTTATAAAACCAGCGAAAAAAATTAGCTACACCAATTTTCGAGTTTTAACGAAAGACATAATTAATTTTGAAATAATTGGGCTTTAGTTTTAAATTCCGAAATTTTTAGTGCTTATTGCCAGAGCCTTGCACGAACTTTCGTTCGTAGAAAAAAATAAAGAATATTTTGTTCGTTCGTTCGTTCGTAATAAAAAAAATATTTTTTTCGTTCGTTTGTTCGTGGAAAATAGATATTCGTTCGATCGTTCATAGAAAATAGATGTTCGTTCGTTCGTTCGCAGAAAAAGTTGTTCTTTCGTTCGTAGAAAATAAATGTTCGTTAACTCGTTCGTTTGTAGAAAAACGATGTTCGTTTGTTTGTTCATTGAAAATAGATGTTTGATCGTTCGTTCGTAGAAAATAGATGTTTGTTCTTTGTTCGTAGAAAATAGAAGTTCGATCGTAGAAAATACATGTTTGTTCGTAGAAAATAAATGTTCCAGGAGTAGAATCACAAATAACAAGGCCTGTGCGAGTTACTACGAGTTCGAGTCGAGTGGAGTAGTGCAACTCGACTCGATTTTCGATTCGAGTTATTCGGTTTTGACTCAAATTACTATTTTATTATTTATTATTTTTAGGACTACAGCTACGCCGATATAAGCTTTTTTTGACAGTTTTTGTGTTTTTTGTATGGGGACCCAAAGAAAGGTGACATATAGTGGATAGGTGTGTCCGGAAGAAATGTGGAAGGGCAAAAATAATAGGACGAACTCATATGTTTGACCCCTCTACGACTGCAGGTACGGCCGATATAAACTATTTTTGAGAGTTTTTGTGTTTTTTGTGTAGGGACCCAAAAAAGGGTGGTAGATGGGGGGTAGGTGTGTTAGGAAGAAATCTTGAGGGGAAAAAACTAATAGGACCAACGCATATATTTGACCTCTCAGGGAGCTGCTACGGCGGATATAAGCTATTTTCGACAGTTTTTGCAGTTTTTTTGCTTTCGCACTACACGAACAGGCGTACAAATAACTTCTAAATCAGTGCGATTTATAATAGTTAATTTGCGCCTTAGGCCACGTGCATAATGAAGCACATAAGCGGTTTGTTGCAAGTTAGTTGCACCAAACGTATATTTTTACGTTCGTTCGTTCGCAGAAAATAGATGTTCGTTTGTTCGTCGCAGAAAATAGATGTTCGTTCGTTCGTTCGCAGAAAATAGTAATTAGCTAGTATTTTCGTAGAAAATAGATGTTCGTTCGTTCGTTCGCAGAACATAGTTGTTCGCTAGTTTTTTCGCAGTAAATAGATGTTCGTTCGTTCGTTCGTGGAAAGCAGTTGTTCGTTCGTAGGAAATAATTTTTCGTTTGTTCGGTCGTTCGTAGAAAATCGAAAAAAAACAGAAACACCAAAAACACCAAATTGTTAATCAGCTTCATTCCCATCAAACCGGGATTGTGCATGTAGGATTGTAGCTAAATTTACACATTTCCAGACTAATTTGCTATGAACGCATATAATATGAGGAAATAAGCGATTTTTTGTACATTTTTATGGTTATTGCTTGACTTCAGAAGTCATATATCAATCCGATCTGGTAATTGTGCATAGAAAGTATCAACACTGGTAACCATTATTTTAAAATTGGGTGAGAAAGAAAACCTACAGCCTTAAAGCGACACTGTTATCTGTCCTTATATCTTCGCTGTTAGTTCATTGGTGATTTCAAAATAATATTCTCAAAGTTCTAAGTTGTTGCAAAAATCCCCGAACATTTTTCATTTAATAAGAAAATCCTGCAGTCTAAGGGAAAAGTTGAATTGAATATTGTCGGCCTATGCCAGCTAAGATAAATCGCTAGAACAAATTGAGGCTAACGAATTCACATTTTCGATTTTATTGAAACTAAATATTTTTGCAAATTATTTAATTGCCACTTTTCTGTATTGTTGATAAATCTGGGACAAATAATAAGAAAGGAAATTATTTGTAGAATAAATAGGATAAATTTATCAAGGTAAATTTACGGCAAGGTGCCGTACGGCAAGGACAGCTTGCTGTATCCTCTGAACCCCCCCCCCCCCCCATGGTATAATGATTTACAAGGTAGGAGTGACAGTTCTGTTGGCGATTTTGAGTTGTCAAAAAGACATCGAAAAAGAGAAAACGAAGAAGCAGCAAAACAGATGAAAAGTTAAACTTGGTATTGATTTGACAACTCCCGATCGCCGCTCGTGAGAAAAAAGGTAGCTGTCAAGGCTACCTTGTAAATTATTGTATCATGAACCCCCCCCCCCTATTTGAATCGAGGCGAGTGAAAATCGCTCTTACAAATGAAAGCTTTCGAATTCTCCGCGTTATTTAATTTTCTCTCAAAGCTTTGCCGGCGCTGTTTTCTTCAAAAGTTCAGTGATGGGCGTCTGCGTAGCACAACTTGAAGCGGACACAGGGAAAATTGTCAACGAACAATAGCTGACAATGCCACATAGCTGTCTGACCAGAATCATGTCGTTGTCGTGTTGGCGGGCAAGGAAAACCTTATGAGAGAATTGAGGCAGAAAACGATACCATTTATTTAAATTTTATTAAAATTTTTTTTTTTGGTTATTTGAAAGCTTTCTCTCTAAAATATCTCTATTTTTATTAAAAGTACACAAATTTGAAGCTTCATGGCAAACAACGTGTTTTATTTTCGCTTAATTATAAAAGCAGTAGTTTTCGGAAACGGGAGGAATGTCAACGAGCTGACAACGCCCCATAATCTGCATTACTGCAATCCAGTTTTTTAGATTCCAATTAAGGTTGCAGTTTTTAAATTTTTTCAGTGGTACAATTTTGGGGTTTTGAGTAGTACGGCGTTGTATGGATAAAATAATTACTAACTTTTTGTTCAAATAAATGTACATGGTATATGTTTTTGATTTCTTTTTTAAGCGTCTTTGAAAAGAGATTTTCAAAATATATTTTTAATGGCAAATATCTCATATTTTTTTCTCAAAAACCAACAGTTTGCACTCTTCAATTTTTTTTTATAGACACGAAACATTAAATAAACAAAAGTAATACACAGGATTTAACCACAAAAAATTTACTAAAGCTGCAAATGAAAATGTACTGACAATCAGTCGATATTGCTCCTTTTCTTCAATCACATCAGAAATAAAAATACTTAAGAATTTCTGAAATGAATCGCAGAAACATTTGACGGTGTATTAAGATATCTTCTCAACTTTCCACGCAAGACAACATGAAGTTTTTCATAACTTCATCTGAATAAGTTTTACAAGAGAAAGACATATTTCAAGTTTCTTCGATGTCGCCGTAATAGGATACAACTATTTCTAAATAAGTAGCATATTTCGATACTTTGAAAGAGGTGGAGCATTTTCTCATGGATGTAAAAATCTTAAAATGTTTCTCCCGATGAATCAGTTTTTTTGAGTTATGACGATATTTTCTTAGAAAATATATGCTACTTAAATTATAATTGGTATGACATAAAATCTTATACACATCTATATTAATTAAAATCATTTTGTGTTTGTTTGTTTGTTTGACTTTTATACAAATCTAAACGGCTAAACGGATTTCACTCAAAACGTGTATTACTTCCGACCTAGATTATGATACTGCGTACTTAGTTTTAACAACACCCCATTTTTCCGCCCACAAATCAATAAAAATGCATGATTTCCGACTGTTTCGATTGTATGATAATAAAATTTGGTAATTTAGTTTGTTCTTTCGGTACTTATACCAAAAATGGGTTTCCACGCCCTCTTTCACCGACCCCAAATCAATAAAATGCTATATTTCAGATGGTTTTGGTCGTATAAGACTGAAATTTGGTAGTTAAGTGTATATGCTTGTCATCGCCAACTGTACTAAAAAAATTGGAGTGATACACTAAATTACACCCACTTTTAATAAATCATTAAGACTCCAAAAGTTTTGTGCCGGTTGCGCTGATTGGCAGTAGATTGTTTCCGAGCACGAGATAGTTTACAGAAAAAAAGTTTGCCACACCCTCTTTTCCTGCCCCCAAATATAAAAAGTATGGTTGCTGGATCGTCCGTGGCGAAGCCTTGGATAACTGGGTCCTGCTAGTCTATATATAAAAACAAAGTGGAAAAAGAGCCTGTTTCCGTCTGCTATCCGTAATTTTTATCCAATTTAGTTGATTTTATTTTTAATGTAAATAATGCAAAGGTTATAGGCCAAAAAATTTAAAAAATTATTTAAATTATTATAAACATTCATAAAACTCCAAATATTCGCTTATCTTTTTGGTAAAGTTATTTAGATTAATATCGTATTTCACTTTACATTTTGGATAAGCTTTGTTATATCAAATAATATTCTGTTTAATAATCTTTATGTATTTATTAAGATCACATCGGCGGATCCAAAAACAAATCTTGTGGAGAGGGGTAAAATAAAAGAATATTCGGGGGAAAAATTCGTCTATTCACAATTTGTTTTGTTATAATTCGTGTAAAACAATTCGTTTAAATACCAATCGTTTTCAAACAATTCGTCTGAAATCCTCTCTTTAAAAAAAAATCAGTCGGCTCGAGCAGAAAATTCACTCGCGGACGGTGATAGGGGCAGCAATTAGACGATTTGTTTTAGACGAATTTTCCGCTAACGCGTATTTCGACATTTATTTGTTTCTCCCTTTGGAATACGCACATAGTGAAAAACTATTCAACAATCCAAAAAAATATATACCGCTTTAATAAACCATTTCACTTTCAATTATGTACTATAGAAAAAGCATAGTATTTTTTAAATACGTAAAATATAAAAGCAATTTAAAATTAATATTTCTGGTGATTAATATTTTTGGAAAAAGGAACGAACATTGCAAAGGGTGTACTGGTTATTATTATTTTATAGAAAATAAAATTTATAGAACATGATCATTATGTTGCTTATGTTTTGTGGCAAAGTATATCAATAACATCGTTAATATTTAATTTAGTTTAAAAAGCAGCAGCACTAAAAGAATTTTTTTCGGTGTGCAGTTCGTTGAATGTGCGCCTGCTAGTTTTGCCAGATTTCATTTCCAATAAAATGGGACAAAAGCAAAATTTTAATGGAAGAAACGGAATTTTTTAAAAATTAACGTGGCAATTGAAAAAATGTTGTTATTAAGAACAAATGGTTTATTCAATAAAAAATAAATGACAATGATGAAAGAGTATTAAATTCAATTCAATTAAGGTCACCACGAGTGTATTAAAAAAAAAACCACTTTTGAAAAAAGTGTCGGTTCTTATCCTGATTTTATACATAGTAAAATAGGCATTAAAGGCATCAAAAACAATTCAAGCTAAAATAATATTAAATATGTCATAACTATTTCTGATATCAGTAAATTTCATCCCAAGTCAGTGGAAATAATACAATACTGCATTATTGGAATTGATTAATTCTTTAAAGACCCTCCTTTTGAATTTATTGACAACCCGAGCATCTGGAAAGTAGTTATTTTCAAATTAAAGAACGGTGACAACTATGAATTCGCTCAAATATGTAATCTTTGCTATTTTGTATAAAAAATTTTACAAAAGTAAGTTTTAGAAAAACGATTTAATTCAATCTCTACAAAACTAGATTTGTCTTCGAAATCTTGGTTCATGTTGTTAGAAGATTCTTTGATTTGCACTGAGAACGTATTCTAATGGCAATAAAAGCAACAATTTTTTGTAGGTTTTAAATTAATTTTGTTTTGGGATTTATCAGGGTTGTTTCGACAGTATTGTAAAAAAATTTAGAAAATATAAGAAAATTTTCTTTTAAATTCCATAAGAACAGCAACTAAAACTACAACATGCCTGTGAGTGGTAAAAAGCTTTGATATATCTTCGAAGAAAGAGCTTACACCAAATTCGAAGAATTTCAGCTGCTTTTCGTATCATTTGTGTGTACAATGTAATTCAGAGTAATTTTCTCTAACATTGACGGAAAACAAATAGACATGAACGGCTAAGTTTATCATCGCTATCATATAAAGGCTACTGATGAGTTGGTGTAGCGGCCAACGAAACAGCTGTCTAGTCTGCTGTATGATTGCCACTCTATACAAAGGGTATTTTTGTTGTTGTTGGTTGTTTTCTTCAGAAAGCAACATAGACTTTGAGCTCAAAAATATAACTCTCAATTAATAATTCAAAAATTATTAGAGGTATAAACATAACACAAAAACTTATGAAAAGAGGTCGAATAAATTTACAAATTAAATTCCATTTTATTTTATTTTATTTATCAATATCAGTTAAATGTTAAAATTTAAATTTAAATGTTAATTTAATTCAAATAATCTGATGAATTTAAAGAAAAATGTCCTCTTACCACACTTTTAAGCCGCGGAAATCAAATTACTTGAAAATAAATTGTCATCAGAAGTACTGTACTTTCGATTTTGTTGAATTTAGTGACTAATAAAAAAAAAACTCAAGAATTGCTATTATTTCAAAGAAAAAATGGGTCATGTGCATAAAAATGAGATTGATCTCTAAGTTGAGTAGATCGAGCTTAAGCTCAACAATCTGGGATCAAGATAGTGCTCCTGCTTACACTCAGTTTCGTATGCAGAAAACTGAGATTAAGCTCACCACAAAGAACTCAAGTATATTCAGATGAAGCTTAAAGCTCTCTTCTCATTTGCTATATGAATTTTTTCGCAATGTTAAGCAGAATAAAGCAACTTCCACTTATATATATTGCAAATTTTGCAGAATAGAAATTCGCAGTTTTATTATGACCCTTTCTTTTGCAAATATTTTGTTATGCCTTTTTTCAACATTCATTTGAGGGTTTCTAAATGGTTTCATAAGTCACTTAAAGAAGCCGTAACCTTCTTCTCCGTCGTTTGGAAGATTTTACTGTTTAGCGCCGTTCACATCGTGAAATTCTCCTTTTCAATGAAAATGAAAATTAAATCTGAATAGTAATAAAAATTATAATGAAAATTAAATCAGATGCTTTTGGACATGATGGGATTTCTTTAAGATTTATTTAAATCAGTTTACCCTATATAATTGGTCCACTAACACATATCGTTAATCACTGACTTACAACCTCATGTTTCCATGAATCGTGGAAGATTTGTGAGTCCCTCGTGGCTAATCAAATAAATCTATATCTTTCAGCAAAAAACCTACAATCACCATATTAATCGGGTTTTCGAACTGAGCATAGCTGTGCGACTGCAATGCGTCATATGATGAAGGGCATCTTACTCTTCTTTGCCTTTTAGACTTTTCGACAGCCTTCGACTGTGTTAATCACTTTATTTTATTTAAAAAGCTTAAGCCGCTTTTTGGTTTTGATGATAATGTGGCAACCTTGATATAGAATTATCTTGAAGGTACACCCAGGGAAAAAAATCGTAAAACCAAAGAAAATGCACCTTACCACAAAGAATTTTATTAGTTAGATTGAGTCCAAAGACAAAACATCGTTACGGCAAAGACACAAAGATTGTCAGATTCCCAAGAACAATATACTTTGAATCAAAAGCTTAAATTCTTGTGGCAAAGACGTACGTCTGTAAAAGAGCATGGAAAAGTCGTACAAGTAAAGAAAATGTACTTTTGCACAAAGACTTTTATTTGTTACGGCAAAGACGCAGAATGTTAGATTCCCAAAAAAATATACTTTAAACCAAAGACTTAGGGCCCTTGGTTTTAAGTACATGGCTTCATGAAATTAATGGCTTCTCTCGGCTTCTATTTGCTGCTTGCGTTTATTATAACAAGAACATTAAATTAAATTAAATGTCAAACTAAAAATCTTTGCTTGCCCTGGAGATTTGAACCCAAACCCACCGATAAAACCGATTGAGAAGTCACTACACTACGCATCGAGCCAAACTCCTTCGTTACGCAGAGTGATTGATTCAACATTAATTGCAACTGAAGCTATGCTGCATCATAACACAATAATCTATTAATAGATTGTTTTTATATGGCTATCAACAGAATATGTTGGAAAAAAAATGTTGGAGCTAAAAAAAGGGTTAGTTTTAAAATTCATTAATTCAACATGTTTTTTAGCTGTTAGGGTACATTATTTTTATATTGTTTTTTATTTTTTGTTTTGTTTACAACATGCAATTTTCTTCTAGACAAACAGTCTGAGCTTAATGGCTGTATTTTGTAAAACGCAAGCGATTCCGTTTTCATATGAAGTAAAATAAACTCTCTTTCTTCGCTTGCGTTTTACAAAATACGCCCATAAAACTCATAAAAACCAAAAAATAATTTAAAAATAGATACTTTGCGAATTCATTAATTACTCACACTAGTTAAAAAAAGCTATTCTTGTGCATTCAATGCGACTATTTTTCCTTATGGACTATGGTCCGTTAAACTCTAACATTATATTAAAAATTTTATGGATAGGTTTTCGAAATATGAATTTTCTTGGCTTTTTCCGGAGGTAGCTTCCCACACCAGACCATATATCGAGTAAGAGCTTTAGAGTTGCACTAGATGTCATTATAAAGGTTATTATATTTTTAACAACCATTTTAAGCATTATTTTCCAATCTATTCCGAAAATATCAGTGGCGGCTGTGATGTAGTGGGTAGAGTGTGTGGCCCATACGCCAGAGAACCCTGGTTCAATTCCCTCCTGACACAGAAAGTTTTTTCAATTGAATTAATTTTTCTGTTCGGTCGTCACTTCTCTGCAGACAATTTCAAACCCCAGAGAGTAAAAACTGCCATGAAAAACTTCTTGAGAACATAAGCCGTTTGGAGTCGGCATAAAACTTTTAGGCCCAGTTTTCGATCAATTGTGTTCAAAAATTTATAACACGCACAACACAATTGATCATAAGAAGCTCGGTCAAAGTCATTTCATGGACTGAAATGACCATTACGTTTTTTTTTATTTCCAAAATATGAAAAACTCATACGGGTATCACTCATACGGGTTGACCACCTCCGATGTTGGTCAAAGTTTCAGAATTACATCTTCTCATGAAATAAAAACACTAATTTGAGTGAAAAAATTTGTACATTTTTTTGAAGTTTTTACGTTACATTCAAATTATATACAATCATATATTCAACAAAACTAACTCAATTTTTACGTTTGAGATATTTTCGAAAAGACAATAAATAAATGTTGGTCAAAGTTTCAGAATTACATCTTCTCATGAAATAAAAACACTAATTTGAGTGAAAAAATTTTTAAATTTTTTTGAAGTTTTTATGTTACATTCAAATTATATACAATCATATATTCAACAAAACTAACTCAACTTTTACGTTTGAGATATTTTCGAAAAGACAATAAATAGTAGTTTTTTATAAAAATTTTGAATAAAGAAAAATATATTTTTTTAAGTTTTTGAACTTCAAGGTCAAATTTTGGAAGTCACAAAAATAGGGGTTTTCCCCACTTTAGAAATTGAAAAAAAATATTTTCATAAAGTTACGATATTACCAAACCATCTGCCAAAAATCATGAGGGTGTTATTTTTATTTCTATTTTAATAATTTATTTAATATTTTTTAAACGACCACCTACTATACTACTTCCATACAACCATACTATGACTTCTCCGTACACGCTTTCAAAATAATCAAGTGAACTTTCTTTCTCTTGTCGTAAAGTCGCGGATTTA
Source organism: Coremacera marginata (assembly GCA_914767935.1). NCBI lineage: Eukaryota > Metazoa > Arthropoda > Insecta > Diptera > Sciomyzidae > Coremacera > Coremacera marginata. The sequence continues at coordinate 77,158,942 of OU612045.1, forward strand.
AATTTAAAATAATTTCAAATGAATAATACTATACAAGAAGACTAATACTACGTTCACACTGAGAGCTAAATGCGCATTTACATTTAAACCATTGAAAAAATATGTTTTAAGTACTGCATGCTATAAATTATAAACGAATAAAAATGGTATATAACGACAATTTACTTAAATTGCATATAAGATCATTATGTCATAAAAAAAAACTGGTATTATAGAGCAGAATTATTTGTTAACGTTTTATGAGACAGACAGACAGACATACAGACAGACGGACATGGCTAAGTCGACTCAGGAGGTAATGCACATAAATAATATAAACATAAACATACTTTTCTATACCTACCAAGAATCCTTTTGTAAATAATAATATATAAGTTATTAAAATAGAAATAAAATTACCACCCATGGTGTAAGAAAACTAGGTGAAAGCGAATTTTTCGAAATTGCCCCGGGTCTGTCAAAAAATTATGACAGGGAGAGAGCAAATTTTATTGGCTGCGTTCTGCAGGTACAACTTTTGTGCAACCAGTTAGTGTGTGTCTGCTGAACGAAAAAATATCAGTGTCTAATCACAACATGTGAAAATGTCTGTCTTTCGCCGCACTTTATATTTTTGATACATTTGATGCTCAATATGTTGAGTATTTCCAGTTATTTCCCAGTAAATTTGGCTTTTTTAGAATAAGTGTGCTTTTATAACATATGAAATAAATAACGCAAAATATAACGAGAAAACACCATTTTTCCCTATTTGATCACTTTTAAAACAATTGTGTTCACAGAAATGAAAAAGGAGCGTAAACTGATACCTGATCAGAGACACAATTATTATTAGGTTGTTTAGATACTTGACGTCAACTCACAAGAATAATAGCTTAAACACATTAACAACGACAACAACATTGTCGCATGATTCAACTATTATAAGGTTGTCCAGATATTTGACGTCTACTCATAAGAATGTATACTCTTATTTGAAGAGGAGAGCAAAAGAGCAATTTTGAAAGGACATAAAAATCACGCAGTTGCCGGATTATCATACTTTTTCATAGTACTAACCAATAAAGATACATTTGACTACTACTTTTTGAAATACTTGCTTGTGTTGAACCAAAATATTATGAGCTTTAAAAATGTTATGGTCACATTTTAGACGTAATATAATATTGGAAAAATAAAACTTCTGAATGTTGAACACATTTCATACAGGGCTTGTATGAATATTTTTATTAAATATAAGTTTTTTTTTTTATAATTGAGCAAAAATAAGTAAAAATTATATAGTCATTTTATATGTAAAATTTATTGGAATAATGTCTTCAGAATAGTTTAAAATAGTTTCTTTAACCAAAAGTATAAAAATAGTGATTTTTATATTTGTATTTGGGAAAATCAAAAATTTTTACTTTTTTCCTCTTTTGACAAAAGATAGCTAGCTTTGTTCAGTCAACGCAGAACTTTCTTTTTAAATTATATATAAAACTATATTTTATAGTTAATGGTTGTGTTAATATGTCTTCTAAGTGTTTCGTGATATAACCATTGTCATTTTTTCAAGAACGTAAAAATATTTTTGACGTAGAATTACGTCTTACAACACGTTTGTCATTTTTGGGGGTCTTTTCCACAAATTTTTTCAAGCACATCCTAACGTTTTTGGAATACACTTTGGAATATACTTACAGCCTTTAATATTCATCTTACAAAGATAAAATATATGTCAAAAATCAGTTATATCTTATATCAATATAATAAGAAAAATCATGCATTGATGCTTCAGTTGCTGCTGACGTTCTTATGGTTGTTGCTTTTGTTCGTGCCGAAATCACGAACGCAACATCGTGTTGTTTTTTGGAATGAATTGCTTTACGAATATTTCTCAGTAACAGCTTGTATTGTTGTTGTTATTAATACGTATGTAAATTTACATTTATGTTATATATGCATATCAGCTGTTTTAATTTTTATCGTTTGTTATTGTTTTTGTTTATATTCAGCGAGATTAATACAATAAACAATACAGATGTATTATAGAGATGTGCTGTAGAGACAGAATGTAGCTACAAAAATGTGTATTACTACTACGCAGGTTTACATATACAGAGAATGCGCATGGTCATTGTGCTATGAAAACTCTATTGATTCTTTAAATATCATATTAAATTCGAATTATTTATTGAACTAATTTTATACTTATTACACATTAAAAATATATTTTGTTTGCTAAATTTTAAATTTTCAAATTAATTTAAGATATATATAAGCTCTTTACTTGGAAAAAATAAAAAAATGCATATTTTTCCGAAATATTTATTTCCATTTATTAAACCTAAGATTGAAAAAAATTTATCAAAAAATATAGCAAACAAAAAACTCTACGTCTACGATAATATCTGTGTTTTTTGTTTACATAAAATAAGGGTATGTCAAATGTCTGGATAACCTTATAATGGCTGCATTCTATCCGAAAGAGCGCGTAGGTAGCGAAGTAGCATATAGTCATGGCAGAATTATAAGGTAGGGCCGACTCGGAGAGGAATGAAGTAGAAAGCAGAATAAAGCGGGCTGGATGTCAAAATCAGCTGTTCATCTCACGTTTCTTTATGTTCATGTTTCGCAGTCGATTTTAGGTTAAAATTTTGACAGGTTTTTTGCCAATTTAAGACTTCTTTCACATTTTAAAGTTGTTATTACACTGTTTTAATAATATTTTCACTCAAACTATCACAAATTTAACAAACGCGACCGCACTACTTGCAACTTGGAAACAAAAATTTTTCTTAATTTGCAATTCCTTGTAAATTCGTCGTTTTGACAACTTACCAACCTTTTCATTATCCACTATTCGTTGACGAGATAGAACACTGAGCCAACCGGCCCTACCTTATAATTCTGCCATGCATAAAGTGATACATTCTGCTGAACTATTTTTTTTTTTCGAAACGTCAAACGGCAAACAGCTGTTAGTTAATAAATGCTTTTTGTCTCAAATTTATTTTTTTATGTTTTGTGTGCACACGTTTGAAACAAATAGTTTTGATTAAAAGCACTACTATAATTTAGTAATTAATAAATTTAATGTTTGGTATATTTATCTGTCACAATAAAGTAAGCGTAAGCCGCTCAACTGAAGTAGCATAAAATAAGATGGGGACCGCTTAAGGAACGTGTTGTGCGAGCACTTTATGCAACATACCATTCAGCCCGAAGTTGTTCAACAGCTACGTAGCAAATATTCCGCTGAATGCAGCCAATGATTGAAACATGATTGTATCTGCTGAATGCAGCCATTTATTTCTGCTGTTTTTGACAGATGCGGGTACAATTTTTGTGAGAGAGGTGGAAAAAACGCTTTCAGCTGGTTTTCTTACACCATGATACCACCCTCATGATTTTTGGCAGTTGGAAAGGTAATAAAATGAACTTTCTAAAAATATTTTTTTTTTCAATTTTTAAAGTGGGAAAAATACAAATATTGGTTTTATTTATTAACTTACTTACTTTTATTTACTTTTTTTTACTTTGAAATTTTGGCCTTGAAGTTTAAAAACTTAAAGAATTAATTTTTTTTTTAATTTTTTATAATAAACTTCTATTTATTGTTTTTTCGAAAATACCTCAAACGTGAAAATCAAGTTAGTTTTGTTGAATATATGATTTTTCAAGAGTAAGGGAATTTCACTTTTTCTCCCATTTTGACACAATTTGAATGTTACGTAAAAACTTGAAAAAATTTACAAATGTTTTTACTCAAATTAGTGTTTTATATCATGAGAAAATTCAATTCTGAAAGTTTGAGCAAAATCGGAGGTGGTCAACCCGTAATTTACGTTTTTTTTGATGCGTTTAATGGCTGACCTTGCAAAAGTAGTAAAAAATTTACAAATAATATAAAAAATTATTTACGTATATACCACATTTTTATAAAGCAAATGCACATTTTTAATAAGCAAGTTATTGATGTAGAAAATCTATGGATAAATACCGGAGTTATGAGCAATTGAGTGATGGTATCAAAATTCGATTTTTACTTTGTTTACATTGAAGTCTTCTTCGAAAGAAGAATCATGATTATTAATACATTCATATAAGGTATGCTTCATATTTATAACGCCACTACGAAATTTGAAATATTTTTGTAACGGCCAGTTTAAAAAATAGATAATGTTTTGTGAATTTGGTCTTCTATGCACAACAACAATAATGAGCAAAAGTGAAGTCTGTTCTAACAACGGTACATTGTTTATTGATTAATGTCACTTTTTATGCTGTTTCATATTTATAACGCCGTTTCAACATTTTGAAGAAAAGCGATTTTTATTGAATTTAAAAAAAAAATTATTAAATTACTGTTCCAATAGCTCCAATGATTAGAATATTATGCGATTTGGAATACTTGTAATTAATTTTTTTAATGTATTTGAATCAATTTTGCTCCATTCTTTGAGATCAACTGAATTCCACGTTGGCAAATTGTCTGTTATTTTTATACACCTGGCGTACAAGTACTCCCCACAAATTCTCGATGGGATTACAATCTGAAGAGTCCGCCGGCCACTCCAATAAATCAATGTTATTGGCCTAAAACCATCTCGATTTACGTGGATGGCCTCATTATCTTGCTGGAAAACTAGTTATGTCTGTACGTTTTTTTCCAAAAGTGGAGTCTCTCATGCTCAAAAGTCTCTCAGTCTCTGGAGTCACTCTCCAGTCACTGGAGTCTCTCAGTGGCTCTCATGCTTGAACTTTCAATTTCAGAAAAAGCACCCCACACCATCACATTATCTCCACCAAAACTTCTTTTTGAAAACGAAAGTGGTTCGCTGTGTATGTCGTACTAATAATGCCAAAATCCATCCTAACCATCAAGATTCCATTTTGTCTCATTGGAAAAATGACATGTAAAAATGAACCCTCAACGTGGGAGCCTTTTTTAAACATTACTGAAAAGCTGATTGCTGGTAAATTTGTTTCTATGTTTCTTCTTGCAAATTCCAAGCTCGTTCTCTTATGTTTGCTAGTAGCAGCAGGAACGCACTTCATAAGTTCACTGCGGATATGTTTACACTGATGTAGAACTCTCCATACCGGTGTTCGGGAAACTTCTTCAGCAACAACACTCCGCAACTCTTTTAAACTGTGTGTAGTGTTGCTCGCAGCTCGGATTATTTTTCGCTGATCGCGGTTAGAGGATTTTTTTTTTTGCCGGAACATTTTGTTTTGTCGTAATTTTAAGGATTGTTAAAAAAATTTTGAATGACTCTATGGCTGCGATTAGTTCTACGCCCGATTTCCCGAATTCCATAGCAGTCTTCTTTAAGAATTTTTATTTTTCCAATTTTTTCGCAAGTAAGTTGGGTTGCACGAGGCATTCCGGTCTAAGATTTTTTTCTATTGTTAAGGTCTTGAAAACTGAATAAACAATTTTATTAATCTCTGCACTTCAAACGCAGCAGAAGGAATAATTGCAAGTGGCGTTTTAAATATGAAACAGCATTAAAACTAATATTTAGCAATATACGATGTACCGTTATTAGAATAGACTTTGCTCTTGCTCACTGTTGTTGTTGTGCATAGATGACCAAATTCGCAAAACATTCTGTTTTGTTTAAACTGGCCGTTACAAAAAAATTTAAAATTTGGAAGCGGCGTTATATATATGAAACACACCTTATATACGTATCTGTTTTGGTCTTAAGTTTTAAGAGATCACTTGTTATTGGGAAATCTTGGCAGCATTTATTTATCCTTTTGAGTCCACTCCTTATGGTAGGCACAGTGAGTCCTCTCCATTTTCGAATAACTCTGCCGCCTTAACAATTAGAAATTAAACTCTTGTAATAATCGATTAATTTCCGATCAGGTTTCCATTGGTAATTATTATCGTTTTGTTAGCTTGAGTTGCCAAAACAACAATAAAAACATTTAAAATGCTTTATTGGAACCATGAAATGTTTAAAATTAAGTTATAATTTTGGAGCCAAAAAGAATGTCTCAAATTAAAAAGGGTTAAAACCAAATGTTTTGGGGCAATTTAAAAAAAAAAAGTGCCAAGTCTAGCCCCAAAAACACCAAAATGGCAATGCTGTTTGATCAGTGGGTAGAGCAATGCACTGGTATCAAAAATTCTTAGTTCAAATCCTCAAAGAATTGTTTTCCTTTTTTCTTTTCTTTATGTTAATGAAATGTAATAAAATTTACTTGTGTGAAAATTAACGTGTGTTTTTTTACAATTACAAATCAATGTTGGCACTCGCACATGATTTTCTTATTCTTCGTATACAAATAAGATTTTCAAGAAAGCATTCTTTAAAGTAACAGACTTTGTCTTTGAAACAATAAAGCTTACTCTCAAAAAAACGAAGAAAAGTTTTTTGATTTTACATACTTTTTACAATTCCTTGTTAACGATGAACTAAATCGTTATATAGTCGACTCAAACCTCCAAGTGGTGTTCCCTGGGCAACGGCAAACTGGCATCCGTCAGTTTGACGGCTAATTTGAGCGGCGGGTCGATCCATAGACCTTAAACATGGAATGTGCGCAGGGTTTAGGTCCCGCCACATTACTACTGCCCAATGAAAACTAAACCAGCCTCGGATAAGAACCCCAATTACGTTGACGACCACCGCAAACGAAAAACGGACAATGATTTACGGATATGCACCTGGAATGTTCGGACTCTTTATAGGGAAGGTGCCATTATCCAACTGGCGGAAGCCCTCAAAACAATACAATCTGACATCACCGCCATCCAGGAAATGCGATGGAAAGGGCAAGGCTGCTCTAAACAAGCACACTGCGATATCTATTACAGCTGCCATGCGGAGAAGCGCGAATTCGGATGTGGATTCGTCGTTAGCTGGAAACTACGCCACCTTGTATCCCGGTTTACACCTGTGAACGAAAGATTGGCCACGATCCGCATCAAGGCAAAATTTTTCTACATAAGCCTTATTTGCGCGCACTCCCCGACGGAGGAAAAGGACGAAGCCGTCAAGGACGCTTTCTACGCTAGTCTTGAGGACGTATATGACCACCTTCCGGTCCATGACGTGAAAATAGTCCTCGGCGATTTTAATGCGAAAGTCGGAAGGGAAGGCATCTTTGGCCCCACTGTCGGTCAGTTCAGTCTTCACGAGACCTCCACAAACAACGGTCTAAGACTGATCGACTTCGCCGCGGCACGAAACATGGTAGTTAGTAGCACCAGATTTAAGCACCTCGACATCCACAAGGCCACCTGGCTGTCCCCGGATCAAAAAACGCGAAACCAAATTGATCATGTTGTAATCGACGGAAGGCATGCCTCTAGTGTTCTAGATGTGCGTACATTTCGGGGGGTCAACATTGACTCCGACCATTATCTTGTTGCAGCCAAGATCCGCATGCGATTATGCAATGCCAAGAACATACGCACAGGAATGCAACGAAAGCTAGATGTCGCTAAGCTGCAATTACAACGGACTGCCGAAGCCTACTCCGCTCAACTCTCGGTTAAGCTCAACCAACCAACCTCTGGACTCGACGACGCCGGCGGACTTTGGGCGCATATATCCCACTCCATGCGCGCTGCCGCTGAAGAAGACATTGGTTTCCGGCGCCCGCAACCTCGGAACCAGTGGTATGATAAGGAGTGTCGCATTGCGACTGCAGTAAAAAACGCCGCTTATAGAAAAACGCTGCAGTCAGCTGCAACGCGAGCCGTGCGAGAAAACTACCGCGAAAAGAGGAAGGAAGAGAGGCGCTTTTTCAGACGCAAGAAAAGAGAGCAGGAAAAGCGTGAGCGTGAGGAACTAGAGGTATACCAGGGCAAGAAGGATGCACGAAAATTCTATCAACAGGTTAAGCGTCTAACCCAAGGTTTCAAGCCCGGAGCATCCACTTGTAGAGACGAAAATGGAGATCTGAATACGGATACACAGTGTGTGCTTAGATTGTGGAGACAGCACTTCTCCAATTTACTTAATGGCGACGATTCCACCAATGCCGCCCATCGAGAGCACAGTGCAGTGCCACCAATCGACGATGACGGAGTGGAAGTATCACCACCTAGCCATGAAGAGGTTCGAGTTGCTATCCAACGACTCAAAAACAATAAAGCAGCGGGTGCTGACGGCCTGTCAGCTGAATTGTTTAAAACCGGCGGCGATGAATTGATAAGGCGCATGCATCAGCTCATCAGCAAAATATGGCTAGCAGAAAGCATGCCCGACGATTGGAACCTCAGTGTACTGTGCCCTATACTTAAGAAAGGAGACCCTACAATCTGCGCAAGTTATAGAGGTATCAGTCTTATTTCCATCGCATATAAGGTTCTCTCAAGCGTACTGTGTGAAAGATTAAAGCCAATTACAAAAACACTGATTGGACCTTATCAGTGTGGCTTTCGACCTGGTAAGTCCACCATAGACCAGATTTTCACGCTACGACAAATCCTGGAGAAAACCCACGAAAATCGAATTGATATACACCATCTCTTTGTCGATTTTAAAGCTGCGTTCGATAGCCCGAGAAGGGATTGCCTATACGCAACAATGTCTGAGTTCGGTATACCTGCAAAGTTGATTAGACTTTGCAGAATGACGTTGAGCAACACACGCAGCTCCGTCAAGGTAGGAAATGACCTCTCCGAAACCTTCAATACCGAAAGAGGTTTCAGGCAAGGCGATCCACTGTCTTGCGATCTCTTCAACATCATCATGGAGGGGATCGTACGAAAGGCCGGTGTGCATCGTAATGGCACCATTTTCTATAAAAGTGTCCAGCTCCTTGCTTACGCTGATGATATTGATATTGTTGGCAGAACCAAGAGAGATGTTACCGCTGCTTTCGCCGCTATCGAAAAGGAATCAGCCAAAGTGGGTTTGACGATAAATGAGGGTAAAACAAAGTATATGCTGTCTACAAACAAGGGAGCGCGGCGTTTAGACTCCCACGTTTCATCCGGCAGCTATAACTTCGAAGTAGTCAAGGAGTTTGTATACCTTGGCACCGCCATTAATACTAACAACGAAATCAGCCTGGAGATAAAGCGAAGAACAATAATTGCTAATAGGTGCTACTACGGGCTCAGTAAGAAACTAAGTTCCAGAGCCCTCTCTCGATCGACAAAACTAACACTCTACAAGACGCTCGTTCTACCTGTGCTGCTTTATGGCGCTGAGGCATGGGTAGTTTCGCAAACTGACGCAGCCGCTCTGGGGGTGTTCGAGAGAAAAGTTCTTCGCAAAATCTGCGGTCCTGTTCGAGTCGGCGATGACTCCGAATGAACCACGAGCTGTATGAGCTCTACGGAGACATTGACGTAGCTCGGCGTATAACTGTGCAGCGACTACGCTGGCTGGGTCATGTCCATCGTATGGACGACGAAGCTCCAGCGAAAAAGGTGCTCGAGGCGAGGGTCGCTGGTCAACGACGACGAGGGAGACCATGCCTCCGATGGATGGACCAGGCTGAGGAAGCCCTAACCGCACTTGGTGTATCCGATTGGAGAAGGCGCGGGCAAAGCAGAGGCGCCTGGCGAGAGCTGATGAGGTCGGTAGAAATCCGGACACGGGTTGTCACGGCCACCTAAGTAAGTAAGTAAGTAAATCGTTATAGTAAATTTTTTTATCTTCACGTCAAAGATTGTTTGATTGATTTAGCTTCAAGGAACTTCAGTCTTTTGTTTCGATGATACTGCACTTGCACATTTAAAGGATAAATCATTATTATATTTACATTATTTATATAAGGCGTTAAATTTTCCCGGTGTAGAATGCTGAGAATAAAAATTGCCGATTCTTTTCCTGATTATAAGAATTCAAAGGTACACCTGGTACCTCAAGGATCAATTCTTGGGCCTCTGTTATTCAGTGTTTTTATCAATGATATTTTTACGGTGTGCAATAACGTTACGATGCTTGGCTATGCCGACGATATTTAACTATACTCCTCTAACCGCACTGGACTCGTTGAAGATTTATATTATAGATTAAGTGAAGATCTCAACGCTATATTTCGTCCAATAATGCTCTTTGTCTTAATGAAAAAAGTCGTATATTCTTCCAATTTCTAAAGATAAGATTGACCTCACTCAAATCCCGCCGATATTTTTAAACAATAATAGGCTAGAAATGGTTGTTAAGTTTTTATGTCAATGTCAAAATTCGTCAAAATTCGTCAAAATTCGAGGCTCTCCTGTTCTGACCATATAAATAATGTTGTCAAGCGCATTTATTTCACTCTGCGGTGCCTTCGGTTGTCGCCATAATTTGTTCCCATTGAGACTAAGAAGAAACTTGTTTTTCTTTTAATAGTCCCTTTAATAACATATTCTGAATTGGCTTACAGCAATCTTGATTCACAATCTTCGGACAAAATCCAAGTTGCCTCTAATAATGCGGCTAAATATGTGTTTGGCTTAAGGCGCATGGACCATATATCCCAAATAAGTAAAGAACTTTTGGGATGTAACATTACTAACTATTAAAACGCAAGAAATTGTTTATTTTTGCATAAATTAGTGCATAATAGGACTCCATTTTATCTCTAAACTAAACTGCTCTTCAGTGTTTTAAGCCGAACTGTCAACCTCATAATATCGAGCTTTAACAGTTCGAATTCACAACGGCTATTTTTCGTCAACGAAATTAAACTTTGGAATTCATTACCGTATAGCATAAAATCTACTGTTAGTTCGAATAATTTTAGGCTTTCTCTAATGTAACTACCTAATGTAATCTAACTATTACTACCATTAATTTCTTATCTTACTATGCTTATCACGTTATTGTTTTATTTCGCGTTCACTTCTGTTTTCTTTATTCTTTATGATGTGCTTAGATTCAAACTCAATTATAACTAAATCAAATTCATTCTTAAAAACTAATTATACCATTGCTAGTACTAGCTAGATATTTTTTATGCTTTTTATATTTTTATCTTTTTTATAAATGCTATTTGTTGATTATGATAAGAATAAGAAAAAACCAATGACCAATAAGAAGTCATTGGTTTCCGGCGCCCGCAACCTCGGAACCAATGGTATGATCAGGAGTGTCGCATTGCGACTGCAGTAAAAAACGCCGCTTATAGAAAAACGCTGCAGTCAGCTGCAACGCGAGCCGTGCGAGAAAACTACCGCGAAAAGAGGAAGGAAGAGAGGCGCCTTTTCAGACGCTAGAAAAGAGAGCAGGAAAAGCGTGAGCGTGAGGAACTAGAGGTATACCAGGGCAAGAAGGATGCACGAAAATTCTATCAACAGGTTAAGCGTCTAACCCAAGGTTTCAAGCCCGGAGCATCCACTTGTAGAGACGAAAATGGAGATCTGAATACGGATACACAGTGTGTGCTTAGATTGTGGAGACAGCACTTCTCCAATTTACTTAATGGCGACGATTCCACCAATGCCGCCCATCGAGAGCACAGTGCAGTGCCACCAATCGACGATGACGGAGTGGAAGTATCACCACCTAGCCATGAAGAGGTTCGAGTTGCTATCCAACGACTCAAAAACAATAAAGCAGCGGGTGCTGACGGCCTGTCAGCTGAATTGTTTAAAACCGGCGGCGATGAATTGATAAGGCGCATGCATCAGCTCATCAGCAAAATATGGCTAGCAGAAAGCATGCCCGACGATTGGAACCTCAGTGTACTGTGCCCTATACTTAAGAAAGGAGACCCTACAATCTGCGCAAGTTATAGAGGTATCAGTCTTATTTCCATCGCATATAAGGTTCTCTCAAGCGTACTGTGTGAAAGATTAAAGCCAATTACAAAAACACTGATTGGACCTTATCAGTGTGGCTTTCGACCTGGTAAGTCCACCATAGACCAGATTTTCACGCTACGACAAATCCTGGAGAAAACCCACGAAAATCAAATTGACACACACCATCTCTTTGTCGACTTTAAAGCTGCGTTCGATAGCCCGAGAAGGGATTGCCTATACGCAACAATGTCTGAGTTCGGTATACCTGCAAAGTTGATTAGACTTTGCAGAATGACGTTGACTAACACACGCAGCTCCGTCAAGGTAGGAAATGACCTCTCCGAAACCTTCAATACGGAAAGAGGTTTCAGGCAAGGCGATCCACTGTCTTGCGATCTCTTCAACATCATCATGGAGGGGATCGTACGAAAGGCAGGTGTGCATCGTAATGGCACCATTTTCTATAAAGGTGTCCAGCTCCTTGCTTACGCTGATGATATTGATATTGTTGGCAGAACCAAGAGAGATGTTACCGCTGCTTTCGCCGCTATCGAAAAGGAATCAGCCAAAGTGGGTTTGACGATAAATGAGGGTAAAACAAAGTATATGCTGTCTACAAACAAGGGAGCGCGGCGTTTAGACTCCCACGTTTCATCCGGCAGCTATAACTTTGAAGGAGTCAAGGAGTTTGTATACCTTGGCACCGCCATTAATACTAACAACGAAATCAGCCTGGAGATAAAGCGAAGAACAATAATTGCTAAAAGGTGCTACTACGGGCTCAGTAAGCAACTAAGTTCCAGAGCCCTCTCTCGATCGACAAAACTAACACTCTACAAGACGCTCGTTCTACCTGTGCTGCTTTATGGCGCTGAGGCATGGGTAGTTTCGCAAGCTGACGCAGCCGCTCTGGGGGTGTTCGAGAGAAAAGTTCTTCGCAAAATCTTCGGTCCTGTTCGAGTCGGCGATGACTATCGCATCCGAATGAACCACGAGCTGTATGAGCTCTACGGAGACATTGACGTAGTTCGGCGTATAACTGTGCAGCGACTACGCTGGCTGGGTCATGTCCATCGTATGGACGACGAAGCTCCAGCGAAAAAGGTGCTCGAAGCGAGGGTCGCTGGTCAACGACGACGAGGGAGACCATGCCTCCGATGGATGGACCAGGCTGAGGAAGCCCTAACCGCACTTGGTGTATCCGATTGGAGAAGGCGCGCGCAAAGCAGAGGCGCCTGGCGAGAGCTGATGAGGTCGGTCGAAATCCGGACACGGGTTGTCACGGCCACCTAAGTAAGTAAGTAATTTGTTGATTATGTATAATATTCGTTGAACTGTACAAGATTTTATTACATCTTATTGTACTAACAAGTGTCAAAATAAATAAATACGAAATACTAAATTAGTTAGCAAATTGTTTGTGTCGTTCACATTGTCAAATTTTTCGTCAAATTTCATTATTGTTTTGATCACTGAAGTGAAAGCATCCCGATGGCGGAACAATTAGTGGCGGCACTTGTTAAGGATTTTGTGATGGAAGAACAATCTAATGCCAAAATTTCAGTGCAATTGGCCCAGAGTTTCGTAAAAGTGGGCGGAAGTATAGTGCAACCACGCCCATTTTTAGTACAGTTGCAGACGGTAAACATACAAACCTAATTGCTAAATTTCAGTCTTATACGACCAAAACCGTCTGAAATATAGCATTTTCATTGATTTGTGGGCGGTAAAAGAGGGCGTGGAAACCCATTTTTGGTACAAATGCCGAAAGTAACCATACGAACTGAATTTCAAAATTTTAGTCTCATACAATCGAAACAGTTAAAAATATAGCATTTTTATTGATTTGTGGGTTGTAAAAGTGGGCGCGGTTAAATCTAAGTATGCAATAACCTAATCTAGGACGCAAGTAATACACGTTTTAAATTTGAGCTAAATCCGTTTAGATTAAGTCAAACAAATAAACAAATAAACAAACAGAAAATGATTTTTATTAATAAAGATAGATAGTTAGATAGATTCATTAATTACAAAAATTTTTTTCTCTCCTTACATGACTTTAAAATCAATAAAAAAAATTATAAAATTAACTACGAAATTGCCAACATAAACTTCATTTTATTATATAAACATCAAAAATTGAATGCATTTAAAGAACTGAATGCAAAATTGCATTTATGAAAATATTACAGCAAAATAACAATCAACCACGCCCGCGTTTCTTGTCGACCAAAACCGAAGCAAAAAGTAATAAAATAAAACCGATTATAACCCAGTCGGAAAGATCATAAGGTTACTAAATAATTCATGTTTTTCTCTAGCTTATTTATTTTTTATTTTATTTATTTATTTATTTATTACAGCTTTAATAAGCCTATTTATATATTAATAATTTCTTACAAAACCTTATTTTCTATATGTTTTAACGATTTTTAACTTAATTTCCTAACATAATTTAAAGTTATCTCACAGGTGTTGTTTTGCAGTATTTGTATAATAAATTTTTAAAACGGTTTTTGCTATCACAATTTTTGATTTCGCTTGGTAAAGCATTAAAGCATTTAAATCCTTTGTAATACAAATTTTGTTTTTCAGCTTCTGTTCTATATAAAGGCAATCTAAAATTATTTCTGTCTCTTGTTATATAGGAATGTATTTCGTTAACATATGTTAAATTATAACTAAGGTACTCTGGTACTAATCCATGTTTAATATTAAATATAAATTTCATTGTATGGAAGAGTAACTGTTGTTTAATGCTCAACCAATTTAGTGCATTCAACATAGTTAATGTTGGTGTATCATATTGTGCTTTTAATATATGGCGCATAGCTTTATTTTGCATCTTTTGTAGCCTGTCAGCTTGTGAGTCAGGTAAAATATATAATATTGATGGACAATATATAAAATGGGGTTCTATAATAGATCTATAAACCATAATTTTGTATTCTTTTCTGACGAATCGACATGTTCTTTGCATAAATCCTATTTTCTTTGCAATTTTATTCACTGTATAATCTATGTGATCATTAAATTTGAGTTTATTGTCTATCTGAATACCTAAATATTTAATTTTTTCTTCCTCATTAATCTTTTCATTGTTAATTTTTAGTATCTGATCACTTAACCTAACATTACATCGAGTAATTGTCATAAATTGTGTTTTCGTTATATTTAATTTAAGTCTATTTGTACACAGCCATATATAAAGTCTATCTAAATCTTCTTGTACTTTTATCATTGCAGTGCTTATATCAGTATCACTTATGGTTATTAAGGCATCATCAGCAAAAAGTTTAATTTTACAATGTTTAAGACAATCTAAAATATCATTAATATATTTATTAAATAAAATCGGGGCTAAGACCGATCCCTGGGGCAGGCCAATTTCTACTGGTACTTCTCTCGACTTTGCTTGATCTATTACTGTATGCTGTTTGCGATTTGTTAGAAAGCTATTAAACCATTTCAGCTCGATTCCATTGATTCCAATTCGTTTTAGTTTTTGCAGTAATATTTCACGGTCTATCGTTTCGAAGGCTCTTTTTAGGTCTATAAAGACGGCAATTATTGATTTTTTTTGCATTTAAGTCTTCTTTCCATTGTGCAATCACTAAATTTAGTGCAGTTTCGCAGGAATGCAATTTTCTAAATCCTGACTGCTCTTTAATTATAATGTTATTACTATCTAAATATTGCACGAGTTGTCTTTTTATCACAGTCTCTAAGATTTTTTCCATATTCGGAAGAGTATTTATTGGTCTCAGTTCCTCAGCTTTTAATGTTTTTGTCACTTTCTTTACAGGTACTACAGTAGAAATTTTCCATAAATTTGGAACCACTCCAGTTTTTACACTTTCATTTATTATAATTGCACAGAAATGTCCTAAATATTGCACTGAGTCTTTTATTACACCCTCCGATAGAAGATTTTTACCACCAATCTTGTATTTAAAATTGTCTACTATTTCGAGAATATCTTCTGTCGTTATTTCTGTAAATATTAGTCTAGTATTAATCTGCTGGCTTATTACATTATTAATAGGAAATCTTTGAATATTATTATTTATGTCCATTATGCTATCAACAAAATATTTGTTTAATGCCTCTGCGATTTCAGCTTTATTTTCGTAAACTTTATTATTTATGTTAATTTTATTTATAGTGTCTTTTTCTTCTGTTATGTTGACCGTTTGTTTAAGATATTTCCACATATGTTTAATGTTTGTACTATTAATTTGAACTTTGTGTTCCATATACTTTATTTTTTTAACTTTAATTTGTTTTTTGTAATACTTTTTTATGTCGTAGTATTCCCTCCATATTCCAGTATTTTGACATTTTTTAAATATGTCGTATTTATATCTATTTAATTCAGTCAATTCGCGATCGTACCATTTGTTTTCCAGTTTGACATTTATTTCTCTTTCACTTGTTAATTGTTGCATAGAGTTTAATAAGCTGTTTGTTAAAATACTAACTTTTTCGTTAACGTTAACGTTATTTAAAACATTATAGTCATAGCATCGCAATAAGTTTAATAATTTTTCGCAGTCGTAA
The DNA here is from genome assembly GCA_914767935.1 of Coremacera marginata. NCBI lineage: Eukaryota > Metazoa > Arthropoda > Insecta > Diptera > Sciomyzidae > Coremacera > Coremacera marginata. Next base: position 77,175,197 of record OU612045.1, read on the forward strand.
TTTTCCCATGATATTATTTTCCTCTTTTCTCGCATTTCTAGATGCTCATTTATATTTATTTTGAACATTATTGTTTCCGTGATCTGATATTTGATAATTGTCTAACCTTTCAGAATTTATATTATTTGCATTTGTGTATAAATGATCGATTAATGTTTCGGACGATTCCGCTATCCGTATATTAAAATTAATTATTTGCCGCATTGATTCTGATTGAAATATTTCATTAAGTTTTAAGCTGTAAGTTGAATTTATATTTAAGTTTATATTAAAGTCGCCAATTATAATATTATTATTAGTCTTATGGTGGCGAAGACAGGATCATGCGAAAGTAAGTATGTTGTTTGTTATATTTCGAGCACCTTACGTCTTCGTTTAAGATTGCAATTACAAAGGAATGCACGGGTAAGACGATCATGTCTTCATGTGATCATTTCCATATTTACTTTATTTCGTAAAGTAAGAGACATGCAGTGGCATGAAGACAACATTTTGATTAATGTTACGAAGATATGAAGTGTAGCAAGAATCCAACGAAAGACGAGTAAAGAACAAACGTCTACTGACCGGTGGTGGTATAGTGACATTCATTCTGGCAAATATTACATTTAACAATATTTAACCATCCCTTTTTTTGGATTTTAATTTCAGGTTTTCAACGTCAAAACGTAAGTGGTTCTTAAAAAAACAATAAAAACATAATATAAAGTGAAAGGAGAGCGAAAAAATAAGTTCGATCCATGGCCTTACGTTCACCTCATTTTGTAAGTAGAAACGTAAGCAGTGTTTACAATTTCCGTTGTCGAGAAGGTTCAAATGGATTATGTACGAGTACAAGCACGCACGCAAACTTACAAAATAAACAGGCACGCTGCAGAGATAACTTCCTTTTACGTTGGTAAAATTTCGTAAGTGCTTTTCTTCTGTGAAATATTACACACTGTTTTTATTCTGCGCTCGTCAATTGATAAACGCTGTTTGTATATTTTTTGTTTTTTGCACATAATATACAGTCATTTTCACAAGTGAGTAGAAGTTAGTTTTTATGCATACGGATATAAGCGTAACTCAAAGAGAGCTTTCGATTTTAAGAAATTGCTCAACAGTGAGATCAATCTGAAAAATCTGAAAAATTGTTAAAACAAAACATGGAGAAGCGAAGCGAAAAAATCTGTCGAAAATTTTTCAGATTTCACTCCAAGCAAATCACAGAACGAGGAGTTAAGAGCTTCGCTTCAAAAATATATATTAAAGAACGCACATGAAACAAAATTGAACAAACATTTTACATACCTTGCCATACATGCGAATGCAATTCCATATTTATTGATATCACTTAAAAAGCACTTAAAAACGAAATTATAATTTTTTCGGAATCAGCGATAAATTTTACATCAAAAAAGTGTATTTTGGTATTTTTTATCGTTTTGAACTTTCGTTGTAATAGATCAAAAGGTGTTTACAACTTTCAAATTTAAAAAAAAAAGTCTGGAGCTCGAAACACCAACGTGATCCAGAGACACAACCACCGCATTTTGGAATTATTCTATAAAAATTTTGGCGATCACACCGTGTAGTTTTACAAAACAGAAATCTTTTCAGATAGGGGTAGTTTTTATCTGAACTCTTTTTACCTTTGTTATTGGCAAAATACCACTTGTATGCGAACAAATGAAAAAGTAGAATATATGTAGTATACCTGTGGAATGCAGTGCCGGATTAAGACTGCTTGATGCCCTAAACAATCCAAGCTTGTGTGCGCCCCTATTCACTAATAAACTAGTATCGGTCTTTAAATAAGTTATATTATACCATAATAAGTAAAGAAAACGCTTTTCTGATATTTTCTGGCGTTAGCAAGAACTTAAACCAACAGTAGAACGTGTTTGGAATGAGTTCAAAACTTCATAAACTCGATTTAACACAAATTAGGGATCGGTTACATAAATTAGGATCGACGGTTACATAATAAGATCTGTCAACATAAATAAGGGATCGGTTAAAACATATGATTAAAATTGCAACTACTGAAAAATAATAACATTTCGAAACAGTGTGAATTATAAGATTTATAAGTAACCTGCTTTCTTAATTTAAAGTAATTTAACACTTTAATTCAAACAAATAATTAAGTAATTTAAACAATCACAATCAAATCAATCAGTCTTAGTTTACTAGTGTGAAACTAGGCTATTTAATAGACACTCATTTTCTTAAGGGTACCTTTATGTTATAAAGGCAATTCTGAAGGCGTTTTTTGAAATAATACTACAAAAAAATGGTCAGAGATATTGATATAAATTTTTTATTATTGATTTCATCAATTCTTAAAGTACATAAAAATGGTTTTTTTTTGTGTTTGTGACGTCATTTGTGTGTACATGGTGTATTTATGAAGCAATGCGAGAAGAGTTGGACCATTTTGATTGCAGATTAACATGATGTGTAATCATTTAAAAAAAAACAAAAAAAATGGAAAGGAAACACTTACGCCAAGGTAGTGACTTCGAGTTTTTTTTTAAATTTTTGTTTGTAAGGAAATAACGCGTATTTAAAGTTGATTTCATATAAAATGGGTGTTAATTTGAGTACATAACGAGCTGAAAGTTTATTTTAAGGCTCATTTTTAAAAAAAGGGTGAAGTCACTTCCACAGAAATTGCCAAAAAGAATATGCATATAAATTTTGATGTCAAAAGTTTCCGAATTATCTTGCAACAAATTTCAAAAAGCCCATTTTGAGAAAAACGTGTTGAAGTTTCAAAACGACTTTTTTATTATTAAATATGGGAAAATTGATGAAATATTGTTACTTATTAATATTACTAAAAATACAGAAAAAAATAAAACCGAAATGTTTTTTGAGAAATTAACTTTTGAATGCTAAAAAACGTGTTTTTTTAAAAAAAATTTATAAAAAGTAAAACATCATATTTTTCCAAAAAATGAGCAACTCAATCAAATTTTGCGACTTATCAATCTAGATCAATTCTAGGTCAATATTATAACCCCTCCAGAGCCTCAAATATTACTTGCAGCTCAGCAGTATTCAGCTGCTTTGATGATTTTTGCCATTTAGCCAGTTCAGTGCTCAAACGGTTTGCCTGTTTCGAGCGCATATGATTGCGGGCTTTTCATTATAAGTGTATAAGTTAATTTTAACTAAACTACATTTGTTTAAAAAAAATATATTTTATTTTCGCTTGTGCGCCTTTATTAGTTAAATAACACTTAATAACTAACTTAAACATTTTTCATATCTTAATATTACACCTAAAGCTGCTCTGCAGCTGTTGCTATTGTTGTTGCTGTATTAGCTTACGTTGTCATTCCCACAGTGCAGCGGATGCGCGTGCAGCAGTTGTCAGCATATTTTGTTTATTAAAATGTTATTTGCGTTAACTTATATTAAGGCAATTCGCAAGGTGTTGTAAAATTGTATGTTGTATTGTTGTAAGTGAAAGATTTTCTCATTTTCTCCTTTATTAGTGAAGCGGTTTTTTTGAAACTATGGTTGTACGCTTTGTTAATGGTGGTTGTATGCTATGTATAAAATTGGCGTGATCGGATCGGAAGAACGCCTACCTCCCATACAAATTTATTTTATGTACATCACTTTGCATGGGACTTCCGGTCCGATCACGCCAACTTTATACACATCATACAACCACCATAAACAAAGCGTACAACCTAAATTTCAAAAAAATCACTTCACTAATAAGGTAGAAATGAGAAAACCTTTCACTTACAACAATACAACATACCACTTTACAACACCTTGTGAATTGCCTAATTGTATTACTTTTGGTATATATATACCAAAAACAGTACATTTTTCGAAAATTTTTAAAAAAACATTACATCAAATAAAAAAAACTGCATTTCGCAAGTACAAATTTTTTCAATGAAAAAACAAAAAGTGAAAACGATATATTGTACAGAAAAAGCAAAGCTATTGTCTCTAAATGAAAATTCAAATCTAATTCAAAAAATGTTGCTAAAAATGCCCTGCTAGAAGCGCCACTTTAAGCAAATTGATTATTTTTTATTTTGATATGATATCTTCTTTACAAAAGATCATTTTGACTTTTTGAATTTCTAGACATGGATACTTTTCCCGAAATCTATTTAAGTCTGTTTAATGTGTTGACTGATAAATTTCTTATTTTTTTTTAATTAGCAACCAAAAGTAATGACAGGACAGTAATCAAGTGAAAAAGAGACAAATCTTTATGACATTGTTGCCATCAAAGTGAATTCAAGTTCTAAATTCATCTTGGTTGCCATTATTATTTCGCTGTTTTCCTTGAACATGGTTTTACACTCGTTACGGGTTGCCATTGTTATGTTTCATGCTTTGCATTTTCTCCCAATAGAAGAACAGTAAAAAATAAGTTTAAACAGTATTTTTGATAAAAAAAGCAGTACTCAGTTTTTGAGTCTAAAAAACATTACAATACTGCGTTAATTATATAATATATACAATACAAACCAGTATAAATGAAAAAAGGAGAAGCGCAGCGAGAGATTAAAATTGTATTCAAATTGATGAAACCAAGTGCTCGATGGCGCGCGCTATATACGCTTATAAAAACATTTCTGTTTCAAATAAGAAAAAAAAAAATGTTTATGAATTCTTTAAGCATAAATGACGATTTTTATGAAAAAAAGTTCTTGATCGCGAAAATGTTTTTTTTTTTGGATAAAGGAACCTTTTATAAACTTTGGTCAATTATGCGAACAGTTTTGAAATGTTAAGAAAATTTGAAATAGAAGTAACAATTTCGGCGCTTGCTACAAATCTTCGGCCTTGGGCGAAGGTGGTGAAAGCTTCGGTCGGACACTAAGCTCGAATAAAGGGAAAAATCTGAAAATTGTTAATTTGTAGTTATATCACATAAAAAACGCAACTAAAACTCTCACACCACACCGCACGGTAGATTTATACTTTATTTATAGTAATACCTAATTATAAAATAACATATTAGGTCTGTTTTCGAACTCACTTCAAGTAACTTGAAGTTACTCGAACGTGTTTCTTTACACATTTTTCCAGCACGAGAAAGAAAAAGAGCAAGCAAAATGTCACTCTCTATTACTCAAACTATACTTGAAAAATTTTTTCGAGCACGAATCTCGAGCTTCAAACAGCTGATTATTAAAGTAAAAAAAAAACAATTGTTGTGCTGTGTTGTGGAAAAAGATTAATGCAATTGGTTAGCAAATTAATAAAAATAACGTTAAAATATGTAAAATGAACGGAAATGGAAGTGTCAATCTTTTAAATATACTGCTACCAGATGTTTCCAGCTCATCTGAAATTATTTTAATTTAGCATTTTTTAAATACGAGTATGCCAGCCAGCCAATTACATTTTTATTTTCTTTCAAATATCAGCTGTTGGGCTTGGAACTTGAAGTCGTTTCCGTACTTTTTGACAAATTTTCTCATTTTGACAGATAATCAAATTACTCTCTATTACTCCAACTTTACTCGACAGACCTATTAAATGAATAACGAACATATGCGCAACGACGCAGATGATCACGTGCTGCAATCTCTGTGCCACAAGCAGCTGATAAAAAGCTTTTTAGCAGCATTACTATGCTCACATTACAAAGGTAGTAGATAGTTTTTTGTTGTCGAGTTCCATGTAAAGATTTCTGATGAAAATTTCCGGATCTTTGCTTCTGTAGGAAATACGTATTTGGTAATAGATATGAAAGTAAGTTATCATTATTAGAATAAGTTATCTTTCAACAAGTAATGTAGCAAATAGGTAATACAAGCTGCAAATTTTTTCGGTAATGTCTATAGTGCCCTCCGAGACGTGTTGCCCTAAGCAATTGCTTAATTTGCGTATGGGCTAATCCAGGACTTCATACCACCGTAAGTAGTTGTTTTACAATTATTTTTTACATAAAAATCAAAGCACACGCATTAGTTACGCCTGCTATCAGAAACGATGTTTTTTTCAGAGATTTTCTAGTACTGCGAGCATATAGCTGTTTTTGATCACTTTAAAACCAAAGAGATATAAAAAACGTCAAATGCGGAATGTGGGCCATATATAGTGTTAACAAAATATGTAATAAAAAAAAAAATTGAATAAAATTACATACTAAGAAAAAGAATTCTAGCGAAGCAGCACACTAAGCGATAATGTAATAACAATATTTATACTTCTACAAACAATTTCAATAAATCAACTAATCTTACAATGTGTGCAGTGGTAAACGCATATGATTTCGTTTTATGTATAGGAAAAATACATATTCAGTTAAATGGTGATTTATATAAAATTGATTTTGTTTTCCTACTTAAATTGATTTTACGCACATAATAAAAAAATTTAATGAATAAAAAAATTGTTTGCTTTGTTCAATTATTTAAAATGTATTCTAAACTTAAATTGTTATTTTACTGGCTACTCGTGAATTTTCAAAATTACAATAATGCATATGGGCATTTCCGTGGTGGCGCACATGAAAATCATACGACTTTAATGAGTGAAAAAGGAATGGAAAATGTAACTTACAAGTTCCTTATTTTGATTTTCCAATAGCTTACTAAGCACACTATACAAGGTGTAAAACCTAAGAGTTGTCAAAAGTACGGCTCTTAGATAGAAGCCACCAAAAATGATACTTTACGTGACAAAAAATAGAAGTGATTTTTGACTTGGATCACAGAATTAGTGAAATTCTGTAAATTGGCAAGAGTTTTTGTATAAAACTTTTTTTAGAAAGATTTGAAATAGTATAAGTTTATTGTCAAAGTAATCAAATTTAAAAACCTTTTCTCGTTTTTTTTTTTTACTGGGCTTAGTATGAAACGTTACGAGACATGGCGTTACGTGACATTTTTTCCATTGTAATTCGTTTGGGTAGTTAAGTAATTAGGTCATTAAGTAATTAATATTTAGTTTAGTTTAGATTTAGTTATTAAAAAACAAATTTTATATATTCTGCCTCTAATTGCCTCAACCATTTTTCATTATTTTTAGCCAATGCCTTCCATTTTTAATAAAACAAAAACTTTGCGAAACATTTGCAAAACATTTACTAAAAAGAAAAATTACATTTGTGATACAGTGCAGACGGTTCGATCACCATGGTAAATGAATTTATATTTAAATTGATTAAATCAATAAAATAAAAATGTTTCTCTAAGATAATATCATTAAAGAATAAGTTTTTAATAACTTTTGATTTTCGTGTCACGGTGGACTTTTCGGCGGAAATGCCCATATATTTATATGCCATGCCACACTTTTTATGAAATTTTTAAAGAAATACTAATTTATTTGTTTTTTAAAACGAACAAGTTTTATTATTATTTATTAGTTCCTAACATTATTTTAGTTATTCTTTACTTTATAAGAGTTTTGTATTATTTCCCGGTTCAGTTTACGTATACCTTATTGAGGTTAATGCTCCTGGCTTCAATTTACTCATAGAAGGAAGTCCTCTAAAGTCACATATTACCCCTTGTGTTGACACCTGGCTCACCGGTAATCCATCGTGTGTTTAAGTTGGTCTTGGAGCCATATTTTTGCAGTTACCGAATTGGAGCTTGGTGGACGTAAAAGATACCTAATGTAAGGAATAATTGAGTTCCACATAAAAATGTATGGAAGGCTTGGGGGCTCACCGGTGAGCCAGGTGTTCATGAGAGGAGTGTAGACATGCTGTCAACATAAAAGTTAAAGGTTTCCAACTGTTTCCAGGTTCCAAAGTTTCCAATACAATACTCATCTAATTAAGCTCACCCATTTTAAGTTGCATGTCTCCTTGAATATGCTCATTTTTAAATTGCTCCATGCAAATTCTTCATGTTTTTTCTTTAAAGGGCTGACAAAAACTAAGCCATTGCCTTAACAGTTTCTTATTTTTGGGAAACAAGAAGGAACTAATTTTATTTTCTGTATTTTTTTGAACGCTAACAATTTTTAGCCACGCACATGATTTTTACTTCATTTTCATACAAGAATTTCTTTTCAAGTAGTTCAATTTGTTTAAGTGATCACATAGTTGCATTAATTTTTGTTATGCAAAAGCGCTGGGTGACGTCATTTAGCCAAATGTTTCTCATAATCTTGTTTCTATCATTCTTGGTCACAGCACAACAAATAAAATTGTGTGTGTTTGAATCAGTGATGTGATTTGGTGGGATTTCAGGCTCATTTTGGACTCATTTGGATATTTGGACTATTTGAGTACGTGTGGCATTTCGGATGCTAAGGTGGGATTTTCTACTGTGTAATAATTTTTAAAAGTTTAAATTCCTTGCAAAACTGGAGAAGGCCAGAGAGAGAGATGAAAACATTTTCATTTCTTACTTTCTCCTTAACAGATTAAGCAAAGTCAACACAAAGCATTGGCTTGCAATTGTGTTGTGCTGTGTGTCTTGTGAAATGTTTGAACACAAATGATTGGGAACTGGACCTACATGTTATATGCCGACTCCTCAGTTTTTACTCTCTGAGGTTTGCTATTGTCTGCAGAGAGGTGACGACCGAACAGCAAAATTAATTCAATTGAAAAAACTTTCTGTGTCAGGTGGGATTCGAACCAGAATTCTCTGGCGTATGGGTCAGACACTTTACCCACTGCGCCACGGCCGTCACATCACCTTTCTAGAACGCCATCTATACGCCATCTATAAAATGACCGACAAAAATCATTAAAAATGTTAAAGAACTCTTCAACAAACATGAAACAATCGGTTGGAAGTCTTAAAATTCTAATATGTCTTCTACAACTTAGTTTTTCGGCGTGGGGTAATGAGTTTCCCCGTGTGGCCGCTATGTGGCCTGGCTGAGGTGTGACCGCTAAAGATTAAATTTTAGCAATTATTTTTATTAAGTAAAAGGTGTTTTTAACTTCGTTTGCCATAAATAAATAGCAGCACTAAATACGTATATTGCAGCCTGTCGAATTATAAATATATTTGAATTGGTGACAACAAGGCAATGAACCTACTATCCGGCCGCCGAATAATCGGCTATCGGGCCTTGCAGCTCGCCGGATATCCGGTATCCGAACAAACCACTATCCGCTGCATTTCTAATTTTGACCATTTTAGTCCTAATTGTAGTTTGTCTAGTCAAGCAGATCTCTATAAAAATTAAACATAAAACAGAAATTTGTTATTTTTTTCATTGAAATGGTACGAGTATTTGCTTAATTTTTATTTTTTCTAATCAGTTTTTCTTCGTTTAGATACCTGAAAAATTTTTAAAAATTTTTTTGTACTTTTATGTAAAAATAAATATTATTTATTAAAAAAAACTATCTCTTATTTTCATTTCAAATATCCGCATCCGAGGATATTAATTTTATTCATCCGCATCTACATCCGCATCCGGGTTTTTCATTTTTTGGTATCCGCATCTGCAAAATGTTATTTAACTTATTTTTATATACATCTTTTTGTAATATTTTATGTTTGTTCACTAAGGGTGATGTTATGCTGGCGGTCAAATGATCCCTGGTCACGTCAGCGATTTTTTTTCGTTTGATGTGCTCAGTGCCCAAAGTTTATTATGCTGACGGACTTATGATCCCAAAATACCAGTAAACTTTTTGCTACTTGTAGTACTTTATCTGATAAAAGTATCATCGTTGATCATGGTTGAGTGTTGCTTAATAGCGGGTTTCATTACTGCTTTCATACATTTCGTACTGAAATTGTACTATTTTAATGCTAAAACACAAATGTTGTGAATAATTCCACAAAGCAACACTGTTTTGATACCGTGATTTCATATTTTTATCGAATTATTTGGTGATCGTGGTGGGCAAAATTTATTCTCTGGCTCTCACTTTTTCAATTTACATTAAAACATCAACACTGCGTGTCCATGAACGCCAACATAACATATCCCTAACAAAAAATTATAACAAATTGTTACAAATTTTTGCTAGTAAAGCGTTCACGTACTCGAAAATTTTGCAACGAGAGAAGACTACGAGATCATAGGGTAATTCCAGCGGATACTTACACTACAAACGATATTTCCATGTCAGGGTAAAGCTTCATGTGATTTTTTTCTTTCCTCTTTCGTTTTTTTTTTTATATTGCAAAGTTTTCTCTGAGGGTTACAGCCTAAAAAAAATAATAAAGTTTGTACAGAGGTTTTAAAACTTAACGGGGGAAAAACGCAAATATATCATGGTGACTGACACTAAACAAAATCCACTCAGGAGAAGGATCTCCGAACTAATTGCTATTTCTCCCTCAGTATTGAATTTTTAGTTATGATTTTTTTTTTTGCCAAGATATTGATATGTTAAGCACTACAGAAAAATATAAAAATCAGAAAAATTTGCATTTCTATAAAATATTTATTTGACATTATGTGGGTAACTTACACTTCGGGTAAATAGTTACTGACACTACAGTCGTATTGTGGTTAAAAAAACAAAACAAAATTAGCCTTTTTGTACTTTCTTAAAACTATAACTATAAAAAACAAGCAGGACGCGCTGGTCCTCGCCACTGACATTTTCTCTTATCAGTGAAGACGCTAACCAGTGCTGCCGAAAGAACTTCAATATTAGTACATTAGTACAATTACTACACTTCTGTTCCATACAATTCAAATTTGAATTCTACTACTATTAATAAACATTCGTGCTACCCAAACTTTGAATGCCTTATTTGTTTAATTTTAAAGGCACGAATTTATTTTTGCGCTTAATTTTTACACACTGTTTTAAATTTACACAAAATAACTAACGAGTTTATACCTTACATTTGCATACAAAACAACTTTCTTGAGCATATTCATTAATCACTCTTTTCACTTGTCGTCGTTTAACTTTGCCATTTTTGAGTTTTATTGTTCACAGTAAACAAATAAAATATTTAAACAAAAGTCTCTCTAGTTAAAATATATCTACATTAATAAATAGCTATATTAGACCATCTTTTTAACCGATTTGTTCAGTCACTTTTAGATTAAAAAAATATGAAAATTATTGACATTTAAATATTTTTGTTACGACACAACATTTGTCGGCCAATTTAACATACCATTTAAAGCCAGCGCGAATAGTTTTTTTAAATTTTTCCTTCGTTCCTTCTTCTCCTCTTTCTAATAATATTACTTACTTACTTAGTTGGTCGTAACAACCCGTGTCCGGGTTTCAACCGACCTCATCAGCTCTCGCCAGGCGCCTCTGCTTTGCGCGCGCCTTCTCCAATCGGATACACCAAGTGGGGTTAGGGCTTCCTCAGCCTGGTCCATCCATCGGAGGCATGGTCTCCCTAATAATAATAATAATATAATTTCTAATAATATACTGTTTGTTAAAACCAGACGTAAAATTTATTTTTGGCGCAATTTTTCAATTTTAATGCAGATTTCGATTTTTAAATTAAGTTTTTTATCATGATGTGCTCCAAGTCTTTTCTTTTTTTTTTTTGCTATTGTTTGAAAAGCACTGTACCGTGGTACTAATAAGGCTTATAAATCTTAAATTTTAGGCTTTTTATTAGAGGAAAAAACCACTTTTCGAAACACATTCGCTTGAAAAATATGGAATTTATGCACCAAGCTATGATATGAAAAATATTAACCAAATCGGCTTAGTCTCAATTGATGCGGCAAATTACATGTGGCATTTGATTTTTATATATATCGATAGATATAAGTAGTATATAAGATATAGGTATAAGTAGATAAGTATAAGTAGGATTGGCAACATTTATATACATATTGACCGCCATTTGGACCCATAGCACTTTCATACCAAGTTTCACTATGAAAACATAAAAAAATAATTATTTATAATGATTTCGTAAAAGTGGGCGTATATATAGTCCGACCACGCCCATTTTTCTATTGAAATTTATGTCACGGCTATCGATGTCAGCACACAATCGAAATTCAAAACGTCGATAGTCTCGGTAGTTTGCCATCAATAATATGCAATACAAAACTTTTAACTTCTATAACTCGGTTACTGACACTACAGAAATAAAATGCTTAAAAACCAAACGAATTTACTTCTGAAGAATTTTTAAAAATACTTTTCAGATTTGCGTAGCAACAAAGAATGAAAGAATGAAAAAATTTTGGGAAACAATTGTTTGTGTTAAAATAAAGCATAAATAACCTTCTTTTAGTTACTGACACTACAGCAAATTGCTTATTTTTGAAAACTCGATAATATATTTACAGAAAGTAAATATATTAACATAAGATTTGTCTTACCTTAAGTTTTTTCTATTGCAAAGTATTAAAAAAATTGCTTGCACAAAAAATCCATCTGACCACCAATAAAAACCAACACTGTTGCATTTGCGCAGAAGTAAAAGAGTTGCCGTTGTAAAAATTATATTATTGCTTATAGCCTCATTCCCTATCCCTAACGAAATATTCAACGATCGATTGCTCTGCGAACGATGCTGTGTATTGTTGAGAGTCTGTATCTCCAACGATAAGGTTCGCCAGCCCTTACGGAGAGCTTACGTTTCTTACGTATGTCTAAACTCTTATACGCAAACAATTGTCAAATAAATCATTGCCTAATAAAAGATTTTCGAAATTTTCTTAAGGTTGTCGCTTTTATATAAAGATTTTATAAACTTTGCGTTCTGTTTTTTACTTGATGGCAGTGCCTATGATTGATTTGTTTGTTTTTTAATGACAGCTTCTTTTTTTAAGTTAAATTTGTGTTTTTAAACAATTCTGTTGATTTACAATTGTTTTTTGTGTTAGTGATTATAACATATTGGCTAAAAATATTTTAATTGCGGTAATGTATGCAGCAATTGCAGTATTCGACTTTGACCTATCAGATGAAGAAATAGAGCTCAGGGTAGAGCGACGAAGATTGCGAGATCGCACAAATGTTTTGGAACTAAAGGATTCTGAGTAAGTATTTTAGAACACATTTTAAGAGATTCAAAGAATTTGATCATTGCACATACAATTATTCTAATATCACTCTAAAGTCAGTTTCCCAGACCGCGGCATTTCTGCATTAAAATTTTATTAAATACTTCGCACCAGTAGTAATTTTAATTGCATCCCCAAAAATATTTCTTAACAGGTTCGTGTCAAATTTTCGAGTAAATAAGGAGGTTTTCCAGAACATATTTACTGAAGTCAGCGTGCATATGCGAACCACCTACAGGAATACTCATCTTCCACCACAACTAAAGCTGTCTACATTCCTCCGATTTTTGGCTACTGGAAGCTACCAATGATCAGTGGGAAATGAATGTGTTTCCAGTATGTCGCAATCAACTGTGGCAAAAGTGATAAAAGAATGCCACACAATTTTTGAGGAGCACTACTGCCAGAAATGGGTAGTTTTTCAAAAGACTGACGAGGAGGAAAATACTGTCAAAGAACACTATTATGATAAGTATGGAATTCCAGGTGTTATTGGCTGTGTGGACGGAATACATGTCCGCATAAAGTCACCTGGTATGAATAGTCGTCATTTATTCTACAACAGGAAAGGATTCTACAGCCTCAATGTGATTGTAGTAAGTATGAATTGTTTGCTTTACTAGAGTTCAACTAAACTTATTTACCTTATAGATTTGTGATTTAAACATGGTTATTTCATTTGTCGACGCAAGACATCCGGGTGCGAATCATGATTCTTTTATTTGGAAATACAGTGCAGCAGAACAGCATTTAAGATCCAATTTCATAAACGGAAAAAGAAATACTTGGCTTCTAGGTAATAGATAAATAAGTTCAATATTAACACAAAAATTATTAACTTAAAATTAACCATAATCATTTCAGGTTATTCTGGCTACCCGTTGGAACCGTACTTAATGACTCCTTATAGGAATCCGACCGATGAATCTGAGAGACGATTCAATGAAAAACACTGCAAGGCACGAAATGTAGTTGAGCGCTGCTTTGGAGTTTTGAAAAACCGGTTTCTTCTTAATTTTTCTAAACTTTAAGATAACACTTCTAACGGTTTTATAGGTTCGAGAGGTCTTCACTATTCACCAGAAAAGGCCACCCAAATTGTGAATGCATGTAATGCAAAACATAATTCATGTATTTTCTACAAACATGATTGGCCTCCTCTGAACCTTGCAGATGCTCCCGAAGGAAATGCAAATACCAGCAATGATGAAGTATTAAGCTCTGAAGCTTCAAACATAGCCATTGAAGTACGAAGAAGTATTGATGAAAGCCTACAATAAGCGATGCATTATTTCTGGCGGTGTTGATGAATTGGTATAGTGGCCAACAAAATAATGCTGTCCGGTTTGCTTGTGAATTAAAAATCACTATGACCGCTGATTAGTTGGTGTAGCGGCCAACGAAACAGTATTAAGTGTTGTTTAACCTTTTTAAAAACCACCTTAGTGACTATCGGCTGAAATGAGCAGCATTAGAATAAATTAAGGAACATTACGATAAATAAATTCTTTTTTCCATCATTTAGTTCGTTGTATTTTAAATTTATTATTATTTCAGTTCTGTTGTTAATTCATATGTTTGTAGCTTATAAATATTAAAATAAATAAACGTATTTATATCAAATAGATTAAAAATTATTAAATGAATTATTAGTTAAAAAGGTACGTTTTCTTATATCACAGTAAATTCATTTAAAGACTTCGTTTTATAGACTTCGTCGAGATAAAAAAAGATAAAAAAAAAGCAGCAGCTAACAGTGGCATTGCAGCACTTTCAAAAAATCAAGCGGAAGCTATAAAATCCATTCTGAGGCTTATCCTGAAATGTTTGCTTTAAAAAAAAAAACAATAAACTTACTATGTATTTTTCATGAGTTGGATAAACTCTTCAAAAGCCGTTGTTTGCCTTTTTGCAACAGCAAGCATTTCAACTATAAGTTATATATATAAGTTATATATATAAGTTAAAGTTATCAACTATAGTTTAATGGTTGATGTCTGTTGACAACATTTATGTACTTTGCTCTTCAAAATTTTAAATTTGGATTTAGAAAATGGAGGTAGAAAATATCGTCCACAGAAAAATCGTACAAAAAATAAAATTAAAGATCACTAAAACGAAAAATTCCAAAACAAAAAGAATTTTAAAAAAATGTAAAAAAACACCCAATAAAAACGAAAAATGCCCAAAATTTTGGAAAAATTGCCTAAAATGCAATCTTGCGGTGTCGGAGTGCTTGACAAAAATAAGCTCTCTTAAATTTATTAAATAAATGAAAATATCTGGAGAAAGAAATAAATATTATTCATAAGTAGTAAGGTATGACTATCGCGGGACGGGGACTGATTTTGACTAAAAACTTTGAATTTTTTTAAAAACAAGATGATCGAGTGATCGAGTAATAGTTATAACCAAATCACTAGTAGTCAATGTGAACTATCACTCGAAAACAAAAAGTGAAATAGTCCTAAAAAATTAGGTGATTTTTGTATGGCAAATAGCCAAATCAATAAACGAAATTTCGCTCAAAAACGTGCAAAACCGCATAATTTTTTTTGGCGGTTTCAAAACGTAAATTAACTGAATTTTGTATGGAGAAATTTTGGGGGATTCTTATTTAAAGTCTATATTTCCTTTAGCCTTTTTAATGTTCTCATTAAAATAAGTTCCGTTATATACAGCCATGATCACATAAATGCATAGTTTTTAGTAATATCAACTACAAATTTAGTTTGTTTTCCAAGTTATATGAAAAGAGCGAGCTGTATAGGCTCCATCGTAGTCCTGACAATGCCTTAATATACGTACAAATTAATCCATTTTGTTATCAATTCAATATCAACGCTAAGAAAATCAGGCCAGTACCATCTCTCTACACCCTGATAAAGTTTTGGTGGCAATTTTTAAACTTATTTCTTGGCGATTGTTTTGTCATCTAATCAGATGACAACAGATTTGACTTAATTTTCTCCTTGCAAAATTCTTTATTCTAAAATTGTGGTCATTTATGAAACTATTTTTTGTTAAATTCAGCCATGCCTCAATATATTTTTTGACAGGAGTGAATTTTTTCTACTCAATTAATCAATGAGAAGAGTCTGCATTAAATTTCTCATCCATTTCTGACATTCTACGACTATTTAAAGTATGTTGCTTTGCAATTTTTGCTAAATTTTTTTTGCAGAAATACTCTATATCTAAAGATTGTTTTTGCCATTTTTTTAATTAAAAAAAATTTTGACACAAATAATGCGTAAAACAAAATGTATTTGAAATATTCACCTTAAACCTTATTAAGATGGAGAGTGATTTAATTTAATCACTTAAATTAGAGCTTGCTACATTTGTGATCAACCAAGAACTGCCTTCCATGATCGGCTTAAAAGGCATAAACGAAATAAAACACGAAAAAGTTAAAGTTTTTTGATTTCCCAAAACTGTTAATTCGAAATTTCGACTATTTTCACCAAAAATAAACTGGACTTGTTGAGATTATTAAAAAGTGTGCTATTTGTGAGACCATGGCATGACCGTGTGACCATAAAGAAGGTCTTCAATATTGAATTGCGACTTTTTATAACTAAAAGCCCTATTAACGTCAAATTGGCCCAATTTTTGTTTGAATTCTGGCCCTTTTCCAACTAAGCCAATATCATCCCTGTTTCGCACTGGATGTGGTTGTCAAAACTCACTGTCTCAGTAAAAGTGTGCACTGTTTACACGTCATTTAACCTAGCGTCCACACGTGCAAGTGCAAGTTCGAAAAACTCAATACATCCAAACATTTTTACTAACACGCTCATATTTCCGGACTTGTAGCATACTTGCAGCGGTACTTGCAAGGAAATTTCAGAAGCAGTGAGTTTTGGCACTTACTGCAAGTAAATGTTAAAAAGGGGGATTAAAGTGAGGCTTTTTGTGGATTTTTCCGGAATTCTCGCAATTTTATACAGGAAGCAATACTGGTAACATGTTTTCCTCGTTTTTTAATTTCTTCATTACAGCAACACTGTAATTGCAGTGAGAACCTTTGTATTTGACGATATTTTTAAACGAACTTGCACTTGCACATGTGTACGCTGAAGCAACTTGCAGCTGATTTCGAACTTTTTCGAAGACAATATATATTCCCTACTTGCAAGTGATTGCTTGCACGTGTGGACACAGGGTAAATTGAAGGATCATTCAGAATTTGTTGTTGTTTTCCCAGCGAACAAAAAGATGAACTATCTGCAAGAGCGGAAATGAACTTTCAACAGTTCATCGCATCAATCTAAATTTTGATTGAGCTCCAGACCTGCATCAATCAATTACACGGTTGCAAATTCCACTTTTCTGATACTTACAAAAACATTTTTACTCGGCAGCGGCCATTTAATCAAAAAATCCCGTGTGAGCAGCTATTCAATCAAATATCTCGAAGAGAGTAAAAAAGAACAAAAAAATCGATATTCTTCATTCAATTTGAATAACGTGTAAACTCAGCCGTTATTGCCAGTGGACTGCCAGCAGGGGTAATATTTGTGAGCTTTTAGGGCTTTTTTTTTAGCCCTTTTTAATTGTAAAAGCCCCGAGTCCCTTTTTAGTCGTTTTAGGCCCTTTTGAAAAAATTTAACCCAAAAAAATAATCGCAATTTTTAACAAGAAAAGTTTATTGGTTGATGTCTGTTGACAACATTTGTGTACTATGCCAACGTTCTACAAAATTTTAAATTTGGAGGTAGAAAATGGAGGAGGAAATATCGTCCACAGAAAAATCGCACAAAAAATAAAATTAAAAATCACTAAAACGAAAAATTACCCAAAAAAAAAATTAAAGAGAAATGTAAAAAAATCACCAAATAAAAACGAAAATATGCCCAAAATTTTGGAAAAACTGCCTAAAATTTAAGAAAATCGTGTATACAGTATTTCATAGTCATCACAAAAAATGCGCTTGCGTAATAATAATATAGATAACCATTTCACTAGTAGTCAATGTTAACTATCACTCGAAAACAAAAAGTGAAATTTAGTCCCTAAAAATTAGGTGATTTTTGTATGGCAAATAGCCAAACCAAAAAACGAAATTTCACCCAAAAACGTGCAAAACGCATAATTTTTTTTGGCGGTTTCTAGACGAAAATTAACTGAATTTTGTATGGAGAAATTTTGGGTGATTTTTATTTAAAGTCTATATTTCCTATCTCCTTTTTAAATGTTCTCTTAAAAATAAGTTCCGTTACATAAGTTAAATTATTCAGATCAGTTGGAGCTTAAAAAAAAGAAACTTTATTCATTCAAACGTTTTACAAGACTGTCTTAATTCTATTTCTTAATTATAAACGAAGCCTAATTTATCTTATCATTATTGTTGTTGTTGCTAACGTTTCTGCTGCTGCCGGCGTCGCACGTGTAGTTGACGAATTCAGCGGAAGGCAGGCGTCGGGTTGCATCTGGGCTGATTCTTGATTTTGGTGCTTATATGCATTTCGTGGGAAAATGCATGGTCGGCACTTTCTAATTGTTAACTCCTCCCTGCTTAAATTTGAATGTCCTCATTCAAAGAAATGTACCAGAATAAATATTCAGTAAGGTGATGGTCCTGAATATTTCTTGCTTTAACTCAGGCGACGTTCTTAAATCTTGTTGGCTTATGCTTTTAGCTATATCCTGTCTTATTGTTATAATTCTAGATGTTCCAAATTTCCAGGATTTTATTATGATTATAAATAGAATTAGCATTAATATTGTTGTTCCACTTAACAGAGATTGGCTTAAAATCCTTCCGGAACTTAGCCGTTGTATCTCTTTTGTATTATTGATATGGAGTTCGCTCAGTGCTTCTATCGATAATAGATTTATGTGACTCTTTTCCAAAGGTGATGGTTACAATATGGCTGGCATGATTTTTGCCGAAGATGACTGTATGCTTCTGTAGATTTTGCTATTGATTTTAATTGTGACATCATGATATTGCACCAGATATGTTCCATTCAAAGAGTGTTATTGAACGTTTCGGTTTCGTTAACAGTTATTGTTCCATTGAATTGATTAAGCATCAGAATACCGGGCTGTAGTTCTTCAACAGTGGGTAAATGTTGGCTATAAATTCTTGTACATGATGAGTTTAGGCTTCTTAATAATTTTGGTATACAACTATCATTACTTATATCTACTAATTGATTTTGCTTACAGACTGATAAAGAATTGTATTCTAATCATTTTTCTTTTATTCGAAATATATTTTTTTCATTTTGAATAACTTCATTAAATAACAATCTTATTGCAGTATTTCCTTTTTTTACTGGTTTAATAAGGATTCTATTATAATTAAAATTTGATGTAAGTGGAACTTTAACGATGTACAAAAGTGTCGTCATATTTGTTAATATATTTACTTTAGTAAATTCTAACGCTTCTTCCATTGTGGAGAATGTAAAATTTTTATTATTAAAAGTATTGATTGCTGTTTTAATTTCATTATGCGATAATAACATAGAATTTATTATATCATTTTTTGCCCATTGTATGGCAAACTGTATTTTAATTAATTCCTCTTTTATTAACCTTAATCTATATTGAACATTTGATATTAGTTCTTCGTTAATATTACTATCTTTCTTTATTACATTTTTCAATTCATTTGTTATTTTAGTAAGATTATTTATTCTTTCATTATATTGTTTATTAATAACTAGTTGCTCATTACTATTGGTAATTAATTAATTTTCTTTATTTTGTAATATTTCGAAATCTTCGTGATCGGGGCTACCTGCTATGTATTTCCATGCAGTGCCGATAAAATTAAAATCTCTTCTTTTTCTTAAGGGAGAAGTGGGTTTTATATTTGAGAGTATTTCCAATGATTGTAAAAGTTCATGATGTATTAAGGAATAGGAATGGTGAGATTTGTCAATATCAGTCATTATGTATTTCTCTATTTCATTTAAAAACTGTTCGTATTGTTTGATATCAATGATGTGTATTAGTTTGAGGTATCCTTCTTGTACTTTGGCTCTACCTATGTTTATAGAAATCATATGTGTCTAGGGCTTTTTGTCGGTAAGTTTGAGTCATAATAGAAAGTGAATCATTAGTTAATTCCATGCAACCAAGCTTATTTAAAATTAGCGACAAGTGTTGGTACACTTGCTGGTAGAAATCTGGAATGGTGAAATGTCCTTGTACAAGTGTTGTCATTTGGTACTCTAATGTACCAAGGTCTCTTTTATCTGCATAATGCAGAATAAGACATTTCAACATTTTTTTCCAGATTCAAGAGCAATATCGGCATGACCAATTATTTTATTTCTTATCACACTCAAAATACCGAAATATTTTGGTGTGCCTCATATAGGTTTGTACATAGTTAGGATTCTATCAACACTTTTCTTAAATGAAATGAACTCACTCGGATTGCCTGAAAAATCGCGTAGGTATTTCACGACATCTGGTATTTTTTCCATACGGGATAAACCGTCCACTCTAGGGTTGACTATTGTCTCGTCCGAGTCGTCTTCCATAAATGGATTTCTACTATCGTCTAAAACTTCTGTCATTATTTATCTTATCTGGTCCGTGAGGCTTGTATGTGTATCTGTATGGAGGGTATGTTGGAAAGGAGGTGTGGATAGGGAAAGGCTTTCTAGTCTTGCGGCTAGATCACTTGCATTATTTTCCTTCGCCATATTATTAAAATTTTATTTTTCTTTTGTAAATTATAGATATAAATAAAATAAATTGTTAATTGCTATAATTGTCTTGAGTCTTGTTCACTTTTTTTTTTTTTTAATTTTTATCTTATTCGTTTTTCTTTGCTCTTTCTATTTCTTACTGTATAAAATTATATAAATGTTTGTAACACGAAATTAAATTTGTTTCTATTTTATTTATGCAAAATATCTTAAATATTTAAACTTACAAAACTAAGCAAATGTAAAACATCTTCTAGTGAGTCCAAGGATGTGCGGAAAAGATTCTCTTTTTTCCGATGAGGTTTTTAAGCTGCAGCGGTGACTTGAGTTTTCCTAAGATATCTCTGCCTGTTGAACTTCGGGGAAATTTCTCAAGTTTTTCTCCAATAGTACTGTTGAATTGTTCAAAAACTTTGCAGGATTTTGATTTCAAAACTTTTCTAGGATTTTGAATTGTTCTCTTTATAGAATCTTTTTAGTATTATGAAATTTTGTTCAATGTTTTCAAAAACTTTTTTAGGATTTTTGAATTCACTTGTATTTTAAAAACTTTTTCAGGATTTTTATTGAGTTATTTGTTCACTCTTTTTTCAAAAATGTTTTCAGGATTTTTGTTGAGTTGATTTTATTGTAAGTTCACAAAAACTTTTTCAGGATTTTTGTTGAGTTACTCGTTCTTTTTTTTTAAGTTCACAAAAACTTTTTCTGGATTTTTGTTGAGTTTAATCAAAAAGAATTTTTATTTCACTTGTTTATTAAAAAGATTACAGTACCACACTATTTACGATGGTCCCTGCTCGGGCGCCAGTTAAATTATTCAGATCAGTTGGAGCTTAAAAAAAAATAAACTTTATTCATTTAAACGTTTTACAAGACTGTCTTAATTCTATTTCTTAATTATAAATGAAGCCTAATTTATCTTATCATTATTGTTGTTGTTTCTAACGTTTCTGCTGCTGCCAGCGTCGCACATGTAGTTGGCGAATTGAACGGAAGGCAGGCGTCGGGTTGCATCTGGACTGATTCTTGATTTTGGTGCTTATATGCATTTCGTGGGAAAATGCATGGTCGGGAGTTTCTAATTGTTAACTTATACAGCCATGATCACATAAAAAGCATACTTTTAAGTAATCTCAACTACAAATTTAGTTTGTTTTTACAAACTAAAATTACAAATTAATCAATTTTGTTATCAATTCAATATCAACGCTAAGAAAATCAGGACAGTACCATCTCTCTACACACTGATGAAGTTTTGGTAGCTAATTTCAAACTTATTTCTTGGCGATTGTTTTGTCATCTTATCAGATGTAATTTGACTTGATTTTCTTCTTGCAAAATTCTTTATTCTAAAATTGTGGTCATTTATGAAACTATTTTTTGTTAAATTCAGCCATGCCTCAATATATTTTTGACAGGAGTGAATTTTTTCTACTCAATTTCGTCCCGCCTAATTGATTCGTCTTCTTACAAGTCATAACGGAGAAGAGTCTACATTAAATTGCTCATTCACTTCTGACATTCTACGACTACTTAAAGGTGGATATAACCGATTTGCGATTTTATGTGAAAATGCTTTGCAATGTTTTGCTAAAAATTTTTTTGCAGAAATACTCTATATCTAAAGGTTGTTCTTGCCATTCAATTTTGACACAAATAATGCGTTAAGTAAAATGTATTTGAAATAATCCCCTTAAACACTATTAAGATGGAGAGAGATTTAATTTAATCATTTAATTTAGAGTGTGCTATTTTTGTGATCAAACAAGAACTTCCTTCCATGTTCAGCTTAAACGACACAAACGAAATAAAACACGAAGAGTTAAAGTTTTTTTGATTTTCCAAAACTGTTAATTCGAAATATCGACTATTTTCAGCAAAAATAAACTGGACTTGTTGAGATTATTAAAAAGTGTGCTATTTGTGAGACCATGGCATGACCGTGTGCCCAAATAGAAAGTTTTCAATATTGAATTGCCACTTTTTAAAACTAAAAGCCCTATTAACGTCAAATTGGCCCAATTTTTGTTTGAATTCTGGCCCTTTTCCAACTAAGTCAATATCATCCCTGGTAACTACCCCTATATTGCGCATTGGTCGTGTTGGTGTGGACATGATTATATTAAGCATATCTTCTACCGGCGTTGTTGTTGATGCTGGCTGCGTTGTTGTTGATGCTGGCTGCTTTGTTGTTAATGCTGGCTGCGCTGTTATTGATGCTGGCTTGCTGGCTGTTGTTGTTGTTGTTGTTGTTGACTCTGTTAATGTTGGCGGTGATGATATAGCTACATCTGTTGGCCGTGCTTGCCTTTTAGCACCAAGAACTACTCCGCTCGGTGCCGCTGCTCTCGTCATCAACAAAATGCCATCAATTGACTTTTCGAGCTCTGTAAGAGGTGTACCGTCAAAAGGCCTGCCGCCTGTTGCATTAAGGCTTCGACTGTTTTCAGCAATTTTCTTTTTTGTTCGGCTTTTTAAATCAGCCCATATCTTAAGTGAAAAGACAAAACAAAAGTTATTTTAAGCTATCAAAATATTTTTACGATTTTACTTTACCTTCTTCCATTCATTGACGCTTCTTTGCGGTGGGCCATATGAGTTCACTTTTTTGCTATTTTTTGCCACGACTCGTCAATTGCCAATTTATCTGCTCCAAACACTGGCGCTCCTCTTGCTAAGTCTGGATTAGCCTCTAACTGCTTTACAAGCACATCAAATTGAGTGCTTGTTGTTTTTTTTATAGCTAAAATTTTATAAAATTGAAATTTTTTAATGTATATTCTACACTTTATTTATAAATTTACCTTTTTTTGTTGAAATATCCATTATTCACACAATTTGACTCAACGACGCACAGGACAACGATAGCATAAAAGCTGTCGTTCGATTTTGACGTTTGATTTCGTGATTTTATTGACAGATAGAGATACAGACTGCAAAAAGCTTACTGTGTTACGGTGTCGTTCGCCAGTTGATCAGCTGTTGTCGTTGTTTGATGTTGTTCGAATAACAAACTACAAAAAGGCGAACGAACAGCGTTTTGCACGAAACGAATGCTCTGATAGGCATACAGCATGAGGCCATTAGTGTGACCAAACATATGTTCGAAAACAATGCAAATTCTTACCAAAAAAATGTCTGTTCAAAGGAAAAAAGTAGCTGCAAGTTTCTGATAGCAAAAGTTCTAGTTTCAAGAACCTGCAACTACCGAAAAAAATTGTTTGTCAAAAATAAAAAAAGAACAAGCTATCAAATGCTCTTTCTTGTGGATTTCCTATTAAAATGGACGGAAAAAGATACATTTGTGCTTAAAAGTCTTTGGCGAGCAATTTAATTTTGTTTTATATGGCTCCATTTTATTTATTTTAAGAGTTTCAAATATTTTAAAAAAATCGAATTTACACAGTTTTTAGGGTTTCAAAAAAGCTGCCAAGTCGTTTGATCAGCTGCTTGTTTGCAAGTTTCTACTAGTTTTCTGTTCACGTACTTTTTCTACTATTTTTCTCTTTATGACATTGCTTTTATCAATATTTCTTTTACTCTCTCTCTGCAAGTAAACCTTCTATTGATATGTTCTTTGTTTTTATAAAAAATAGAAAATGTTTTAATAAATGCAAATTTTTTATCTTGAAAAAAAAATGTGCTGCTCCCCAGTTGTACTGCCCACCCAGTTGAGATGAGCTTGACGATAATATCGATGTATTTTTTGCATCACTAATAATTATATCATGGTTTAGATGTAAGAGCCAGATATCTGGAAGCGCTTTTCTTCATGGCGCACTCGCCTTCTTCGATACATTTTCTGCTTTCACAAGCATACGCTTTCTTCAAAAGTTTTGTTTGCTTCGCATTGACTTGCTCGCTTTTTTATGTTGAGTGCGGACTATGCTCTCTCTCATGCTATTGAGCGTAGCATTTTTACGCTGAGTTTTAACGCGTAAAAACTTCACTTGCTTCAGAACTCCCTTCACTTTGAAAGTTGTGCGGATTGATCATAGATGAATTATAAGGTTGTCACAAGGCACCCATAATTGTCAAATCGAAGTTGACAGATGATACAAAATCTGAAAATGATGAGAAAGCTTTAATAGGCAAAATGTAAACAAAAAAGTGATTTTCATTGGTTTTGATAATTATGGGCAATGAGAAGAGAATACGATCAGCCATGTGACAACCTTATAATTCAACAGTGGAATTGAGGAATACACATAGCGAATATAGTGAAAATTCTGACTGCTGCTTGATCAATCACGCTCTTCGTGGGACCCAAAAAACTCTGTGAAGAAATTGCATCCATTTAATAATTTGCTATTTTAATTTCAGTTTGTAGATATTCATTAAGCCTCTTTTCTTTAAAAAACAATCGAATGGCCATTTCAGCCCTTGAAAAGACTTTGACCGAGCTTCTTATGCCCAATTGTGTTGTGCGTGTTGTGATATGTTTGAACACAAATCATCGAGAACTGGACCTACAAGTTTTATGCCGACTCCAAACGGCTTATGTTCTCAAGAAGCTTTTCATGGCAGTTTTTACTCTGAGGTTTGCCATTGTCAGCAGAGAGGTGACGGCCAAACAGAAAAATTAATTCAATTGAAGAACTTTCTGTATCAGGTAGGAATTGAGCTAGAGTTCACTGGCGTATGGGCCACACACTCTACCTACTACGCCACGGCCGCCACTAAGCCTTTTACTAAAATTAAGGCTACTGCAGTTAAGCCTCTTACTAAAATGAATATACTATAACAGCTACATTTTTTATTATTAATTTAATAATGCAATATTATTCAATTTCTTTAATTACTGAAACACTTTACATTTCTAAAACTAAATTAATTTTTATAAGAGAGCATTAACTTTTTTGAATCAAAATTGTGAAAAATGATTCAGTCGATAAAAAATGTTTACAACTATGTTTAAAAAATGTTTAGCACTTTGAAAAACTGTGTCGCTCCAGCTATGCAGTTTCGGATTATTTCAACTGCATTTTTTTGGTTGTTACAAAAAACTGTCACCAGTTGTTTGATAACAACGAGTTTTCACTTAAATTTTCTGCTGAGGTCAGTGGATACATGTTTGTAGCATTGATGGAAGTGCAAAAAATAAAAAAATTTCCATCGTAGCCGAAATAAATAAGTTTTTTATTGGAAAATTAAGTAAAGAACGCCGACGTTGTGACACAAAAATATGACCAATTATAGGTGAAACATAATTGTTTTTACTGTGTCACCAAATGTTTAGAACATATTAATTCATTCAACCAACATAAACGCACATGTTATGACAAAAGGCAGCGCCCTTCATGTTATCTTCAGATAATTTCGTGGAATATATTTTTTTATATAAAACAATTTTTTTATGCTTATCGTATTATTGTTTTAACTTCGTTATTTTATCAATTTTTAATGGATTGGGCGATGGAAGTTGAGTGTAGGTCATATCCAACATATGACCTGTAATTGGTTGGCATTCATCAAATTATTAAAAAGCCATCAGCAGTCAATTCGAATCATGAAACAAGAGCGTTATAGGGGACAATTAATTTATGAACACACGAGTTTGAGGTTAAATCAATAATTTATAAATGAGAGTAAAGGCTTAATTAGCCAAGCGTAATGTGTGTTGGCGTAGCGGGACGTAGCATATCGCGACGTTGTCTCGAGGATAAACAAATACCAAAATCGTAGTGCAACGTTTTGAAGGCACCGATTTGTAGCCCACAGAAAATTTGTTATATGGGCACTCGCGTTTTTCTACAAGCATTATCTAACTTCTCCTCGTTAATGAAAGACTGCATACTTTTTATATAGTATTAAATTTTACAATTTTTGAAGTTAAACAAAATTGTTCGCTTGTCTCACAGTTGTCGAATAGTCAAAAAATGTAGCGTGGCGTAGAAGTCTATTCTCTACAGACTTCTGCGCTGCGTGCCTCCACGTTACGATTTCGATAACGACTTGTACACATTTATCATTAAACAGATTTTAACGTGACAGTTGGCAACGTAGCGCTACGCTACCTTACGCTTGGGTAATCAGCCCTTAATTAAATATCCATAAAAATGAGTCAGAGCCGTTTTGAAAAATGCCTAACATGTTTTTTTTTATATATACAAATTTATTTATAATAAGTATTTAAAAATTTTTATTAACATTGAAAACGCACAAAATTATGTATTTTGGTATGAGTGTATGTACTTATTATTAAAAAAAGTTTTATTTTTAAGTAATATTAATCATACTCCCCCATTAACTTTGTCATTCCTTTTGTAATGCCTATAAGGAGGAGAGGCCGGTATAGAAATGCAATCGTAGGCGGCCTTTTAAGTCTTGCGCCCAGACAACACTAAACATTGTTTGATGAATTTTGACAGTCACATTCGAAAATTTGATATTTTGTAGCATAAATGTACTCACACATTTTAAAGTAGGTGCGCTTATCGCTTATATACAGTGGTCTTAAAATTTTATTTTATAAAAAATAAAACTAAGCAATGAACATTTTCGTGCCATGATTATTTTAAATTTTCCAGAAAAGAATGTACGATCAACTTTGTTCGACTTTTGGTGATGAAGCACCTAACACAGCGTATATAAACGCTGGTTCTCTTCAAAACGAATTTCTTGAAGGTCTTCCAAGGACAGCAGTTGCGCCAGAAAACATTGATTCTGTGCATGAACTGTTGGAAGCAGGCCAGGATATGACATATCGTGAGATAGAGCTGTCTTTGGGTATAAGTCGAACTAGCATATATTTGATATTACATGAGTGTTTAGGCGTAAGGAAGATTTGTTCCCGTTGGATATCCCATAATTTGACGGTTGCTTAAAAGAAAGCTCGTGTCGATGGTGCAAGGAAATGATGAAAAATGCAGCGAGGGTGGTACAAAACACGTTAACGACATCGTAACCGGTGACAAATCACAGATCTACGCTTATAAGCCCGAAACAAAGTAGTAATCCACTCTTTGTAAGTTGTCAGTGAACGGAGCCCTTCAAAGCCCTTCAAAGCCTTCAAAGCCCGCCAGATACTTCAGATGAACTTTTATTGCTGAATGGTACAAAACCGTTTTGCATTATATCTTCAGAGAATTGAGAAAAATCAACCGCTGAAGAAAGATCAAACAAAAACCGTTGAGGCATTCAAGTTTCTGGTTTAGAAGGTACCAGGTTCAGAACGGCAAAACTGTTTCAAAAATTGGTCAAATAAATGCAAAAAAGTATTGATCATCTTGAAAAATACTTTGAAAAACAATGAAATCATTTTCACTGTTTAGTTCACTGTTTTTTTATTGTTAGGCGCAAGACTTAAAAGGCAGCCCACGTATATATTCTTGATAAACATCCATTACCATCTTTAACATAAGGGCATACGGGGCCCGTGCCCAGGGCCCTCATACTCAGAAGGCCTCGAAGAACCAACAATTTCTCTAACACATTTATTTTCAAAAAATTTTGTCGGCACATTACACTTTTTTTCACAAAAACAGTTACAGTTCAATATGAAATAATCGAAATTACTCATTACTAAGCTCTTATTATTTAGTTTTTTTTTACTGTTGAAAAATTGAAAAATTAAAGTGTAAAGAGTTGTTACTCTATCATCTTCCTTTCATCGTAAAATCCAAAATTCAATATTTTTTCAAATCATTAAATATTCGATGTTGAGATTATATGCTGCATGTATAAAAAATTATGCTCTATCGGTAATTTTATCACAAGGCATATACTGCGCCTATTGTACTAGTTAATATTTCGAGCGCATCCTACCTAATTTACTAAGTACACTAACGATCACCCATGCCAACTACTACAATTCTAAAGTCAAGCTGCACAGTCTAAACAAGGCTTAAACTAGATGTCATCTTTCAGTAGGACAGAAATTGCGTGATTTAGCATCCAATAATATAAATTGTGTGTGATAATAGAAGTTTTGATTTGATCGTTTGAACATTATTTCATTATGTCGAAATAGATATGTGAAAGTGGTTCACATACTTAAAAGAAAAAACTTATAGCTCAAAAAGAAGTAACGGAAAAACTTCCTAAGCTTTTATGGTTGAAGAAAAAAATAAGCTGAGGGATTCTTCATTCTCATCACCTGAGTATTCACCTCAAGATAAAAGTACCTCTGAATATCACAAGGAATAAAAGATTATGTGTGACGAAAAGTACAAATACACATCAGATGATGAACCCCAAATTCAAGCTACTGTGCGTTAATAACTGCAAGCTTGGAGAATGTGTCTGTATCTCCTGACCCTGGTACTTACTGGTACAAAATGTTAACGGAATAATTCCGTGATATTTGGATTCAAAAAGGGTCAGAGTTTTTCAGAATAAAAATTGTGGCTTCTACAATACTTCTCCAAATTCAAGTGGTAAAACAAAAACTAGATACTTGACTAAAAATAATTTTACCCGTAAATTGACGAATAGTGAGTATTTAATATTTTTAATTTGGTTTTCCTTCACAAACTTATTCATTCCTAGTGTCCTCATTACCTGTATGTTAAACTTAAATATGCTCAATCACGTAGAACATTAAATCTCATAATACCTCAATTTAAATACCTTGTGACCTCTAGAACGTTTTTTGTTAGTGCTGTCAAACTTTGGAATTCTTTACCAATACATATTAAATTAATTCGAAATAATAAACTCTTTAGACTGGCTATTGTAAGGTTTTTAGTGTATAATTGTAGTTTGAATAATAAATTTAACATTTTTGTTAAGCTTTTTCTTCCTTTCAGAATAATACAGAAATTAGCTATTGCAAGAATGTGCTTAAAAGGATAGTTGCAGTAGTCACATTGTTAGCTTCAATAGGTCTTTCTTTTCGTGGTGATAATTAGACATTGGGATTGCAAAATAACGGGAATTATTTGGGATACTAAGAACTGAATAGTGAATTTAGTTATTTTCTTCTTTAATTCTTACTTTCATTCCCATAATTGACACATTAAATTTTTTTGGTGGTCAAAATTTTGAAACATCGATAAATTCCTTTAAAAACATCTTGAAAATATTGTGTTAAAATTTTAAAGCGGATTTCGAAGTCGTTTGAAAGTTATAGCCGTCGAACGGTTGGTAGCGCACTGGGGGTTTTTGTGCACTTACTTTCGTATACATCTTCTTTCTCTCTAGCTGTTTACTTAATCTATTGCGAAGTATGTATATATTTAGGTTTGTGCATGTCAGAATTATAATCTAGCTATATGGCGCTGGAATTGCGGATCAAGTTACGAAAATGACAAGTTACAAAAAAATCTACAATTTTTCTTCTTCAGAACTTTGAAAATATTTTCCTCAAAACTGCATTTTTATAAATGGCGTGCATCATAACTCATGGAAATTTTAACTTGACAATATTGCCGCAAATATGCCAGAGCGTGATTTTTCAAAACATAAAAAAATTATGAAAAAAAAGTTTAGTTGTGTTTTCAAAAATGCCTCGACTTGTATGAGGGAAAAAAAGTTCCATTTGTACCCCTCTTAAAATGAACTAAAAGCGATTTATTTGAAAGCTAAGGAAATAATGAGGCATGTTTTAAGAATACAAAAAATCTTTTATGACTGAAAAGAGTGTATATATTAAGGTGCCTTGAAAAAAAGTTCCATTTGACCCATCCTGAAATTAACCTTGATGTATTTTATGACGATTCCCGAAAAATTTTTGCAATAACAAAAGCCAGCAGTGAGCTAAACCATTTTGCAAAAACCTCCAAAAATAATGTTTCTCGTAAATAATTGTAAAAAAAATTGTCACAAACTATAGGCCTGAAAAAGATCTTCCGATCTGCATCAAAAATTTTTAAAAATTTGCTGTCGGATTAGAGAAAATGCTGTGTTTCATGAATTTTTTCACCTTTTTTTATATTATATTCACTTAAATTTAAACAAAAAGCTACAAAAACAACCAAATTTCTCGATTGAAATAAGATAATTTATATTGAATCCTTTTTAGAATGTATTATGATACGTTCTAACATTTTCTTGATGTATTTTTGTTTTTTTTTTTTTTTTGATGTAACGAAATGAACTGCAGAGCGACCTTGAAATTTCACTCCTCAATTCTCGTCCAAATGCAAAAAAAATGCATGAAAAACAGTTCATCTTTGATCCGATTGCAAATTTTTAAAAATTTTTGTTGCAGATTGGAAGATCATTTGCAGGCCAAAAATTTGTGACAATTTTTGTTCTTACAATTATTACACAGCCAACATATTAACGAAAAACATGATTTTTGGAGGTTTTTGCAAAATGGTTTAGCTCACTAGAGACTTTCGTTTTTACCACAATAATTTGGGAATCGTCATAAAACACATCAAGGTTCAGTTTTAGATGAGTACTAATGGAATTTTTTTTTCAAGGCACGTTAATATTTACACTCTTATAAAAGATTATCTTTTGAGCTCATATGCAATAATGTCTTCATGATAAAATTTTCCAAACTCTTTGCATTTTTTGGTCAACTCGCTAGATTCGGTTGATGTTAACTGACAAAGACAACTAAATCGATTATCAATTTCTCGGTATACTGCCGAACGTTGTTTTAAATGTGTATTTATTTATTTATTTATTGGCTAAACAAGGCAATTTACTTATTCTAACTTAATTTAAATTTATTTTTTTTTGTATTTTATTTCTTCTCCCCTTTCCTTGTTTTGGTGTTCGAAAATGTACGAATTGAAGTGGGCGTAATCCGCCCACCTAAATGACATGATTTCACGAACACGTCAAAAAGGAGGGGCAGAAAGAAATTTAAAAATAAGAGTAAAAGGTACTTACATACTAGAAAGAGGAGAAGAAAAGAGAGAAGATAAAAGGCTGGGTTAACTAGGAAGAGAGAGAGAGACTTAGATAGTACTTATTTCCAACAAATTTAGAGAGGGCATGCTTAAATGTGGTATACATACGGGTAACTATATACAGGTAATTTAACTTAAGCCTGAGTTAATTTTGGTTAACGAGGAACTTATACAGGGTTTGCTTGAAAGAGGATTTGGACATGGAAGGTGAGAAGTATACGGAAACGTTATTGAATTCTCTACAGCATCGACTGATGGGTTCATTGTTTGTGTATGTAGTTTGGTGCTGATATTCAGTTAACAGCCGAGTATGCCTAGTACGTCTTATTGGTTCGTTGAGATATATCTTACTAGAAATATATTCACTGTCAATAGCACCATTAATAACATCGAATGTGAAACATGAGCCCAATAATGTTCTTCTTGATGATAATAACATCAAGTTTAAAAGGCTGAGTCTGTATTCATATGAAGGAAGGCTATTATAATCACGGGGGTTGTACATGTCTCTCAACGTGTATAGTAAGAATTGCTTTTGAATAGACTCGATTCTTTCGCTATGGGAATCGAAAGACGGACTCCAAATTATGCAGGCATATTCAAGTATTGGCCGCACTAACGCACAGTATAAGGATGTAGTCACCCAAATATTCTTGAATTCATTTGCTCGCCTTTTTATAAAACCAAGCTGTTTGCTGGCTCTGGACAAAATTTTGTCATAGTGCAAATTAAAGCGCATCTTGCAATCCAAGACTACTCTAATATCCACTACATGATTGACTCTTTTAAGCTCGGTACTATTGAGGTGGTAGGTATGTGCCTTATCACAAATAATTTTTTCAAAAAGTTTTGGAATGGCTGATAAAATTGCTATGCCTCTATAATTTTCAACAGACCTTTTATCTCCATTCTTGTAAATTGGTATTAGATGGGATGATTTCCAATATGAAGGAAATGCCCCACAAGACAGTGATTCGTTAAAAATTATGTATAACGGCAGAAGTAGTTGGTCTAAACATCGCACCAGGAAGCTTGTAGGAATAAGGTCCGGTCCAGGTCCCTTAAATAAATCCACTTCTTTTATGGCATTAGAAATCCCTTCCTGCGTTAAATTTATACTATCCACCACAATATTTGAGCTGGGAGAAGAGGCTTCAAATTGGGTAGTAGATTGACAAAAGACCTCCTTAAAATGATCCGCATTTAAGTTGCTGATTTCATGAGGGATAGACGAATTGACAATACCTTTAAACATAGACGATGGATAGCCGCTAGATTTACGCTTCAAGTTAACAAAGTCAAAGAATTTTTTCGGTTCTTGGATGATTTTCTCACCGATAAGGTTAGTGTACAACTTGTACGCTTCTTCTGATTTGATAGAGAACTCTTTTGATAGCTCGTCATACCTTTGCTTGAGTTCATCGCTTACATTATCAGTGTTTTTGAGAAGTTTATGGATTTTATTTCTTTGATTCCTCAAAAATCTGAGATTTCTATCTAGCCATGGCTCTGAAAGCTTATTCTTTTTCTTTATTTTTGGCACATAACTTTCGATAGCTGTAAAAATGTGCTGATAAAATTTAGAGACAGCGCTATCTACGTCTAAGTTGGAAAGAATATAATTCCAGTTTAAAGCATTACTATAATATTTTATGCTTTAGTAATCGGCGTTGAGGTAATCGTACGCAATGGAGTAATTATAAGATTGGGTAAAGGTAACTTCATTAGAAGAGAAAGCAACCGTTAAGGCTGTATGGTGAACAGAGTTAGCTAACAAATTTTCTGCATCACTGCATGGGCTAACCTTCATTTCCTCATATGCGTTAGTAAAGACTAGGTCCAACCATATTCCATTTTGATTTTGTACAGAAGAAACTTGCTGCAGATCACTACCATGAAAGGTACTTAGCAATGTGAAATCTATGATACTTGAAAGGTTAACAGGAAGAAGATAGTTGTCATTTTCATCGGTGACAAACGATATATTTGGACGGTTAAAGTCACCAAGAATAAGAACTTTATCTTCCTCATTTAGAGTAGAGATAAAGGCAGACAGTGTTTCACATAGCTCGTTGTATGTTGTTTCACTTGAGCAGGGAGGAATGAAAATATTTATGGCCGTATTTTGTAAAACTCAAGCGATCACGTCACTTGGCGTTTTCTTGTCTAGCAATTCCGTTTTCATATGAAGTAAAACAACCTCTCTTTCTCTTACTGAAATTATCTACCGAAAAATGCAAAGATTTTGGAAAATTTTATCATGAAGACAATAATGCATATGAGCTCAAAACAGAATGTTTATATTTAAGTCAATATTTAAAATACATAGCAAAGCAATCAGCGGACTTAAATATCTCCACCTTACATAACCTTATAAAGTCACATAAATTAGAATAAACTTTTCCAAACGTTGAAGTTGCTACAAAAATATTCCTTTGTCTAATGTTTACTAAATGTAGTGGAGAGCTGTCATTTTTGCAGCTTAAGATAATAAAAAATTAATTGCAAACAACAACGTCACAGGAATGACTGATAAATTTGTCAATTATGTATATAGAAAGCTATATCCTTCAAAAAATTGACTTTGAGGATACACAAGAAGATTTTACTAGTAATTCTAACCAAAAAAACCAGCAGCATTCTAATAACACATATAATTAATAACACATATTATATATTTGATTACCCATAATAAATGATCATAGTAAAAAAATGTTAGTATAATTCACTTTCTTTACTTTCCAAAAGGCCAAAAATTCTTGTGTGCCCAAGAGCCTCAGCATAGCTTAAAACGGCCTTGACAACATCCGCACCGGAATCGATTTAGCCACGTCCATCTGTCTGTCCATTGTCTGTCGTTACGACTGCAGGCGTTATTTTAGAGCTTTCGTAATGAAATTCGATTTTTATACTAATTCTATTTAAATCAGGGACATGATAGTTAAGACCAGGGCTCGGAGTTTGATGCTTTTAAAAACATCAAAAAATTACCTTTAAAAAATGACTTAATGCCCTAAAAAGCCCCAAAAACCCATTAAAATGTAAAAATATTTTAATATTTTTTTAATTAAAATGTTTTCAAGTATTTTTTTTATTATATAAATTTGAGCTATATTTTTAGTTGTTTTTTTTTAATAGGCTTTTTAATTAAAATGTTTGGAACTGCATTACGTTAAAATAAATCACAATCTACATTTTTAAATTAAGAAATAAAACATCCGAAAAACTTCTTTTCAATTCAGCACAGAAAGTTTCATTTTTTTCTTCTTAGTATTTCACCTTTACACTCGAAATTTTTATTCAATACTTTTTAAAACTTTCTGAATATATTTTCACCATCATTGCCAAGTTTCTATGGCTCGTGGTATGGATTAAAAACAAGCAATTTTTGTTTTATTTTTCCGAAAATTTTGAAAAAATGGTGAAAAAAGTATCTTCGAAATATTTTACTGGCTCTAATTATCACTGAAATTATTAAATTAAAAAACAAAAACGGCTAAAAATTAAAAAAAAAAATTCCCTAAAAACTTTTGGCCCCGGTTCCTGTGGATTATGAACGGTGTTTTTGCATCATCAGAAAATGTCTATGTTGGAGCAGAAAACAGTTGACATGGCAACAAAATCCGAGCCCTGGTTATGACCAATTTGGGATAAAATTTTTAGATAATTGCAATTTATCAACCCTTCTTGGTACTGGTTGCTTATAACCATTATCGCAACCAAAATGTTTTTTTTTGTTGCCCATTATCACCAAAATGTTTTTTTATCGTCATAATCATAATCATAATCATTATCGCAACATAAATTATTTTTGGTGGTACATAAACATTATCGCAACCAAAATGTTTTTGGTTGCCCATAAACAGAGCTTGCACGATCGTTCGTTCGTTCGTTCGTTCAAATAAAAATATTTTGTTCGTTCGTTCGTTTGTGGAAAATAGATGTTTGTTCGTTCGAACAAAATAAATGTTCCTTCGTTAGTAGAAAATCAATGTTGTAGAAGAAGAATCACAAATAACTAACCCCTTTGCGAGTTACTTCGAGTAATTAGGTATTTCGAATAACTCGAAATCCGAATAACTCGAGGAAAGATCGAGTATTTCGAGTTTTTTTTTCATGTTCACTCTCAATAAAACATACCCAGTCGAAATTAATAACTGCGGATTAATGAGTCCAGTTGCGGGAGATATAAAGTATTTTCGACATTTTTTGTGTTTTTTGAATAGGGACCCAAAGAAGGGTGGTAGGTAGGGGATGGATGTGTTCAGAAAAAATGTTGAGGAGAAAAAAATAATAGGACGAGCTTATATATTTGACCCCTCAAGGAGTTCAGCTACGGCCGATATAAACTATTTTCGAAAGTTTTTTTATTTTTTGTATTGGGACACAAAAAGG
The DNA here is from genome assembly GCA_914767935.1 of Coremacera marginata. Classification (NCBI taxonomy): domain Eukaryota; kingdom Metazoa; phylum Arthropoda; class Insecta; order Diptera; family Sciomyzidae; genus Coremacera; species Coremacera marginata. The sequence goes on from OU612045.1 coordinate 77,210,985, forward strand.
GCGGCAGATAGGGGTAGGTGTGTACCCAAAGTTTTGCCAAAACGCTTCGCACACAGCACAACAACGAAACTTTCATATGCTTCAATATGCGTGCGGCCTTATTTCGAAATGTTTGTACGCTATCTCTTTTTCTCTTTTGTAGGGCAACAAAATAAATATTTTGTTCGTTCGTTCGTTCGCAGAAAATAGATGCTTGTTCGATCGTTTGCAGATAAAGTTGCTTGTTCGTTCGTTCGTAGAAAATAGTTGTTCGTTAGTGGAAAATCGTTGTTCGTTCATTCGTTCGTAGGAAATCGGAATTCAAATTTTTTTAATTTGAAACAAATAATAATATGGTCATGCAATGCTCTGCCCATAACCATTACTGCAATCAAAATGTTTTTTTTGTTGCCCATAATCATTATCGCGACCATACATATTTGTGTTCCATACAAACGCTATACATAGGAACAAACTAACTTGCTTTTAAAAACAACTAACTAAAAAACTAATTTAAAATAAACAAGTATATGAAGTACTTTGAATTATATTAAGGCGGGATCCACTTCAATTCTAAATAGTTTTTATTGCATTATATAAAGTAATTGAAATACTACTTAAAAACAAGTGATTGATAAACTACTTTGAATTATATTAAGGCGGCAACTACTCTGATTTTGACATGTTTTAATTGCAAATTTTTATTAGATCACAAGTTTATATATATTTAACCATGTTATTTCATCAAATATTATTAACTTTAGGCCATCAGTAATAGTTTTCAATTGGTTATTTTAATGTCATTAAAAAATAATATAAATATAACTAATTTAAGAAGTAGTTGAAAATATATGCAGACGAAAGTCAATTGACTTATTTAGCGGACATCACCATACAAAGTATGTTAGTTCGTTCTATGGAAAAAAGTCAGAATTTCAACTAGTTGTCGTTGACAAAAAATACTTTATCAACTACTTTTAAATTAGTTGATTTTCCTACAGGGAAGTGACTTTATTTAAATCGTAAAGTCCCTTTATATTCCACAAAAATATTATAATGACATGAAATATTTCACTTTAAGCTTTGATTTTTTACATACACTCACACTACGAAATTTGGAAAAATCGACTGAAAAACACGCCCAACTCCCACTCAAAGTGACGTCATTAACATGTTAAAATCTCCTTAACTACCAGAAAAGTAAATTTACTTTCAAATTTAGTATAAAACCCCTACCTTCCACACAAAATGGTAATATGGTAACGATAAAATCTATTAAAATTATACAAGAATTGATTAATATACAATTTGAGCTTTAACTTGGCAAAACCAAATGAATGTTCCCCCTACTTTCCATTCAAAGTCTCGTCATCAAAATAAAAAAACCTTCATGCATATCACAAAAATTAATTTACTGACTTAATAGCTTATATCGAAGCCTTTGCGTGAAGTTTCTTATGTGCCAAAAACGAAATTTTTAAGGAAAGCGTTTTTTCTACTTTTTATACACTTTTATATTGTTTTATTTGTAAGTAACGGTGAAACGTATAGAGGCATGGTACGAAAGGGCTACATAAAAGTGAGCAATCCACTTCGAATTTCACATCTAATTTAAAAAAGAAATAGTTATTATAACAACTACTATGTACAAAATATTTTTGTGTGACACATACGATAATTTCGCCCACAAGAAAAAAAATTCATTTGGGCTATTCACAGCTTAAACATTAATTAACAAAGCGTATTTATAGCATTTATTATTTTTGCAACTGTGAGCACCTCAGTGTGTGTTTGCCGTATTCAATGATTTTGCAACCCTGTTATATATGGTGTAGATAGGGCATAAGAATACGAGACACAAAAAACACGTCCAAGGTCTACTTTTATTTACACGTTTACGTATTTTCGTTTGCATGCAAAACAACAACAAAGAAAGATACGTTTACGTAAGTGGGCGTAAATATAACAAATTGTAAATTAAACAGGCCTGCGTACTTAAACTGTGAATAGATTTTAGCTAAAATATTTTACAAAGTGATGCATTGTGGTATGTAGAAAAAGTTTGCATCAAAAATTCAATTTCGAAACTATACGATAATTTCGCGCAAAGGGGTCGATATGTAAGCAGTAATTTAATTAAACTAAGTTTATAACGAAAATATCATATTTAGTTTTTCTTTAAGGCTGTACTTAATTTTTATTCTGTGTACTTCTTTAAAATTTTTAAATCAGTGCTTGTGCTTCTTTTTGCTTTGAAAATGTTGGTAATATTACTCATACCCTAACTTGTGGCGCAGTATTTTTTCACAAAATTACATAAAGTCCCTCAAACTGAGCATATTTAGATTAAAATAACTAAAACCAAGAAGTAAAGAATTTTAATTATTGGCTTTGTGCCGATATAATTTTTTTTTAATAATATTATTTCATGCTTAAAATTTAATGACTAATTCCTTCGGACTATTAATGGAGTTTTCTCTACGAGTCTTTGTTATATTTATTGACTTATTTCTGCGAGGACATTTTTCTAAGCATTATACACAATCGTTGCTATCCTTGCGTGACTGGAAGACAAATAGCATATTATACAGTAACGATCAAAACATTTTTTCCATTATCCTTGTTTATAATAGCGTAAAACAGAGACTGAAAATTGACAGACAACATAGAAAAAACAATTACCTAATGTTCTGAACTCAAATCGAGTGCAATCAACCTCAATTTTTAGAAAGGAAAGTTATGCCATTCTGTCTAGGGATAACATCGAACAAAAATTATCTCGGTAGGACAAACAATGGCAAGATTGTCTTGTTTGTCTCCATCTCAACGTTGTGTCACAGAATTGTGTGTCCCAATCATTAGTACGGTATTTAATTCCAATCTGTCAGTTTTGGCATGATCATCTAGGAACAGGCACAGGCACTACGAGCTCAAAACTCTTCCTTATGATGAAGTAAAATTATTAAGGATTTATTATGGTTATTATATTGAAAAAAAAAACAATAACAATGTGCTCTGAGCTCAGCAAGGATTTGGGCAAAAACACATGCATAGACAAAAACATATCTTGAGCAAAAAAAAAAAAAACAAAATGTCACCAACCGGTTGGATCATTGGATTGTGTTCAGTTCTTTGGCGGTACGTTATTTCACAACTCAGTTATTCTATTTATTCTATTGTTTGAAGACTTTGTTTCTGGAGATACGTAAGACGTTGACAATTATTGATAATGGATCTTTGAAAACAATTAAATTAGAAGTACAACAATTCATTAAAAATTTAAATAGTTTTTAGGCATTGTCAAATATTTTAACTTCAGTAGAGTTTTTGATTATGACAAGATCCTTCTTATAATAAAATCTTAAAATATCGAGAAATTTGATATGCTTTTTAGCTTCCTTGTGAACAATGCCGAGGATGTGGACTCAAATGAAGAATTCAAAATGTGTGTGATTTATAAACTTAAAAATGCTCCATGTCGAAGTTACTTTAAAATAAAATAAAACGTTTAGGTAACTTTACTTAACACTCAATTGTAAGATTTTTTTTTTAAAGTAACCTACGTTAACTAGGTAAAAAACAATTTTAGATTTATAAAAAATAAATAGAAATTATAGGCAAAATGACGCTAGTCAGTAATTTTTAATAGAAAGATTCAGGGACGAACACTGGGGGTAGTTTTGGGTGTTAAACCAACACCCAAATGAACGGATAAAAAATATAACATCTAATATAAAAATATATTATAAATTTTTGTTATTTTTCGTTTGCGTTTTCTATATTTTATTGATTTGCTTGATTGATTATTAAAAAATAAGCTTGATAGTCAGAAGTGCAAGAAGAACAATTGTACTCGCTAGTCTTGCCAACAAATTCAAGCCAAAAGTCTCTAACGCACAAAAAATACATTATATTTACAAAAAAAGCAATAAAACCAAATCAATATCATTCCGAAGTTTTTTGGATTTATTATTAGGTAAATATAACGTAAAAATTAATTCTTATCCGAATAAAAATATAATATGAAAAAAATTGTGGCATTTTTTAATTTATATTTAGTTTTTAGCAATTCTTAAAAAAAATAATTTTTAAGAATTACACTTAGAGCTTTATGCCAGTAATTTCATGAAGCAACAGGTCGCCACAACAACAATGTTCTTTACAGAACAACCACCAGCAGACTAGACAGCTGTTTCGTTGGTCGCTACACCAACTCATCAGTAATCTTATGTGGGTTATGCAGTCCATCAACTTTGAAAATCTTATAAGCACTAAACACTTCTGCTAAAACCAAAGCGGAATTGCAGTTGTGTGCTTTAAAATTTAAAAAGCAATGTTTTTCTACTTCTTAGCACAAGGCAAAGGTTCAAAAAATTGACTACATTAATTCTGCAAAGACTTGTTGTTGCGCTCTTTGTTTACTTCTTTCACGATTCCATTCTTTGGCACCAACAATTCGTTGATATTTAACCATAGAAGGCGTGAGAAGTTTTTTGAAAATAAGATGACTCATCTTATTTTCTGAGGTCGGGCTCGTACTAGTTTATACATGAAAAATAAATATTGGCATTTTTTAATTTTTTTTAAGAATTTTTTTAAGAATTGCTAAAAACTAAATATAAATTAAAAAACGCCACAATTTATTTTTTATGTATAAACTGATTTAATTAGTTGTTTTTAAAAACAAGTTAGTTTGTACCCATAGGGAAAGCTTAAAAGGGAAATATCAAAGAATTGACCGTCAAGACTTGACGAGTGGAAATAGGGATTTGACTCAAGTAAGCAATTGACTGTGGTGCATTGGGTTCAGTAGATCGTATCAAACTCGAGGCTCAGCAGCAGGCGCGCAGCCAGAAATTTTTTTTGGGGGGATTTAAAATAGGTCGGACTTATATATAAAAAAACACGCTACTAGAGCGGCTATTGTGTACTGGTTAGTGAGTACGATTTTTGCACTAATAGTTGCTGGTAAAAACCTCAGTCAGAGCAAGCAACATCTAACCATTCAACTTCTTCACATCCAGTGGCGGACTGGCCATACTTTAGGATCTGGAGAATTCCAGAAGGGCCGGTTCAATTTAGGACCGGTTGCCGTATAGCACATGAGAAAATTATCCCTAACAGTTCTAATTAGCAAAATTTAGTCTTTGTGCCACATTTGCATTTATTACATATCTTTCAAATAGTTAATATATTAAGGCACATTTATTGGTATACATATCAAATGAAAACCATTTTCCAAACAAACTTATAATATACTTTTATAAAAACTTAATTACATAGCATTCTTGATACTTTTTATGGAAGGGTGGACCATAGAGCTCTTGGAAATAACAAAATAAATTTTTTATAGAAATGTTTTCACAAGAAAAATTTAAGGAGGTTCCGAGAAAAAACGAAACAAAAACGTAAAAAAATAGCCAAAAAGCATCGGAAGAACATGAAAGTAATAAAATTGCTACTGCTACTAAATTTAATAATCCAAAGAAAAATAGTAGAAGGTGTATGCACCAGAGATCTGCAGCAAGTCATTATAAACATAGTTGACTCGAGTATATACGCATTAATTTGGCTTCTACTTCATATTCAGACTTATCAAAAATGTTGAAGCATTCATAACACGCAACTTAAATCCAATGCTTCAAGAGTCATACTCTGACTCACAGTCGGACGTAGTCGGTATGATTCTAACTTCATTTCAATAAGTACAACATGTTGTGAACAACATGCACAAGCACTTCAAAGGAATGATGTGTTTTTCAGGGTTACCAACTCTGGTATAAATTAAGAATTTTAGTTTGATAAATGCTTTTATTGAATTGTTCTAATGCTATTGACTATATGGTAACACTTCCTATAACGGTACGAAATGAAGGTCAACGCTTCTGTTTTATTATAATTTGTTAGAGTGAAGTGTGTGTGAAACAAACTTTATTAAATTGAAATTTATTTTTATTATTTCTTTTGGAGAAGTTCCCTTTATATACAAGGTGTGTTATTTTACTTTTACACCATTTCGTGAAACGCACAGCGAAATTCTATAAAAAAGTGTTTACTGCATCTTAAAATCCAATTAAATGTATTTCGTTATAAAAAATTCTATGGTAACCCTGCTTCTCTTCTAACAGCGAGCGTAAGTTCAAAAACAGCCACTGCGTTTGACTGGAAAAATTCGCACGCATTCCTAATGAACTATGGGACTTTAGCTTGAGCTATGAGTACTTTGTTTGAGCTATGGGTTTTCGGTTTGATTTATAACAAGTTCTTTGATGTTGCAGAGTATTTGGTAGACTTTGACGTTCGATTGACGAATCAAACATTGAACTATGATTTTCTTTCTGTAGCAAGAGTGCTTCGAATAGTAGTGGTGGTTTTTGTTTGAAGTGCACGCACTACAACTCGGTTTTGCATGAATCACTATAAGTCGCAAAAACGTGACTCGTTGCAGATCTCTGATATGCACCAATCTGTAGAAGAGCATGCAAAAACTTCTTGACATTTAAACTCTTCTGATGCTTATTTATTTTTACACCAATATTTAAAATTTGGTGTATTAAAACTTAAATATCTGAAGTAGTCTTTGGCTCAAGTAAATACAAAGGCGTGATATTCTTAAAAGAATTATTAACATGTTATAAATAATATGCAAAATATAAATTAGCTTCAGAGAAAATGAACAGGAAGCAGCTTTTACGTTACAATATGAGTTCGATGATCATGGACATTTTTTAGAATTGGTTCGTTTAATAAGTAAATATGATATTTGTCTCAAAGAATATGCTAAAAAGTCAATAGTCAAGTATGCTATTAACAAATTATAAAGGAAGGAATTATATATTTTTTAAGGCATGTTATTTATATTTTACTAGTATATTATATTATATTATTATAGTATTATTATAGTGTAAATGTAGTAAATGTAGGCACAGACAAAAACCAGAAATTTAAATTGTAAGGTCACACTGTCTTAAAAATCATATTGTATTATTATAGTATATTATATTTTACTTTTCCTTGGAAATCACACCTTCTCAATCACATTTACCATTTTTACCATTTTCTTAACTTTCAACGCTCATATCTGCTAAACGCTATCATTTTTTAAAAATCTAATAATTTTCTGCTTACCTACACCTCGATACCTTTCTAATGAGGTATCAAGTGTTGCTGTATCATTTGTAGATTTGCTGGAATAAGGGGACCCTTACAGGAATAAATATATAGAAATTCCCACTTTTTTACCCGTTTTAGGCTGGTAAAATGCCGTTTGGCGTTTTTTTACGCCTGCGTGAATTTTTCTAGATATGCGTGCAATTTTTTATTTTGGAATTTTGACTAATATTTATTTATTTATTTATTAATTTCTTAACCAAGCAAGGTATGATCTTAATTCTAGTCTTAACCTATGCTCAACCAATTTTTTTATTATTTTATTTTTTTTTCTTTTTTTTTTTTTTTGGGTAACAGTGTAGGCTTAGGCCGCCTACCAGATTGACATGATTTCATCTACATGTCTAAGGAAAAGCTGAACTAATGATTACAAGGCGGAGGAGGTTATGAGGACGGAAATAGGAGCTTGCAAAGATTTTTTTGAAGGAGAATTTGGATGAATTTTGGAGGAGAATACTATTAAATTCTTTGGAAAACCTATTAACTGGCTCATTATTTGATAGTATTATTTGAAGTATATATATATTTCAATATAGTATGGTGCTGATGCTCGTATAACATTCGTGTGTGCCTAGTTTGTCTAGGATTCGTTGAATTTTATCTTATTTGATATATAATTACTGTCAATAGCACCGTTAGAACGTCAAATGTAAAACATGAGGTGAGTAATTTTCTTCTGGATGATAGAGGCATCAAAAAGCAAGCTAAGCCTATACTCATAGAATGATAGGGTATTGTATTCGCGGAGGTTGTAGGTGTTCCTTAGAGCAAAAAGCAGGAACTGTTTTTGAATAGATTCCAGTCTCTCACAGTGTACATCGAAAGCAGGATTCCAAATAATGCATCCATATTCTAGAAGTGGGCGTACTACAGAACAATATAACGTTTTGGTAACCCATACATTTTTAAACTCTTTTGCGCGTAGTTTTATGAAACCGAGTTGTTTACTGGCTCTTGTTAGGATTTTATCATAATGAAGATTAAATCGCAATTTATTGTCTAAAACAACGCCAAGATCGACGATATGATTAACCTCTTTAAGTTCCTTATCATCGAGTAAGTAAATGCTATTCGCGATGAGATTTTTTTCGGGAAGAAGTGACAAGTCGAACCGTAATAAATATATCTTAATTTCTCTAAGCTTATAACGTTAATTAAAATATCTTAATTTCACTATCATTCTGCCGATCGTACAACAAAAACATCAGAGTGATAGCTAATCTTGATTTCTTTTGTTTTCATTTCAATATGAGCTTTTTTGTTTTACATAGGTATTTTGAGCACAATTCAAAACTCCAAATCAGATAATCTGTTGTTTAGAGGTAAAAACTTCGTATGAAACAATTTTAGAGAACACTTCAGAGTATAAAACGGCGTTATAAAAAACAAAATCTATTTTAGATAAAATTTCGAGAAAATCGCACTCGAACTAATGTAAAAAAATATTTTTTGAGTTTGATCAACTCTTATTTCTTTAACGTACAAAAACAACATTAATTAGTTTCCATTATTAATCGAGTTGTTAAATTAAGTTTCCAAAACTGGTTTTAAATCTTGAGTACATATCATACTTTTAAAGATATTGCGTAAAAAGTGATATTACCTTAAAATTTAACTTTTTTACATTCTTTTACTTATAACTAGAAGAGGGTGAGAATAGATCCAATCCCTTACGACGTTTTTCTTGCCTTGACCCAAGTAATCACCAGCTTTGGATTGACCTCTCTATCCGCTTCTCCCTGTATACTAACTGCCCTATTCTGACAGCTTCACTAAACTCACCACATTAACAAAATGTTAATATTAACAAATTGTTATGTTTCATATCCTGCTGAAAACTTAGAAAGGTCTTTTCTTTTCACGACAACGATTGACATTTCAGTCTTGAGCTAAATAAAGCTGAAAGTAAAGACTTTTAGAAATCAAATTCAAATTTTTAATTAACTTTAAACTCAACATCAGTAAAAGAAAACATTATTTAGGTTTTTATTATTATTTTTATGTAATGATAAAGTAATACATATTTTTGGTATGTGTGTAAACCTGCTTGAATTTAACCACTACATTAATATCAATTAAAAGTAAATGTAGGCACAGGCAAAAACCAGAAATTTAAATTGTAAGGTCACACTGTCTTAAAAATCATCCAAGGCGTCTTATTAATTTGTAAATTTTTTTTTTTTTTGTAATTGAGAATAAATTTGAACAAAATTTATTTTCATCATGTAATAAATTTCGTCCTCAGATCGAAAAAATTTAGATATCAAAAATGTTTCATCAAACTCAGGGGAAAAAAGTTTCAAAAAAAAAATTATCACTTTTTAAGTTGGTAAAAAATTGCAGATCAAAAATCTTTCTTTGAAATTAGAAAAAAGGTTTTGCCAAAATAAAGGTCTTAGCAGCGACAATTAGAGATCATAATTTTCTTCAAAATCAGAAGAAAAATGTTTGAACGAATTAGTGTAAATTTCAATTAATTTAGTAAAAACCAAAACAAAAGCAGCATAGCTAGAAATAAAACACAGAATATTTTTGAGAAAATAGACAACGTCGCAATTTTCGCCAAATCTGTTTTTATGTAAATACTCATTAAAATATTATTCTCTCGCACGGCATGTCATCACTCTTCGAAATAAATATTTTTCGAAGTGCCCAAATACAAGGAGGGGTTTTCATACGATTTTGAAGAAAAATTTTTACAAAAAAACAAAATTTCTATCATTTCGTTAGCAGTTAAAAACTTAGATATCAAAAAGTTTTCTTCAAAAGCAAAGGAAAAATGTTTGAACAAGAAGAAAATTTCTCATTTTTTTAGCAGCTAAAAATCAAAAATATTTCTTCAAAATCAGAGGAAAAATTTTTGAACAAAAAAAAAATTCTATAATTTCTTTAGCAGCTAAAAATTTAAGAGCCAAAAAATTTTCTCCAGAGAAAAAAATTTTAGAAAAAAATGTCTGATTGCTTTGATAGCTAAAAATTTATTGAAGAAAAATTTTCATTTCGTTAGCAGCTAAAATTGTATAGATCAAAAAATTTTCTTCAAAATCGGAGGAAAATTTTTTGAAAAAAAAATTAATTATTTCTTTAGCAAATAAAAACTTTTAGATCAAAAATTTTCCATCATAATCGAAGGAAAAAATTTTTCAACAAAAAAAAAAATGTCTATTATTTCTGAAGCTGGTAATTTTATGGATAAAAAATATATACTATATACAAAAATTGTATGGATAAAAAAACTAATTCTATCATTTCTTTGGTAACTCCATTCCTTCGATATTTCTTAATTGTCGCAAAAATCTGTGTGAGCTGATTTTTGTTGGCTGCTTAGTTTGCTTACAATACCATTCGTACGGTCTTTCATCGCTTCGGCACTTCAGCGTTTTGAGATTCGAACACAGATTCAAACATAATTTCGAATCTACCAAGTCGGCCGGTTGAAAACTTTCTGCATAAGGGAAAAATTGTCTGGTGAATTCTCTTCTACTCTTTAGAATGCATGCAGTTAACGCACAGTTAAAAAACAACAACAACCACTACGCAACCAATAAGCAAATCACCGCACAAAGACGAATGAAAGAAAAAACGACAAACAAGCAAGCGTGCAAACAAAACTGCTCAATTAACATATGCAACTAAATAATAAAGTAATAATTTTTAATGTTAAAAATAAAATTGAAATTAATAACAACCCTGAAGGAAAATCAACTAATTTAAAAGTAGTTGATAACGTAGTTTTTTGTCAACCACAACTAGTTGAAATTCTGACTTTTTTCCATAGAACGAACTAACATATTTTGTATGGTGATGCCCACTAAATAAGTCAATTGACTTTCGTCTGCATATATTTTCAACTACTTCTTAAATTAGTTATATTTATATTATTTTTTAATGACTTTAAAATAACCAATTGAAAACTATTACTGATGGCCTAAAGTTAATAATATTTGATGAAATAACATGGTTAAATATATATAAACTTGTGATCTAATAAAAATTTGCAATTAAAACATGTCAAAATCAGAGTAGTTGCCGCCTTAATATAATTCAAAGTAGTTCATATACTGGTTTATTTTAAATTGGTTTTTTAATTAGTTGTTTTTAAAAACAAGTTAGTTTGTTCCTATAGGGAATATCTTCACATAGAATATAATTCACGATTATTAAACAGGAGCGTCGAAACAAGACAAAAACCAATACGTATCAATTAAATAAAACAACACAACCGACACCGGCTAATACACAGAGGAAACAAGCAATAGGTAAATCACCTAAGTCAGCTTGGGTAAAGAGAATTGTATGGGAATTATAAACTCATGCTTATTCATCTAAGTAATTTATTGTTTAATACATTGCATTGAAAGCACATACTTCGATACCTTGCCAAAAAAAAAATATTTGATTCACCTAAGCCCAAAATTCCAAAATACAAAATTAAAAAACAACTAGAATGGGTCGCTTAAGTATAGTTTTGAGCTATTTTCTGCAAAAAAAAAAAACAGCTGCGTCATTAGAAACACGAGAGAAGGATAGATTTCATAACACTGTGGAACAAATTCAGGTTAGCAAACGTTAGGTTGATTCTGAGAGTGAGGGGTGAAAATAGAGGCTAAATTAGAAGACCCGTATCGCGGCGTTTGTTTATGTTAGTTCGAATTTTTTTTTTAATCGACCTTCGAACTTTGCAGTCAAATGCCGATTGTCAGCATATTGTTTATATGGTTTTTTGGCTATAACTCGTCGACTAATTGATATTTTTTCAATCTGTAAAAGCCAAATTATTGCTAGAGACCTGTGCAACAATTAAAACTTTTTAAAAAAATGATTTAGAAAATTTTTGTGGTGCTTATGAAGCAAAATGTTGGAAAAATTATTTTTGTTTTCACGCTTTTTGAAAAAATTTTCCACAAAACTAAGTCTTTTTTGCTTTCTGTTTGATCTATAATATGCTTCTCAGATTCTTCAATAAATTTAATTTGAAAAGAAATCGCCTGGTCTTAGTCGATAATTTGCGTTAAAATCCCAAAACCATTAAATAAATAGCGATTTAGGTAGAAGTAATTATAAAGGGAAGTTCTGAGTTGTTTTGAGTTTTGAGTTGTTTGCGGTATTTTTACAACAGCGCCCTCTGGTTTTCGAGATGGAATAAAAAAATAACGTTAAAGCTCTTTCCATACTCAATAATCATATAATATATATCCGATAAACAAATTTTTATCTAAATCGGATGAGCGGTTTTTGAGTGTTTCACGATTGTGTTTTACGATGCACGGTTTAGGATGCACGAGATTTTTCAAAATATTTGTACAACAGCGCCCTCTCGTGTTCGAGATAGAACAGTGTAGATAAGTCAAAAAAGCTCAGCGTGTCCCAGAACCTCTACATACAAATTTCATGCAAATCGGATGAACGGTTTCAGAGATAAGCTAAAAAAAAGAATGCCTGGAACCCGATTGCAGCGCCCCCAACTTTTTTTACGTGATAAAAAGTAGCCTATATGTTGACTGGGGATATAAGGAACCTCATGTCAGGTTTCATTGAAATCCATCCAGTGGTTTTCGCGTGATGCTTTAACAGGCAGATAGACAGACAGACAGGCAGACAAACAGACAGACAGGCAGAGACAGACAGACAGACAGACAAAAATTGTAAAAATGCGATTTTCGGACTCAGCGTCATTCAAAATGCCCATCGCAAAAGGAATTTCAAAAAAATATTTCATGTACAGATTTTTTTTTTTACAATTTTATGTATATATAGATTGTTTTAAAAATGTAAAAATGTAAGTGTAAAATGGACCATTTTTGTAATGTTTGTGGACGTTTCATAGCAAGCGATGAAAAATGTGGCAATGCGAGTGATTTTTTTTTGGAAGCCTATAAACAATATTTCTCGCAAGAGTTTATCACTGACGTAAACTATGCCCCTAAAAAAGTTTGCTTTAATTGCTATTCAACTCTTATGCTATGGAAAAGTTAAAAGAAGAAGGCTATGCCTTATGGTATACCAATGATGTGGTTAGACAACAGCCTGCATCAAGAAGAAAATTGCTATGGATGTATCAACTACCATAAAACTTTGAATAGAAGGAGAGCAAAGAATAAAACTTTTGTAGCAGTGCCAAGTGCCCAATTACCATTACCGCACTCAGAATTCGTTCCAGTACCAACATACCGAAGTATTGATCTTCAAACAGATATCAGTACTACAACTGCCGCTGCTACATCCATGGATTTCTTCTCAGAATACGACCCTGGTGAAGGTACATCCTATGAAACATCAAAGGACCCAATCCTAGTCACACAAAACCAATTCGATGGAATTGTTGCAAATTTGTGTTTGACTCAGAAAAAATCAGAACTAATGGCTTCATTTTGAAAGGAAATAATTTGCTGACGAAAGGTACCAAAGTAACAGCATAGCGAAAACGCCAAAAAGAGTTAGAAAAGTTCTTCAATGTGAATGATGCAAAAAATTTCGCTTATTGCAACGATATTGAAAAGTTAATGGAGACGATAGGGTTAACCTATAAAAAGATGATTGGCGTTTATTCATCGATAGTTCACTAATCAGCTTAAAAGTTGTGCTTTTGCACAAGACAAATAGAATGCCTTCTGTTCCGATTGCGTATAGCACTGACACTAGTGAAAATTTCGATACTTTGAAAAACATTCTGGAAGTAGTCAAATATAACGAACACCAGTGGCGCATTTGCTGCGACCTCAAAATAGTTTCATTGATTACAGGCTTAACAGCATCTGGCCGTCCAAAATATCCGTGTTTTTTGTGCGATTGGGATTCACGATACGCAGAAGGTATTAAAGAAAGAAACCAGTACAAACAGCATAACTGGAATAGTCGCATTGGACGGAATACACGAAAGTCTTGTTCCTGAAATGAAAATTTTGTTGCCGTTGCTCCACATTAAACTTGGCATTGCTAAAAATTTTTTGAAATGTATCGCAAAAAGACCAGCAGTATTCAACCGCTTAAAAGACATTTTCCCAAGACTAAGTAACGCCAAAATTCAGGAAGGGGTTGGTAATGGTCCCGACATACGGAAACTAATGAGTCGTCAAGGTTTTGACCAAGTTCTGACAGACCGAGAATTAAATGCATGACACTCATTGAAAGCAGTCATTAAAGGACTTTTGGGTAAAGAACGCAAAGACAACTACAGGCAAGCTGTTGCAAACATGTTGGCAGCTTTCGATGAAATTGGGGTTAATATGTCGTACAAAATTCACCTCTTGCATCAGCATCTTGATCAACTCGCTTCACAGTTGCCAACTGAATCTGATGAGCAAGGCGAACGTTATCACCAAACTGCGCTTCCATTTGAAATAAGGTAACTATAGAGTGTGCATATTTTGAATTCCTAGATTTTTCTAATATCTTTGTCAGAGTGCACAATTTAAACATATTAACGATTGAAAACTATTTTCGTTTCAGGTACAGAGGAAAGAAATCTCCAGATGCAATACTCGCTGAAATCTGTTGGTGGTATAAAAATACCTTTGAAGAAGAGGAAGACGAGGAGTAAGAGGACGAAGGGGAAGACAAGGATGAAATTCCAGAATATCTGTTGGACGAAATTATCCACCTTTCTGATGATGATGACGATGACCAAGATATTAGAGAGAGCAGTGATGTTGATCCACAGCCGCTTGCTAAACGCCAATTGGCCAAATCATTAATTTAATTTATTTAATTTTTTTGCTTAAATCTTTTCATAACGAACATTTTAAAATTATATTTTTTTCCATATTTTTATAATTTCTTTTTCAATGTTTCTTCAAAACCAACACTGAACAAAATTGGTACATAAAAAATGAGAAGTAAATTAATATTAAGCTGGAAAACGCAAGTTTGTATTATGATTGTTTTCTTTTCAAATGAAATTTATTGAAGAAACTGGGAAGCATATTATAGATCAAACAGAAAGCCAAAAAGACTTAGTTTTGTGGAAAATATTTTCAAAGAGCATGAAAAAAAATAATTTTTCCAACATTTTGCTTCATAAGCACCACAATTTTCTAAATCAATTTTTTAAAAAATGTTAATTATTGCACAGGTCTCTAGCAATAATTTGGCTTTTACAGATTGAAAAAATATCAATTAGTCGACGAGTTATAGCCAAAAAACCATCTAAACAATATGCTGAAAATCGGCATTTGACTGCATAGTCCGAAGGTCGATTAAAAAAAAAATTCGAACCAACGTAAACAAACGCCGCGATACGGGTCTTCTAATTTAGCCTCTATTTTCACCCCTCACTCTCAGAATCGACCTATCTCTTTTGCTAACCAGAATTTGTTCCACAGTGTTATTATAAAGATTTGCAGCTGCGCGATTTGCTTACCTGAAATCTGCTTCAAGCCCTTTTGCAATCTCCAACTTATGTTATACTTCTATGTGTATTTTCTTCCTCTTACTTCTTACTATTATATAAAAATGAAACTTGAAAAATTGTCTTTTTTGCGTTGACTAAGAACCACTGCACCGATTAAAGTGAAATTTTTACTATTCCTGCAATAATTCATTGCAGAGTGCTATTGTAAGCTTATAATATTACTAAGCTAATTATTGATAAGTTAATATAAGTATACATATATATATATATGTATATATATATACATAATAATCATTAAGTTTATAATTACTAATAAACTATTATAAGCTATTAATATTAAATAGTCGAGAAGTTGATGGCCAATAATCTGGCGTTAATGGAAAATTTTATCAAATTCAGGTCTTTTTTGCCATTTTCTGCCTTAACAATAAAATATATGTATTTGGATATAATGTATGGAGAAATTATAGATCTTCGCGATTCCAACAAAAAAGTCAGACATATATCTAGGATCAATAATTTTGTCGCAAAAGATTTATTTTTGTGAAAAATTTTATCAATATCTTGCAAGCAGCCATTTGTTGCTTGGCTACTACGAGTGTTGTCACTTTTAAAACCCAAACTCCTCAAAAATTCCTCAAATTAAATTGAAATTCCTCAAAATATTTTTGTAGCGATATATTAATTAAGGTATAATATATTTAAGGTGTAACAACCAAAAAAGGCAGCATTTTTCAGAAAAATTTTGTAGATACAAGGAGTTATTATTTATTTTCAAATTAATACAGCTTATTGAACATGAAAAGTACTTAACAAAAAAAATTGTTTTTATTGGAAATAATTTTCAGGCTTTTATATAGAGCGCGCTGAGAATGACAATAAAAAAACGACATCCAAATCGGTTTGATTGATAGGCCTTTCCCATGAATCTCAAACAAAGTAATGAAATGTCATTTTAAACTACCGGCCATTAATTCGGCATCCCTCCTACGCATGACCCCTGGGGGCTTTTTAAAAATGTTCGCTTTAATTTTTGTTAGAGTAAAAAGTAAAAAAAGAGATAGATTTTCACGCGCGTTTTTGTCTCTAAAAAAAGCATAAATATTAGGAAATTGAATTTAGGAGGGATCCTTAAGGGACAAAATTACGAACAAAATGTACTATGATTCATTGAAATTGAAACAATAGATTCCGAGTTATCTATCCGAAACCGTTTTAAAAAAACCTTTTTTTTTTATTCTAGAAACTATTAAAAAACACACTAAGCAAAGAAAACAATTTTTATTTTAAAAATTTACACGTGTGTATATTATATCTTAAATAAAAATTTAAGATACGTATTAATTTTTGAAATGAAGTTATAGGCATGAGCACTGCAGTATTGCATATTTCTTCTAATTGTTATTTTATTTATCCCGTTAAAGCCCATAAAGACACTTTTTGGTTGAAACTTTCATCAGAAAATTTAAACGCAAGGTCCGAAAATATTTTAGAAAAAACTGTACTAAAATAATTTGATTTACGATTGTTAATTGACAGTTAAAAAAAAAATCAGTTTTTTGGGTGATTTCTTTAATTTCAATCAAATTTTACAGAGGGAAAGACATTTTTTACAGTCGGAAACATAATAAAAGATGGAGGGAATTTAAATTTGCCAAATGTGGTAGATTTTTGTTTGTAGCAATTCTTAAAAAAATTAATTTTTAAGAATTACATATGTGAGCCTTATGCCAAGTTATTCCATGAAGCAACAGGTTGCCACAACAACAATGTTCTTTACAGAACAACCACGAGCAGATTAGATAGCTATATCGTTGGTCGCTACACGAACTCATCAGTAATCTTCTGTGGCTCATGCAGTCCATTAACTTAGAAATTCTTATAAGCACACCTTTTGCTAAAACCAAAGCGGAATTGTAGTTGTGTGCTTTCCAATTTAAAAAGCAATGTTTTTCTATTTCTTAGCACAAAGCAAAGGTTCAAAAAATTGACAACATTATTTCTGCAAAGACTTAAAAATTGCTACAAACAAAATAGAAATTAAAAAATTCCACTTATAATTTTTCACGTGATAGATTTTAATTCCCACGATTTATCTCTTAAATGACGGCTCAAAAAGGAAGACTTATTTTTTGGCTCAAAAGTAAAATGTTTTTCATTTTTTCTATGGTGACCGTAGAAAAATTTAAATAAAGTGAAAATTGAAATTGAAGATTATTCTTCACATGAACGATTTTCCTAAAAATATAATCAACAAACATATTGACGACAAAATGAACAAAAGAAAATCCTTAAAAAATTCACAATAGGAAAAAGAAACAGGTGGCAACTCACAAAAATATTTTAGTGTAAGATTTATACCAAGGTTGATTTATAAGGTTGTCGCAAGGGAGAGAGCGAGTACCCATAATTGTCAAATCGAAGTTGACAGCTCATAGAAAATCTGCAAGTGCTCTCTATTATCATCTGTTCTTCTTTCGTAGTCATTCGCAAAATTGGCTGGTTTTGACAATTATGGGTACTAAAAAGAGAGTGCGATCAGCCCTGCGACAACCTTATAAATCAACCTTGATTTATACCCAGGCTAACGGAGTGCAAAACGCTGCAAACAATTATTAAATAGACAACGGCGCATACGCACACAAATCAAACATTACTCTCAACGAAATCTCCACGAACACATAAGACACGATAGGCAAACAACAACATGATGTTGTTTATGAAATTGGATGCAAAGGAAAAGGCGATAAAATCATGATACAATTAAAGGTAGGGCCGCTTCGCAGAGTGCCCTCAAGCGTCAACGAAGAGTGGATAATGAACGTCAAAACGACGAATTTCGTAGAAATTGCAAATGAAGAAAATATTTTATGTTTCCAAGTTGCAAACAGTGCGGTCGCGGGTGCTAAATTTGTGATAATTTGAGTGAAAATCTTATGAAAAAAGTGTAATAAACACTATAAAATGTGCAAGAAGTCTTTAAATTACAAAAAAAACCTGCAACAATTATAACCTAAAAACAACTACAAAACGTGAGCAAAAAGAAATGCGTGATGAACAGCTGATTTTGATATCTATCTCCCTTTATTCTGCTTTCTACTCCATTCCTCTCCGAGTCGGCCTTACCTTATAATTCTGCCATGGTTGAAACCTGCGATCTAGTTTACATAGGGTTTACATAGAACATAAAGCAGATATTAAAGATAACAAACTATCGACGGGTTTGGCGGAACATATTTTGGAAGAAAAGCACACAGCTGGCTTTGACAACATAGATTATTTGACAAGGAAAAGAAAGAAAATACACGATACACGTTGGAAAGTTTAAGAATACAACAAAAAATTGCAACAATAAGTTTAAACATTAGTTAAATTAAACCGGGCTTAACTCACGAAAATTGGACGTTTAAGCTCAGATTAGGCAAAAAAGAAACACATTATATGATAGTTTAAGTCAATTTAAATTCAACGAATGCTAAAACATCTAGTTTAAACATCCAATTTTGGTGAGTTAAACTGAGTTTAAACGTCCAATTTTGGTGAGTTAAACTCGTTTTAATTTAACTAAAGCTTAAACTCGTACTGAAAAACTGGCGCTAAGAAAGATAAAGACAGCACCAATCAAACATACAACATTGGAATTTAGTCTAGTCTGTGATATTTTTCTGTACAGTCAAGTTGATGTTACTGTATTTTATTATTTATATTATTTTTCCTTTTTTTATTGTTATATATATTTATCTTGCAACTTCTGTTCGTGCGTTTTTTACAATTTATTGATTTACTTAATGAATGTTTTGTATTGTCTGGCCGTAAGAGTAATTTTCAAATGTAAATTCAAAAAACAACAGTGAGTTAATTAGAAAAATAGCATGTAAAGTTTAATGTTTATATATTAAAAAACTATTTTCTTATTCAAGATTCAATAAACCATGAAGAAGGTGGAAAATAACTACCGAAACGTCGGGAAAAAATTTTAAATAGAGTTTTTTATTGGCATCCAAACTGAGACCAAAAAGCCAGCTATATTTAATTTCAATAGACTTTTTCTCATGAGATAAACACTTTATTATAGAGTCGACTAAACAGAATACGGTTTTTGATTATGTAAATTTTTTAAGAAAAATAGAAATTTAGTACGTTCAAAAAGTCCTTAGGATGACAGATAAATGGCGTTACTAGATGTTTTTTCCATATGATTTTTATTTAGTACCAGCCTTCAACCGATACGTATAAAAATTTGACAACAATCTGATAATTAATTCGTGAGTTATAGCATTTTGTGTGCAACTATTGTTATTGAAAAAAAAAAACAAATGGAAAAAAGTGAATTTCGAGTTTTGATACAGCATTGCTTTTTGATGAAAACAAAATACAGTGGAAACAAAACAATGGCTTGATAAGCATTATCCGGATTTTGCACCATCGAGACAAATGGTAGAAAAGTGGATTGCTGAATTTAAACGTGGTCGTACCAGCACAACTGATGCAGAGCGCAGTGGACGCCCAAATCAGACTGTTATTCCACAAAACATCAAAAAAATGCACAAATTTGTTATGAACGATCGCAAATTGAAGGTGCACGAGCTAGCTGACATTGTAAAGATATCAGATGGTAGTATTTTTACCATTTTGCGCGAACTTTTGGGTATGCGAAAGCTCTGTGCGAAGTGGGTGCCGCGTGAGCTCACAGTCGTCCAAAAACAACACCGAATTCAACAGCAACTTTTACTGTGCACTTTTGGATCGATTGAAGGCTGAAATCGCCAAGAAGCAGCCACATATACAAAAGATAAAAGTGTTGTTTCACCAAGACAATGCACCGTGTTACAAATCGATGAAAACGATGGCAAAATTGAATAAATTGGGCTTCGAATTGCTTACCTACCCACCGTATTCTCCAGACTTAGCCCCCAGCGACTTCTTCCTGTTTTCAAATCTCAAGATTCTCTTGCTGGAAAGAAATTCAAGTCCAATGATGAAGTAATCGCTGAAACTGAGGCCTATTTTGACGAGAAAGAGAAATCGTACTATGAAAGTGGTATCTAAAAGTTGGGAAATCGCTATACTCATTGTATCGCTCCCAAAGGCAACTATGTTGAAAAATATAATCGAGTTTTATCAAAATTTAGTTTTTTTCTTGCTTATCCTACGGACTTATTAAATGACCTGTTATATATTCTGGCTTTCTTTTAATTAATTGTTAAATAAAATTAGAAATTGTAAGTCTTCCTTTTTGGGCCGCTATTATGAGAGGAAAAATCACAGCCAAAATATTAGTCAAATTTGAAAAATTAAAACACTCTCCACCTTTAATTGTATTTCCGTCACTAAAAAAATGCTTAGCACTGTTTAAAACCACCGAAAATGTTTTCAAATTGTTAATTGAAATTGAGAATCAAATTGTTGAGATTTTTCAACTATTGCATCGTGTAAAGCACCCTCAAAAGTAGTAGGAATAAGTATTTTCTAGAATATTTTAACGAGTTTAACGAAAGTTAACGAGTAAAATAAAAGAAATGATTTCAATTGCCAAATTCCTCAAAATAAAATTCCTAAAAAATGACTCAAAGCCACTGCAAAATCCTCACGTTTTCAGGAACTCCTCACAAATTAGAAACACTAGCTACGACGATATCATTGCTTGCAGCAGAAAAGAAACTCTCATGGAAGCAAAGAAAGCCCTTTATTCGTGAACAGCAGAATGCTAGACAATGTCCCGTTTCACAGTGGTCAAGAATTGAAAGCAATTTTTTTTGACGTTCTCTTTTGGACTTGACAAAATCTTTTACATTTGTCAAGAGTTGAATTCTATTTTATATCTTTTTTGCTTGTTTTCTTAAAATCTAAAGCAAGCAAACGAAAGCAACTGAAGCCAACAAATTAAAAAGAGAGAGACGCACGCCGATATACAAAATATAAAATTAAGTAATCTGAGAAAAATGCGAAAAGAACAAAAGGGAACACGAAAATGTTGACGGTACGGAGACATCGAGACCGTCAATTTTTTCTCCCCATCGTTGCTTCCGATTTGCGGCGAATGGCCTACAAAATGTGGATATTGAATTGTTGCAAATCCATAGTTTCAACATAATATTGAACTGAAGTGGATAGACATGGGTTTTTATTTATTAAATTTTTTTTGTTTTTTTTTTTTTTTTTGGAATGTTTGAAAAGTCGCACATTATTATGGAAAAGTAGCAAACAAAAACAGTTTTGAAAAAGTCGTCTCCACTATTATGCCCTTTAAGACGACCAACTGTCACACTCGCACTTCATAGCGTTATTGTATAGTTTTGTTCACTGAAGTAAGACCTATGAAAATATTATTAAATAAGACCTATTTGATTTTATTTATTGAAAGTTGTAAAAGGATATTTTTAAACCCATTTCATCCATATATCTATATGATATTTTATCAAACTGAATTACACATTTTTTTATTTCCAGGTTAACTCCAATAGGACGTGGCCGATTTTTATGAAATAAGTTTTAAAATACCACATTTGTTCTACAGCACAGTAAAGGGGTTTTTTCCTTTCAAAATTACCATATAATATTAATTTTATTTATTTGCAACGCATTACTTGATCGTTTTCTTTTATCGCGGTTTTGTTGCGGTAGTTTGAATAAACTAGATGTTGCTCCCACTCTCTCTTTTTGTACTCAGCTGGCACATATCATGCAGTACAGTTCTGCAAAACAAAACAAAAGAAGAAATGTTTTTATTTCGTTTGATATACGATCTGGCACAAAATTTGACTTCGGTAAGTGAGGGTTCGCTTATGTTTCGAAAAATTATGCGTTTACGATTCCAGAGCGATAAATACCACCTTGTATCAAAGTTTGTATCAAATTTTGTGTGAAAAATGGTTTCAACAGCGCCAATATGCGTAAAATGTTGGTGAAATGTTACGGTGACTCTGCTCTATCGTATCAGAAGGCAAACAAGTGGTTTAACCAATTTGTGAGTGGCCAAGACGAAGTAGAAGACGGCCCTCGTACCGGGCGGCCATCGTGTTCTCGGTAGTCGAACGAAAAGAAAACGTTGAAAAAATCAAAGAAATGTTAGTCAAAAATCGCAAATTGACGATAAGAGCGATTAGATAGCAGAGGACTTCGGCATTTGAATTGGATCCGTTTAGAACATTTTGAAGAATGAATTGGGCTTAAGACAAGTCGCTGCGAAGTTGGTACCGAAAGAACTCAATTTTTTGCAAAAAAGAGACCGAGTTGCTATCGCGAAAGACATGCTGGAAATGGTCGAAAATGACGAATCATTCATCGAATCCATCATTAATGGTGATGAGCCATGGGTATACGAGTATGACACTCGCAAACCAGGCATCAGGCGAGTGAATCAGGCTCAATTTTTCCTTCCATCGTAAAAATCGAAGACAAGAAAAAAGTTGTTGTTGTTGTTGTTGTTGTTGTTGTTGTTGTAGTTGTTGTTGTTGTTGTTGTAAACAAAACACTGTCACTTTACCACATGTCAACGAGAGACGCTGCTATTTGGCAGCCTTGTCATAGACACATGTGGCAACCTACTTAAAAAAAAAATGTTCCAATCGGACAGTTAAGTCCGGTTCACAGTGTGAATGAACCTTTCTTTTTGAACAAGGTGGTTCTACAAAACAACCGCGAAGAAAATTGTATTTTGTACTGTAAGGTGGATACTTTCCCATACCTGTTTTGTGGTCTTAAGACTTACTTTTATTATAATTGCAGCGGTTAAACTGGTATGAAACAACTTTCGATTTTTGATTGATTTGTTGATTATTATTCAACATTTCAGCATGTTTCGAATTCAGAGCCCGAACAGAGACAAAGTGTCTGACGGTTGTCGAATTCGCCGTGTATACGCCGCCAAAAATGGAATCACCGTATAAATCTGCGACGGAAAAACGCCAGAATGAGCGTTGCCATATGTTTTTTTGAAAATCCTGTAATTTTAAAAAAAAAATCCTGTATTTTTAGAGAAAATACTGCTCTTATAAAAGCACTTAAAAATAAATATTTTAAAATTTTTTTATTATAACATTTTTAATATTCCTTATCTTACCAGGTATTGTTAAGTATTTGTCCATTTGTAATTTGCAAAAGACTAGCGAAAATAAATTAACAAAAACGATGACAGCAACAATGACAGGAAAAGCGCTGCCACATGATCAAATTTTTGAAAGGATGTAAAAAGTAGTAGCAACTTTATTTGCTACTTTTATATAAGTACTTACATATAATTTATAAACATAAAATTTCTATTTTTTTTATTCAACGAAAATTAAAATATTGGATTAAAAAAAACCTGCCCAAATCCTGGGAGAAATATGATCCTGTCTACCTGCTCAAAATACTGCCCAAAACAGGATTAACTGCCCAAATGGTATCGCTGGCCAGAATAGAATTGATTTTATTTTTTCTCCGACGTATCTCTCTCTCTCTCTCTCTGAGTGGCGTAAGAGTGCCATATTTCCTTAGGATTACCTGTGCTAAGTGCTATTTTATAAATTTTCACTATGACCTGACGTTTCGTTTTGTGTGTCTGTGTTGAATTCATGTAAGTTGAAATCAAAAAATGAGATTATTGTCTCCAAAATGATGTATTCACACCGAAAACAACCCTGATCCGACAACCGCTCCTATTCTGGACATGTTTTCAGCTGATTTCGCCGAGAGAGGCACGGTAACCGACAACCGCTTTGGTTCTGTTCGGGCTCTCACTGACCACCTTCAGCCAGTGATGTGATTCAGACCTTGTGAAAAATTCCGAATGTGTTAGCAAAAATCCCACTTTATCGCGCCAGAAGTACCTTAAAATCCCACCAAAAATCCCACCAAAAAAGTATAAGTAAAGGCATGGTGAAATAAAGCAAGCTGAACGTGACGTTTACAAATTTTGCTACGCTTGTCAAAAAATGTTGATAGAGAGAGGCGCACTGTAGAAAAGTAAATGGACACAAGCGAGGCAAATATTTTTTTGAGGGAGGTGAAAAAATCGCATATACCTTATTTCATTTAACCATGAGTAAAAGTACATAAAATTTATTTTTCAACAAAAAAGCTATCCGCCCCCCAAGGGGTCAAAAATTCCGAAAAGTGGGCGAAGTCCCACCAAATCAAATCACAGCCTTCAGCGTCTTAGAATTTTTTATATGAAGTTTTTGCGCTCTATCTCCTTTTACACCCACTGAAAAAGTAAAAAACCTGTTAGCGCCAGGGCAGCCGTTTTAAACTTTTTTTTTAACTTTAAGTAGTACTATTTCGGGTTTTTGCGTTTGGCGTAGCATGAATAAAATTATTACAATTTGTTTTGTTCAAATAAACAAATATGTTCTTTTTTCTTTTTATTTATTTTATTTTTTTTTTTTTTTAAGTATCTTTGAAAAGACATAAAATATAAGACAAAATATATTTAAATGCAATTATCTTTTATTTTTTAAATTACAGTTTGCGGTCTTAAAATTTGTTTTAATGCAAAACGAAAAATAAACATAAGTTTAATACACAAGACTTAAGTAGAACTCATTTAAGCATGCTAAAATTTACTAAAACTTAAGCCAAAATTTTGTGACAGAGCAAGAATTTTTGAAATGAATCGCAGAAACATTTGACAGAGTATGAAATAAATTATGCGTCATCCGAGTAAAGATATCTTCTTGACTTTCCACGTAAAAGAATACTTTTTTGTAACTTCATCTCACTAAATTTTTCAAGAGATGGACCTATTTCAAGTTTTTTTCGATTTCGTCGTGTTACAACTATTGGATACATAATAGGATACAACTATTTCAAAAAAAGTGGCATATTATGATACTTTTAAGGAGGTGGAGCATTTCTCCGGATCAATCAGTTTTTTTAAGTTATGACATGCTATAACGATATTGAAAAATAAAAGATGACATATTTTCCTAAGTAAGAAATAAAAATGTATACACATTTCTATATACATCTTGAACTCTGTTTAAAAGGAAAAAAATCACCAATTTGGGATGGAAAAATGGAATTTCCAATTTAAAATTATTTGGCAAATTTAAATATCGTTGCGAGTAGTTTTTCGAAATTTTTTTTTTATATTCTAACCAAAAACCCTCAAATTTAAAGTTTATTTATCTAATTATAGTATCATGGTAAAGTGATTTTATTAAAGCAGCAAGAAATACTTAACTCACGGTATAATAAAAAACTGACGACAATTTTAAAATCGAAATTTCTGCATTTTAATTTTAAAATTGCCGCAAAAAATTATTTTTTTGTCCAATTTTAACAAACGGCATATTACTAGAAAGAAAAAAATAATGAAAGAAGAAAACAATTGTAATATGCTATGTTAAAACGAAAATATTTAAATGTCATAATTTTTCCAGATTTGTTGCCATCTAAAACCGAGTGAACGAATTGGGGTAAAAAAAAACGGTCTAATATATCAACGGTTTAGAAAGTTGTTCTGTATTCGGGAATAAGGGTATGAACACAAGCAAATTTGATTTGAATTGAGCAAATAGTAGTACAAGTAAAATTTGGGTAGCACGAATTTTCATTAATAGTAGTAAAATAAAAATTTGGATAGTACGGCAGACATAAGATTATAGATTATATAGATAAGAATTCGGCAGCACAGGTAAGAGTCTTTATTGATAACAGAAAACGTTCGTGGCGAAGCCTTGGACTACTGGGTCCTGCTAGTATTATATATTTAGGGTAGATCGTATATGAATCAGCTGCTAGGTACACTTTCTTCCGAGCGGTTGTGTACATAGACGCTAAAATTATGTCGTAGTTTTCCGTTTTTACATATTTTCAGATTTCAATACAAGATCGCCAAAAAATTGGTAAAATTTTGAGACGACCGATCAAAATAAAAATCCGCCAACGAGAAAATAACGATGTGAAAGCGTCCAGCGCAGCGCATAAAAAAATTAAACTGAGTGCTACAGAAAGTGTAGAGCAAGATTTGGAGAAACATTACAAAGTGATAGACTTCCTTTTAGTGTTATCAACTATTTCTGCATTAGTGAAGTGCACAAATTGTGTTGGGGAAATGTATTTTTGCACACACAAACCGGAAGGGATAGCCTTCAAAATTAAAGTGAAATGTGAAAAATGAAAGGAGCCTGGATATGTTCCGTCTAGTGAAAAACTGAAAACAGATTCAAAGCAATCACATTATGAAATAAATCATCGTTTTGTTTTCGTCATGCATGTATTAGGCCTTGGTTTATATGGATGCATTAAATTTTGCGGTTTGGTGGATTTAACAGAGTCTTTTTTATCAAAAAGAAACTATTACAACCATGTACAAAAAATGCATACGGCTGTAGCAAATGTCTGTCTAGGAATAAAAAAATTATACAATTTTATTGATTTTTTTATTTTTGATTTTCGATAAAAAAAAATTTAAATCGATTTTCTGGAAAACAACACTTTTGAAGTCGGTGAATCAGGCCCGTAGCCAGGGTTTACTTTAAGCGGGACTTTTGATAAAAAAAAATCTATAAGTTAAAAACTAAAAGCAAGGATATGGAAATGTTTCTAAGCAAATCCGTTTTCTTTTAAGACTATTCATGAATATGCCTGTTTTTGAATGGCCATAAGAGAGATGGAAAAAAAAAAACGAAATGGCCATTTCATCCTTTGAAAGAACTTTGACTTAGCTTCTTATGATCAATTGTGTTGTGAAATGTTTGAACACAAATGATCGAGAACGACATACGAACGGCGTATGTTCTCAAGAAGCTTTTCATGAAAGTTTTTACTCTCTGAGCTTTGCCATTGTCTGCAGAGAGGTGACTGCGAACAGAAAAATTAATTCGATTGAAAAAACTTTCTGCCAGGTGGGAACTCAACCAGGGATCTCTGGATCTCTAGTTCAGGGATTTGAGTATTAAGTTTTTAATTTTTGCCTATGGTATTTTGAAAAGTGGTCCAAATTGAGAGATTTTAATTATCTTTTAAAAATTATAATTCCTATAATTAGCACAAAAAGTAAAAATTTCTGTGACAAAATTTTACTAATACAACAGCATTAGGATGAAAGGTAAAAATAGGTAAGATTTCTTGCAGTTTAGTAAAATCAAAATTAAAATTAGCTTTGAAAAATTAAAACTTTTTAATAAGTTCACCTGTTGAAGCTTGATTCACAACTTTTATGGGACATTTCACATAAAAGGGAGAAAAAAAATATTTAAGTCTTTAGAATTGGTTTGTTTTTACGATTTTATTGCTCCCCAGCTTGAATACAAGTATTTGGACGAGTGTGAACCCTAGTTCGAGTTGACGTTAAAGGAAAAAATATTACTATTCTCGAAAACGATTTCGACAATTTAAATTACATTCAAAAGAAAATATTTTAAAATCTTTAAAAATTTAACTATTCCATTTCCTCACAAATATTTGATATCATGAATGACAAAATCATTCGATTCTAATATCAATTACTATATATTTTTTTAATAACGTTTTATGAGCAGAGGAATCGAATCCGAAGAAAGTCATATTTAAATTTCAGATTATTTTTTAAGACCCGTTATTCAAAAACGGGTTTTTGCACAGCACCAATATCTTATAACCAATATGTTATTTAAGTTATCACATCAAAATAAGACATTATAAATAATTAATTTATAAATATGAAAATTTGGTCACATGATTAAAACAATCATGAAATTCCATAGAATAGGACAGTATAAAATGTTTTATAAATATTTTTTTTTTAAATGTTTTCCGAAAAAAATCATTTAGATTTTAGTTGATTTTCCGAAACCTGTAATTTGGAAAAGACTCCGCACAGGGCTTAATTTTTGTGCCAAGTTGGAGATTTAAGATGTCTTTTATGCCAAGAATTTAACAAAATAGAAAGGGCAAACTTAAATTTCGTGGTTCATGTATTTTTTCATGTATTTTTTTGTATACAGCATAAAAAATTAAAAAAAAAATCCTTTCAAACGAATGCTTTCTCAAAGGTTTTGGGTTCAATAAGGTTAGATATTGCATAAAAATGTCAACCTAGTTTTCTTCTGTACCATTTCTGTTTTGCGCTTGCTGGTGCCAGTTGGAACCTCCAAGTTTCGTCAGGTTGTCGTCCACTTGGTCCCTCCAACGGAGATGCGGTCGTCCTCTTCTGTGTTGTCCGCCGCTGGGTACCGAATCGAATATTTTCTTCGCTGGAGCGTCGACTTCCATTCGCTTAACATGACCTAGCCAGCGAAGCCGCTCGATTTTTATGCGCTTTACTATGTCGATGTCGGCGTATAGCTCATACAGCTCATCGTTCCATCGTATTCGGTACTCGTCATTGACGCAGATTGGTCCGTAGATTTTACGAAGGATCTTTCTCTCGAACGCTCCCAAAATCTTTCCATCAGAGCTGCTCAACGTCCAGGTTTGTGCTGCATATAACAGGGCGGGCATGATAAGTGACTTCTAGAGCGTGACTTTTGTTCGTCGAGAGAGGGCTCTGCTTCTCAATTGCCTACTGAGCCCAAAGTAACACCTGTTGGCAAGAGTTATCCTTCGTTTTATCTCTCTACTGATATCGTTGGTGGAGTTAATGCTGGAACCGAGGTAGACGAAGTCCTTCATAACCTCAAAGGAGGTGTTGTCAACAGTGACGTGGGTGCCAATACGCTGGGACTGTTTGTTTGTTGACACCAGATATTTCGTCTTATCTGCGTTTACTGCAAGACCCATGCGACTCGACTCTTTTTCTAATTTGGAGAATGCTGCACTGACTTCGCGTGTGTTATGGCCAATGATATCAATATCATCGGCATACGCTAGCAGTATAACACTCTTATAGAATATTGTGCCGCTTTGTCTCAGATCAGCAGCACGAATGATCTTCTCTATGATTAGATTAATAAAGTCGCACGATAAAGAATCACCTTGTCTGAAACCTCGTTTGGTAACATATGGGGGGGAGAGGTCCTTCCCGATTTTTACTGCACTGCTGGTGTTGCTCAGTGTCATCCTGCAAAGACGGATTAATTTTGCAGGTATACCAAATTCAGACATGGTGGAGTATAGGTGATTCCTTATTGGAATGTCGAAAATGGCTTTATAGTCGACAAAAAGGTGGTGGGTGTCGATTTGCTTCTGAATGGTCTTTTCCAAGATTTGTCGTAGCGTGAATATCTGGTCGGTGATAGATTTTCCAGGTCTGAAACCACACTGATAAGGTCCAATCAGTTGGTTAACGATGGGCTTCAGTCTTTCACATAATACGCTAGACAGAACCTTATAGGCAATATTTAGGAGGCTTATCCGACGGTAGTTGGCGCAAATAGTGGAAATAGTTCGCCTCCGTTCTTTAACACCTCAGCGGGTAGACCATCGGCTGCCGCGGCTTTGTTGTTCTTAAGCCGTGTTATTACTTCAACGCTGTCATCCATAATTGGGGTTTCCGGGATATCATCTCTATTGGCGGGATTATTGTCGTCATCGCCATTCAGAAGACTAGAGAAGTGATACCTCCATAACGTCAGTGTACTTTGGATATCTGTCACTAGATTCCCGTTTTCATCCTTGCAGAAAGAGGCCATGGTTTTAGAGCCATCGTCCAGGCGTCTTATTTTTTCGAAAAATTTTCGGGCCTCGTTTCTGTCACCATTCATCTCAATCTTCTCACACTCACGCTTTTCTGCCTCTCGTTTTTTCCGCCTGAAAAGACGTTTCTCGTCCCTCCTCTTCTCTCTGTATAGCTCCTTAGCAGCACACGTTACAACCGACTGCAGGGTGGCTTTGTAGGCGGCGTTTTTCTCTGCAGTGGCGTCGCGACACTCCTGGTCGTGCCACTGGTTTCGGCGGGGACGGTGGTAGCCAATAACCTCTTCGGCAGCCGTACGCAGAGTGGGAGTGCCCACTACGCGCATATATCGTCGATCGGAGGAGTGCTTTCTTGAAGCAGGCGTGAGAGTCGAGTGGCAAAGGCTTTGGCTGTCCGTTTTGACTGCAGCTTGTCGGCGTCTAGCTTTCTCTGTGTAGGATTGCTCGTATTCTTTGCAGCGCACAGACGTGTACGGATCTTTGCTGCGACAAGATAATGATCCGAGTCTATGTTAGCACCACGGATCGTGTGTACATCTAATAAACTGGAAGAGTGCCTTCCGTCAATCAAAACGTGATCAATTTGGTTGCGCATTTTTTGGTCAGGGGACAACCAGGTGGCCTTATGAATATTGAGATGTTTGAATCTAGTGCTACTTATAACCATGTTTCGTGCTGCTACGAAGTCAATCAGCCTCATTCCGTTATCGGATGTGTTGTCGTGGAGGCTGAACTTTTCGACCTATGTAAGCCCTACTTTTCAAGTAGGGGCTTTTTTGAGCAGCAAAATCCACAATTGGAAATAGTTCTTTAGTATACGAACGTTTTGCAATTGAATTTCAATATAATGATTATGACTTTCATAAGAAAGGTTAATCCTTCATTTGGCCACAAAAATCTTTCAATAATTAAGCTAAGTTTTTAAATTGGCTTTGGAAAACTTTTGCATCTTCGAGTAAATTAACATCATTATCTCAGTTTACCTAAAAAAAAAAAATCACATTTTGGATTTAACAATCTAATTTGTGTTATTTTTTCATACATTCTGGACCCTTAGGGGTGGTTTGAACTAAAGCTCTGCAAAGAACCATCTAAGTATACTAGTTATGTGTTGTTATTTTTTCTTATATCAACTTGTATCGGTTTCGCTCTCTAAGCATTGAGTATGCATGGAATATTTCTCTTTTACATAACGATAGAACATGTATGAGAGAGTGAAATTATCAATCATCAAGTATACTAGTTTGAGAGCATACGCAACAAACAGATATATCGGTTGTATTGTTATCTCTACTTGGAACATTGAACATATTGGAACATTCCCATATAAAGTGGGAACCAGAATGGTAGCTTGTAGTACGTAGTATGACCTGTCAAAAGTTAAAATGTACTAAATGCACGGAATCGCACAGAATGCGTAGTACGTCTGTGGCTCGTAGCTGTAGTTGTAGCGCAAGTTGAGCTAACTTTAACTTTTGATTACTACACTGCTATGAAGTTGTATTAATGATGCTTTTTTTAAGGATCGGGTAAATCAAATCGATAGTGCAAACGTTGTCGGTACCGAAATAAGTGTTTGAAATTAACAATATTTGTAAAATCGTAAAAAATTTATAAACAAGTCTTTTCTGAAGCGCTCATGCCATTCTGAACATATTTTTTGGCGTAGCGTGCTACACACTGAACAGCTGATGAGGTTCCCTGTAGGAAAATCAACTAATTTAAAAGTAGTTAATAAAGTAGTTTTTTGTCAACCACAACTAATTGAAATTCTGACTTTTTTCCATAGAACGAACTAACATATTTTGTATGGTGATGTCCGCTAAATAAGTCAATTGACTTTCGCCTGCATATATTTTCAACTACTTGTTAAATTAGTTATATTTAAATTATTTTTTTAATTACTTTAAAATAACCAATTGAAAACTATTACTGATGGCCTAAAGTACAAAATAATTGATGAAATAACATGGTTAAAAATATATAAACTTGTAATCTAATAAAAATTTGCAATTAAATCATGTCAAAATCAGAGTGGTTGCCGCCTTAATATAATTCAAAGTAGTTCATATACTAGTTTATTTTAAATTAGTTTTTTAATTACTTGTTTTTAAAAACAAGTTTGTTTGTTCCTAAAGGGGTACTACATGGAATCGCTGCAACTACATCGCATTCTGTTCTACGCTTAAAGACTAAAGAGCAAATTATTTCAATAAAACAATAAAAGAAACACCCTAATATAAGTGCAATGTATTCAAGTTTTTAATTTATTTCACAAAAAAATAAAGATAACAAAGGCATTTTTGTCGACAACTTAATGAAATTAAAAATTAATTAATTAAAAAATAATAAATCTGGCACAAATACCTGTAAAGCTATCGAATCACAGAATCCATATCCATTACTTTTTTTTTTTATTAGCATAGAAAAAGTTTAAACACGAGATTAACACAAAGAGAAGTATCTGGAATATCCATTTTGAATGGATATATCATATTAAGAAAGAGTTAAAACAGTTACCCTGCTTAATGGAGCCGATAAAGAGAAAAAAAGCTTATACTACAATGAGAGCCAGAGAAAAAGATGATACGCTCTCTGCTTAATCCAAAGCGTGTAAGCATAAGTTAAGCTCTACTCGTTGTATTTGTACCAATAATATCAAGTTCTTACTTGTTTTATCTGTTTGTACAAGTAGAATGGATGATTCTCTGCAGACCTTTAGTTTGAACACCTTAAATTTTCCCCCCTTGGCTACGGGCGTGCAGTAAACACGATGCCGCAAAATCTACTTTTTTACAATATTTCTACACATAAGTCAACAGGTAATGCCGAAGCGTTATTGTCTCTTTTTTTCCTATTTTAAAATTATAAAATAACCTCAATTTTTCAGCAAAAATCGTATTTTTGACTTTTGACGGTACCAAAAAAAAAAAAAAAAAAAAAATTTAAAAAAAATTTTAGGTTTTGTGCCGGGAAACATATTACCTTTTAAAATAATTTTGAATTTTTTATTCAGACGATCCGCTAACTTCTAATCGTGTTCACCGCAAAACAACTTTTCTCGAGGCGCCTCCGGAGAATCGCTGCAGCGATTTATTTATCTACAATTTTTAATTTTTTTTTTCATATATACTTAAGAAGTCAAACTGTAACATGTATATGAAATAAATACAAAAATATTATTCATGTCTCCAAAAAAAAAAATCATGAAAACATACCTTTTTTCGGGCTTAAAACAGTACCATCCTCTTAAGGTAATATTTAATTCTGCAAATATTTAATTCCCGTACAGGAGCACATCGAAAAAACACCTTATTACGAATATATAACAGAAGTAAAAATATTCTTAATAATTTACGCACATATGCTACTACAACAAATTCACATTTATCGAAAAAGTACATTCATATAAAAAAAAAAAACAGACGAAATGGCCATTTCGGCCCTTGAAAGGACTTTGAACGAGCTTCTTATGATCAATTGTGTTGTGCGTGTTGTGAAATGTTTGAGCACAAATGATCGAGAACTGGACCTACGAGTTTTATGCCGACTCCGAACGGCTTATGTTCTGAAGAAAAAGAAGCTTTTCATGGCAGTTTTCTCTGAGGTTTGCCATTGTCTGCAGAGCAGGAATGATATTTGTAGTGGAAAAAGACTTTTTTTACTTCCTTCGGATTTTAAAAAGTCCCCAACTCCTTTTGGACAAAAAAAAAAGTACTTTCGGATATCATTCACCACAAAAAAAAAAAAAAAAAAAAAAATACTTTCAGATTTGATTCACGAAATTTTATGTGAGAAGTCGTTAAATACAACACATTAACACATTTTATAATTTCTGCGCCGGGTAAACTTAACGAAATGCTTGTAATGCACACCTTGTATTTGTATTGTTCTTACTGGGTTGGGAACAAGCATATTCACACACTTTTGCAGACCAGAGACTTAATTTAATCTTGTAGGTACCAATTAAGTATTGTCTCAGTTTTGAAATTGACCAAACTGTGCGCTCCTGCTTTACTATTATATTATTATTTCCGCTGCTCAAACTGGTTTTTTGAGTAGGGATACAATCAAAAATATGTATTACTAGCAGGCTATAGTTGTCCGCGGCTTCGCCAGACTATTTTTAGCTGACTAACTTGGAAGTATAAAAACTTTCATATTTTTCGTTGGTTAAAAATTTAAACGCGATTATCTCAAACCTACTTTTTCGAAAAGCGTGTACCATTTAATTTTTCCAACTTTTTCGAAAAGTTACCGGGACACGCTGATTTCTGATTCTACTTTCAAAAATATGAATTTTGGTATACAACACTTCAATATTAACAAACGGTAAATGGTAGCGCAAAATGCTTAAAGGGTTTTTTGCTAAAAATTCATTATTGCGAAAAAACATGAAATTTCATCTTTAGCATATTTTTTTCGATAAGCTTACGGCGTTTATATCTTATTATTTAGATTATCATATTATTGCTAATATCATTTATCATATATAAATATTGTTATTTTTTTAAAATATATAAACATTTTATTTTTCTCGCAAAGTGAAGAATATCCTGGAATATTTTTTTTTTTTGTTATTTTGGGTTTGAATATCCTTAGTATATTGTTTCTATGTTAATTTTTTATATAATAAAACAGAAATATATACGTGCCTGAGTACTATAACAAAAGCTTATTTAAGGGGTGAGTAAGGGTTTCAGCGTAAAAAACAGATTATTTTCGACTTTTTTCAGAAATATGGATAGTGAAAATTTATTTAAGCCTTTGTACATTATAAAGTATCAGTTTAGAATCATTCTGTAATTATTTTATCAAAACTATCGACAAGCAACCCGGTGACAAAGCTTTCCCCAGAACGTTTTTAGAAAAAGACTACTTGCGGTGTTCACGGTATCTCAGCTGGAAATAGTCTGAAATCAAAGAACATTAAAATTTAGTCGAAGTATCATCAACTCCGCTCCCAACCTTTTCTGATTATAATTTTTTTCCTTTTTAAATTTTTTGTGATTATTTGAAGTAAAAATGGCTATTTTCCCCGAAACATTTTACCGGTTTTGTAAATAGAAAACTACCTTATTTAAAAAAAATTCTAAGACTTATCGTTGGGGGCAGGCATTTTGTATGTAGAAAGTGTGTACCAAGATTGAAATGTCTAATGGAGTTTGTAAATGGCACTGAACACGGACTTTTAAAAAGTGGTTTCGAGAAAAACGCGTTTCAAATTTCGCTGTCGGAAATAAAGTAATAGAGGAGAGTGCAATAATTAGTCAATAACTTTAAGAGTTTTGCTCTGATTGACTTTAAATTTTGGGACTATATTCCTTAGATGTTTAACTATAATAAAAAGAAAAAAATACCGATTTTTTAAAGTGCAAGCTCTTTCTCCCCCCTTTATCTTTATAATAAAAAGTACTCTAGCATCCGAAAAAGTACTTTCTGGAAAGTAAAAGAGTTTCCTCCAAAATTATCAAATATCATCACTGCTGCAGAGAGGTGACGGCCGAACAGAAAAACTAATTCAATTGAAAAAACTCTCTGGTTCAGGTGGGAATTGAACCTGGGTTCTCTGGCGTATGGGCCACGCACTCTATCCACACATCACGGCCGCCACGTACATTCATATAATAAATCATACTTTGCTTAAATATTGTTCGATTTGCAAAATTCTTTCTTTAAATATTATAACATTAAGCTTCACAACGAAAGTGTTTGAAAGGAACATCATTATCTACAAGATTGAGGGATATGAAATTAAAACTGGGTGAAAAGATCAACGATATTCGCGTTAATTTACTCCTGGTGACGGGAAACTTAATTCCATGGCAAATCTGAGTACGGAATCATATTCAGCGAATTTACCATGTATATAGAGGTTTGTTGTTATTTTCGTGTAGCTTTAATACCATTATGAAAATTAATAAATTCTTATTCACTCTGATAAGAAGTTAGCCCAAAAACAAGTTTTTGGCACCTTTCATATGAGGGCGGGGGGCGTCACGAAGAATCAGACACAAAGTAGGATTTGACTGTATCTTGTGGCCACAGAGGGTTAAGCATTAAAAATAAGTCGTATATACATTTTTTTTTATTAATTTCTTTTTATTTTCTCAATTTTATTGGTTGCCAGATGCATTTTTTACCAATTTTGCCACACCCCCCTCACCCTCTAAAAAAAATCCTGGATACGGCCCTGCTGCTGTATAAGGCTCACTCAAAAAGAACTATAGTCATCAAAAGCATAAATAAAAGTATTGAAATATACACTTTATATAACAACAATTTGTAAATGAATTTCACAATTTAACGCACATTTTTATTTAACGTCTTCTGTATAATTCTTATATATGGTATGTCAGACGTTTTGCATAAATTACGAATTTCCACATTACTCACTAAAAAGTACAACCTCGAGCAACCACCCCGATCAACAGAACAAAATTATTCGTTACGTAATTGGGGCATGGGGTTCTTTCCTTCTCTGCTGGTAGCCGATGTTTGTCACCAAACATATGCAAAATTACATGATTAAATTAAATAGCTCGGTAAATGGTTTCATATATGCCTATGCTTATCTGCCAGAAACAATTAAATTAACAAAAATAATTACAGCTATATTATGAGAGCTGGAAAAGTAATAGTATCAATGTTATTAAAATAAATCAATTAATTGTACTTTTAATAATGGGGTATTTTACTTGTCTGGTTAGAGCGGGTAACATATATTAATCTCAAACCATTCAATTGCATTCATAAGGCGTTTTTAAAAGTTACACGTTAACACGTACACGTTACTTTATAATTAACTTTATAATTAAGACTCCTCATTATGAGGAATTAATTTTTGTGCAATATTTATTATTTTATTATATGGCGTAATAGCAACGCTAGAGTCCTAAATGTGAGCACAAAATATAGGTTTGTTCACGTGCTTTACTTGCAGGGAAAGAGTAAAAGAAGAATTGAGGAAAGAAATATCACAAATATCACGTGAAAAGTACGTGAACAGAAGACTAGTTGAAATTTACAAACTAAGAAACTGATCGAACGACTTGACACCTTTTTTGAAACCCAAAAAAATTGTGTACATTCGAGTTTTGTTTAAATATTTGAAACTAGATATTAAAATAAATAAAATGGAATCATATGAAATAAATTTATATTGTTCGCCAAAGACTCTAATAACAAATGTTCTTTATTCCATCCATTTCAATAGTAAATTCACAAGAAATAGCTTTTGAAAACTTGTTTTTTTTTTACAAACAATTTTTTCGGTATCTGCAAGATCATGCAAGTAGAAATTTTGCAGAAACTTGTAGCTACTTTTTTCTCTATCACTTTTTTACGCTCTCGTCTTCTCTCGTTGCAAGTTTTTTGAGTACGTAAACGCTTTACTAGTAAAAACTTGCAACAATTTGTAGCAATTTTTTGTTAGTGAACAAACCTAAAGACTCAACCAAAATAGACGAGTTGCTCCGTAACTAGTAGAGACGAAAATGTTCGCTTTAACGCAATTCAATGTTGTTGCCCAAAATTAACAAACGTAATTTAACGAAGCTGAACGAAACAGCTTGTCCATACGTTTTGTTCCGTAAGAACCGAACTGCTAGTGTCTCAACTCGTCAGACGTTCGACAAGTTGCAATCGTCTCGTTCCGTCTGTTTTGGTTCTGCCTTAATGTTTAAAATCTTAATTAAAAACTTGAAAATTTTTTAAAATTTTGAACACCGTTAGTTGGATATTGAGCGATATGTGTTTACAAACTCCGATTCATAGGTTCAAAGATTCAAACAAACAAACGATTCAAACAAAGTTAAAAACTATTTAACACCAAAATTGATAACACACCTGCAAATAACTAAAAATGCTCTACTGTTCATTGCGAGTACCGATCGGAGTTGTTCACAATCGGAGTTGTTCAAATATAATACCGAAATTATTTACTTTTCAATATTTTTCATTCTTTGCTTCCAATTAAAAAATGCTTTGATTATCTATTGGGCTTTTAATCGTTTATTCGATTTTAAGCTGCATTGTAAGTATTACAAAACGCTGATTTTATAGCAATTTACTAACATTATATACACTAACATACCGGACCCATTGCACATTGGGGAGAACATAGCTAAAACACTCGCATCTCCTGTTTTTAGTGCTATATCTATATTGTTATGAAGATGTTTTTCTATACCAGAGCCTGATACCCTACAGCCGGAAATAAGTCTATTGAACAACTACGCTGTGCAAATTCAGATAAAAATTTTAAAGTTCTAATAATGAATTTATGAAGTTATTCAAAAATAAAAATAATTGTGTTTCAGCATTTTCAAAAATAAGCCAAAAAAATGTTGGAACAAGTCTAGTTTGATGAATACGCCTAAATTTCAAAAAGGTGTTTAGTACAAGGCATGGCAGAGTTATAAATGTATCATGCGTAGATAGTAGCTTTTTTTTCGTAGATTATAATGGTATTGAAAAAAGGCCGCTATTCCCTTGTGGCTTTTGAAATTCAGCAGATTCATTAAAGTAGACTTAAGCCGAAATGTTAAATGCAGATTAAATTGGGTATGTGTGGAAAATATTTTATGAAATCATATGAAAAGTTTTTATAAATATTTAGATTTTTGTACATGCAGGTTTATAAAAACAAAACTATTAGAATTTTGTTAACTTTTATCTTAACACTTAAACAGAGGTTTTTATTGGATTTGTTAGCCATTTCTTAAAAAAAACTATTGTTTTTTTAGTAAAAAATTTAGCTTGAGTTCATCAAACTAAAGTAGAATATGGTATAAACGTAAAATGTGAAACGTTATAAAGCAGAGATGTCGTGGCAGTGAGCTGGATTATATAAAAAAAAAAAAACAAATAAAACTAGAACATCGATGGCGACGAAAAAAAAAACAACACTTCGAAAAAATAATAACAAAATACACAGCAGCAAGCAAACAACAACAATGCATGTACATTTTTTTTGTGCTGTCACGCCAACGAAGTCAGTTCTTCGAATTACAACACACGGGAATATTAAAGTTATTATAAGTGAGTTAAAAGAGCATATTGAGCTATGGGATTTACAACTCTGTTATAAATTACTGGTGCGCCTCTTCAGAGATCACACCTAAAATAGAGTGAGAGATATTAATTCATACAAGTCATACAAAAATATAATTTTAACTTAGGGCGATGTAGACGGTCATGGGCACGGCACGGGCACGAATTTTTATTCTCTTCTTCCGTTTGATGAATGTCGTATCCAAAGTATGTTATGCTGGCGGTCATTTGATCCATGATCACTAGTACACTTTTTAGTACTTTATTCGAAAAAAGTATTGCCGTTGGTATGTTTGTTATTCTTATAAAGAATAAACTTCAGAGCAACACATTTGCGCTCAGCATTGTATAAGTCAATTTTATTCCTATATTTTAAAGTTTATTTTAAAAACATTAGAAATATATAAATAGCTTACATATTCTTTTCTTATTTATAATGATTATTCCAATTAAACTTCAGCTTCACATAAATAAAGGTTGGCTAGCGATAAGTGTTGCTATAAACCAAGTTGTATTTGTGGTTTTATACATTTCTTTCTAAAATTGCACTATTTTGATACTATACAGCAGTGTTGCCATTTTGGTGCTTTTGGGGGCTAGATTTAGAACTTTTTTTTTTAATTGCCGCAAATAGTATAACTTAGTTTTAAACATTTCACGGTTCCAATAAAGTATTTTAAATGTTTTCATTGTTTTTTTGGCAACTCAAGTTAACAAAACGATAATAATTATCAATGGAGACCTGAGCGCAAGTTAATCGATTATAACAAAAGTTTAATTATAGCGGTGGAGCTATTCGAAAATGAAGAAGACTCACTGTGCTTACCATAAGCACAAATTCCCAATAACGAGTGATCTCTTTAAACTTAAGATAAAAACAGGAATATATGACTGTAATAAGAATCATGAATCTTATTCCGATAAAGAAGAGACATTATTTAACTACAATATAACTTCAATGTATGTAATCAAACTAAAAATCTAAATTTCATATTGAAGTGCACTCCACAGTATACATTTACACATTTATTCAATTGTTATTGTTATTCACACAACTATTCATTTATTAAATACATTTATTAGTATTATTAGTACCATAATTAGTACTATAAACTAAAATTATCTATATTATGCACGTAAACATTTATTTATTGTTATTTAAAAACGAACATTGAACTTAGTCATGTTATTGCACTCACGCACTTATTTGAACTCATTTACATTATTGTATTTTTGTTGTTGCATTCACGCACTTATTTATTATTATTTAAATCGAACACTGAACATATTTTTGTTGTTGCACACACACTTGATAATTATGTCGCGCACTATATGTAATTTATGAACATATATTTTTTTTATTTTTATTTATTTTTGCTTTTAGAATTTTTCATATAAGTATTAAATAATTGTTATTTCAATAATTAATATGAAAAATCCTGTTAGCTTATTATAAAAGAATAACATTTTCTGAAATTAAGTCACTAAGTTTTGAGCTTCCAAACTTGCTCCTTTTTTCTATTTTCAACTTTTGCTGCCAACCAATTTTGAACCACGGCACCGCAAAAGTCTCTTTTTTTTAAAACGGGCCAACAGCGTTTTTTAGCGCTGGCACATAATTTTTCGCGCTCTAAAGAAAAATTTAGAAAATATATTTTTTTCCGCGAAAATTAAATTTCGTTTACGCCCGAAAAACCACCACAATATAATCACTTAATTGCTCATAACTCCGGTATTTATACATTGATTTTCTACATCAACAACTCATTTGCTTCTTAAAAATGTGGTCTATATGTAAATAATTTTTTATATTTTTAGTAAAATGTTGACTATTTTTGCAAGGTGAATGAAATATATATTTTTGTTTTTGCCAAAAAATTCAATTTTTTTCATATATTTTTGAAATGGATTGGAAAATAATGCTTTAAACGATTGTTGAAAAATAAATTAACTTTATAATGCCATCCTGTGCAACTCAAAGACTTTTACACGAGTTATGGTCTGATATGTGAAGCTACCTCCAGAAAAAACCAAGAAAAATTCCAAAATTCATATCTTCAAAATCTATCTATAAAATTTTTAATATAGCTTTTGAGTTTAGCGGACCATAAGGACCAAAAGGAAGAAATAGTCGCATTGAATGTACATGAATTTTTTTTTAACCAGTGTAATTAATGAATTCGTCGCCTAAACAAATTAGTAATCAATGAATTCGCAATGTATTTTTTTATTATATTATTTTTTCGTTTTAATGAGTTTTATGGGCATATTTTGTAAAACGCAAGCGATCACTAACTTGGGCAACAAATTTCATTAGATAAATTCAGAGAGAGAAAGAAAGCTTATTTTATTGCATATGAAAACGGAACTGCCAGACAAAAAAATCCCAAGTGATGTGATCGCTTGAGTTTTACAAAATACGACCATAAAACTCATAAAAACGAAAAATATTAAAAAAAATAAACACATTGGAAATTCATTAATTACACTGGTTAGAATGAACACTTCATGTTGTAAGCAAATAAAATATAAAAATAATGTATCTTAACAACTAAAAAACATGTTGAATTAATGAATTTGAAAACAAGCCCTAGTTTTAGCTCAACCATTTTGTATTTAGTCCTATCTAGCCCTCTTTCCAAGATCTTTTTCCCAAGAGATTCTAGCCCTAAATGGATATTTATTTCTGGCAATACTGCTATACAGCTCCACTTTGATACTAAAAATGAAATATTGTGAATATTTGCACAACGCAACACTGTTTCAATTCAGTGATTCGGTATCGACAGGCGAATAATTTGGTGACCGCGGTGGTCAAAATTTACTCCCTCGCTCACTCTCTTAAATTTCCCTCTTACATTGAAACAACAATTCGTGTCCGTGCCGTGCACATGGCCGTCTACATAACATCGCCCTTACACACACCTAAGAGCAAAATTACGATTCATGATATCATGTATCCACCATAAAGTAAAACTTAAGAAGAATACTTCTGAAGTATTGATGACTGTTAAAATAACTGAAAAGCGATGAATGATATTTTCGTTTATACCAGGAGTACGCAAAAGTATTAGAAAAAAATATCAATTTATGGCTAGAATCTCTTGAAAAAAGGGCTAGAAAGAGCTAAATAGAAAAATGTTGGAACTAAAAAAACGCCCAGTTTTAAAATTCATGAATTCACCATGTTTTTTAGCTGTTAGGGTACATTATTTTTATATATTTTTTGTTTTTGTTTACACATGCAGTTTTCTTCTTCTCTTATTTTTTTTCTTATAAAAAATCTTAAAAATTTCTTATAAAAATTTAATTTTATAAAAATTTAGTTAATTTTTTTCAATATAGATAATTATGATGCGAAAGTTATGGGCTAAAAAATGAGGGCTGCTACCTAAATTATTTTATTTTTAGGACTCTGAATCCGTTGTCACAAATTAAGAAATGATGTAATTACATATATATTAGGGTGTATCGAAATGTATGGACCTAAGTTAACATCCAATTCCACCCCTAAATAATGAAATAGGACGGAAAAACAATGCAGAAAATATTTTTTTTTTTTTTACGAATTCGTGTTTCCCCAAATAGCGGTTTTCTATGAAAATCGTGTCTTTTTGTACTGGAGCCCATCTAACGGTAATTTTTTTATAAAAGATACTATAGATATCGATTTACTATTAAAAACACCTTATGCATGCAAATTTTCAGAGAGATCGGACTGCGTACAAGAGTGTCAGCATAGAAACAAAAACCATTATATAACCTATATTCAACTAATTTTGTGCTGTAGCCCATCTTAAAGTACAGTTTGTTACAGAAAATAACACAGATATTGATTAACCATTAAAAAGAACTTATTCATGCTGATTTTCAGAGTTATTCAGATTTTCACTGACAGTGATGTCAGCATTAAAATTAAAAAAACCATTATTTGCAATATTTTCGACTACTTTTGTACTGGAGCCCATCTTAAGGTATACTTTTATTAATAAAACCCCCATAGATCTCAATTAACCACTTAAAATAAGTTATGCATGAAGAACATGTCACCATTGTAAAATAGCCAGATTCCAAATTCATTGGCTATACTACCCCCACTAACAGCACCGCAGTTGGAATCCAGAATGATACTCCAGTGAATGTTGTGTGTGTGTGTTTGTGTGAATGTTGAAGTGGTGCTATATGCTCAAAGGATATTAAAAGATCAGATGATGAATGTTTATAAAATGTGTGGCATCGCAGACACAAAGGACAGTAATGTGGATGCTGACCTCGCCCTCAATATGGTAGACACACCCTGATGATATACATATTGTACAGTTAATGTTCTCAAAAGTGTTATTGACAGCTGTATACGAATAATAGCAATTAAAAAGTTTTGCAATTGCGATATACGCAGAGATCGTTTCTGAGATAATAACGTGTGCCAAGATATAATTTGGATCTTTTGAGAGTGCTTTTATTGTCTGAGTACTGAATCTTGTGGAGATTATATGTGTTCATATTATAAATTTTTAGGCTAAGTTTATTCCATCATATCTTGCATACATGCTTCCCAAAATATATTTAAACGGTACCAGAACTCATGAATTTAAATTGGAAATGTTCACAAGGTACATTTTTCACACGATTTTCCTCACGAATTCGAAATGAATTTGAATAAATTGTATTTGTAAGAATCGCCATTTATAAATAAGAATATTTTGCTTCTTTTCTCCTTTCTTTGTATAATCAATAGGAAAAATTAGAAAAAGAACACTTTACTTATAAAAACACAGAAATAAGATTCTGTTCATACCTTTAGCACATATATCAACAGTCAGTTGACAAATTGTACATATATCCACTGCTTTAGTATCGCAACTTCATTAGTGTACTGAGACCTGACTGGGTTATAATTAATAAAAATTAATAGTAATTAATAAATCTCATTAATTAAAGTCCAGTCAGGTCACCATAACCCTCCGGTAAGTGACAGTCCGTCGTTCAAAAAGTAACAAAGTCCCTAGGGACCTTCATAGTTCTTTGATATTATCATAATACATGTGTGTCTTTATAGGTTTCCATGTCGACTTTTGATTGTATAATGTACTTAAATAGATAAAGAAAGATATTAAATATATAAAAAGGCAAAAGAATTTTAACTTAAAAAAAAAAACGAAATGGCCTTCTCAGCCCTTGAAAGGACTTTGACCGAGCTTCTTATGATCAATTGTGTTGTGTGTGAGTGAAATGTTTGCACACAAATGATCGAGAACTACACCTACACATGTTTTACGCCGACTCCGAACGGCTCATGTTCTCAAGAAGCTTGCCATGGCAGTTTTTACTCTCTGAGGTTTGCCATTGTCTGCAGAGAGGTGACGGCCGAACAGAAAAATTATTTCAATTAAGAAAATTTTCTGTGTCAGATGGAGGATTCGAACCTGGGTTCTCTGGCGTAAGAGTCACACACTTTACCCACTACGCCACGGCCGCCACTTAACTTCAACAAAATTATTTAATTTCTTATTTTTTATTTTAATTTTTTTTTATGCAAATATTAAAGAGAGTAAGAAATTTATTTTTTGTGATGCTGCTTCGTTCTTACTCAATTGCAGAGTGCAGGTATTGCACCGATATAGCAATTGCAGTATAAAGATAAGAAATTTGAAAATTGTTATATCCTTTTTTATATGTTTCAGAATTTAATTTTACCTTTATATCAAATGCCTCCATAGCATTTCGAATTCTGGGGTAGCATGTTATGAGAATATTCATTGGTCTTTCTTCAATACTTGGCATTGCTATTTGCCTTGTTATAAATTTTGAAAAAGTTACTTATCAGATTTTTGAGAAATGTTCATCTCGTCATAAACCATAAATTAG
The DNA here is from genome assembly GCA_914767935.1 of Coremacera marginata. NCBI lineage: Eukaryota > Metazoa > Arthropoda > Insecta > Diptera > Sciomyzidae > Coremacera > Coremacera marginata. Next base: position 77,255,947 of record OU612045.1, read on the forward strand.
GTTAAATCGGCTTCATATCATTAAAGTTATAGAACATTACTAGTGGTCAACGATGTGTTGATATTTACTTGAAAATGTGCTAAGTATCTGATCCATTGTGTCCACCAAAGACTTATGCGTATTTTAGTCTAGAACAACACTTGACTTTCTATTTTTGGTTTCTGTATTAACGTCACAAGTGTAATGCAATGGGGACAACAGCAGAACCGATTTATATTTTTTCGGCACATATGACAATGACGATACATTGTCTTTGTAAGCCCCATACAATGAGCTGAAATCGGGGCTTAGAGCACTCCCACTGAATCATAAGCGAAGGTTTTGCGGAAGGTGAGAGTTTTGCGAACGTTTTTGGGTAAATTTATTTAAATTTTTTGATTTTTAATTTTCTCGCTTAAAAGTGGTAGAAGATTATATATATGTGAAAACTTTTCCCATAAATAAAAATTGTACTTCTTTTGCGAAATTCATAAAAAAATTATTTTGAGTCGAAAAAGAATCATTTTTTCATCATTGTGGTAGGTAAAAATTCCTCGTAAATGAACTATTTTTTGTTCATAAATGAATTTAGAAATAAGCCAAAAATGTTTCTTTGTTGCATTCTTAAATAGGTTCACAAGAGAATAATTTTTTTTATCACATTATCACATCAGTTGGAAGCAATTTCTCATAAACGACATATTTTTATAATTGTAAATTAGAATGTTAACCTTCATACAAATGATATATGAACATCTTCACTAGTGCGAATTGATTCTGGCCATAAGAAGGCAGATGGATGTATTGCTACACCTATCAAAAACTATTTAGCTTTTCATCTATCAAAAAATCTGTCATAACATTTCAAAATTTCTATCAAAAATTATGATCAAGTCCAAATAAAATTAAAACCACGAAAACAGTCTACGCAAAAAAGTAATAAAATAATTATCCCAATTAATAACTTTACTATTTTGGTATTTCACACATAATTTGAAAATTTGTCAAATAGGAAACAATCACGACTTTTCTGCTTTGAAATATCAATACAAAAAAGTTAATTTTTTAACTCATTTCCGAACAAAATAAGGTTCATTTTTGAAAGACATTTCAGTCCGACAAATTATAAAAATATGTCGTTTATGAGAAATTGTTTCCATGGCAAGCTTCTTGAGAACATGAGCCGTTCGGAGTCGGCGTAAAACATGTGTAGGTGTAGTTCTCGATCATTTGTGTGCAAACATTTCACTCACACACAACACAATTGATCATAAGAAGCTCGGTCAAAGTCCTTTCAAGCGCTGAGAAGGCCATTTCGTTTTTTTTTTTTAAGTTAAAATTCTTTTGCCTTTTTATATATTTAATATCTTTCTTTATCTATTTAAGTACATTATACAATCAAAAGTCGACATGGAAACCTATAAAGACACACATGTATTATGATAATATCAAAGAACTATGATGGTCCCTAGGGACTTTGTTACTTTTTGAACGACGGACTGTCACTTACCGGAGGGTTATGGTGACCTGACTGGACTTAAATTAATGAGATTTATTAATTACTATTAATTTTTATTAATTATAACCCAGTCAGGTCTCAGTACACTAATGAAGTTGCGATACTAAAGCAGTGAATATATGTACAATTTGTCAACTGACTGTTGATATATGTGCTAAAGGTATGAACAGAATCTTATTTCTGTGTTTTTATAAGTAAAGTGTTCTTTTTCTAATTTTTCCTATTGATTATACAAAGAAAGGAGAAAAGAAGCAAAATATTCTTATTTATAAATGGCGATTCTTACAAATACAATTTATTCAAATTCATTTCGAATTCGTGAGGAAAATCGTGTGAAAAATCTACCTTGTGAACATTTCCAATTTAAATTCATGAGTTCTGGTACCGTTTAAATATATTTTGGGAAGCATGTATGCAAGATATGATGGAATAAACTTAGCCTAAAAATTAATAATATGAACACATATAATCTCCACAAGATTCAGTACTCAGACAATAAAAGCACTCTCAAAAGATCCAAATTATATCTTGGCACACGTTATTATCTCAGAAACGATCTCTGCGTATATCGCAATTGCAAAACTTTTTAATTGCATATTATTCGTATACAGCTGTCAATAACACTTTTGAGAACATTAACTGTACAATATATCATCAGGGTGTGTCTACCATATTGAGGGCGAGGTCAGCATCCACATTACTGTCCTTTGTGTCTGCGATGCCACACATTTTATAAACATTCATCATCTGATCTTTTAATATCCTTTGAGCATATAGCACCACTTCAACATTCACACAAACACACACACACAACATTCACTGGAGTATGAAAATGAATGCTCGTTGCTCTCACATTGTCCGAATATTAAAATGTATGCTTTTGTCAGATGCAACCCAACTAAAGCAAACAAAGGAATACGAACCAAGCAATAAATTTGATGACATTTATTGGATTTTTGAACATTGAATTCCTTTCATCCATAATAATACGGACATCAGCATCATTTAGCAGGGCAGCTTATGTCCTACACACTATCTCATCAGCGCTTGAAAGTGGATGCTCTTTAAATGATTTTCTAAAGTTTATGTTTCAATTTTTATAGCTATTTTAAGAATATAAGGATTCCATTTAAATTCATAGTGAGCGCTGCATACCCGATTTTCTAATGGGGTGCAAAGAACACCCGCAAGGGGTCAAACTATGACATGGTAACAACGCATGAACAAATATTTGAAAATTGACCAGAGAACAATATCGACTATGAAAACAATAACAATAAACATGACACCGCACAGTCGCATCAGAACTCGCCCATAGCAGGACAAAGCTAAAGGTTAGTAATAAGCGTAATGAAGGGGGTGGACGGACGTCAGCGCTGTAGTTATTGCAGGACTTATCAGGTAAGCAATGGCTCATTGTGCCGAAATTTTAAAATTGATATGTAGCTCATTTTATTGACCATATTTCAATAAATAAATGAAACATAAATAAGTTTATCCTTTCATATTTGAGAACAATGTTCTTTTTTCCCAACTATAACGTATCTCATATTGGCTGTCAATGACAAACGGAACAATTTCCAATGAAATTGCCGAAATATTTATAGAATTTGATAAAGTGCCTTGGTTTTACGATATTTGATACTTTGGCCCATAAAGAACAAAGAAATTTCACTAACTGCCACTGGTTACCTACTGTGCAATGAATTCTAGTTGAAATTTGAGGTCAGTTCGAACGATAGAGCTGCAGGCAGTATGCAGAGACATGTGGCACGCGTCAGAAAAGGCTTCCGTTTGAAGCAAGGAATACTTAAAGGTGCATTTCGAAGGCAATGCTAAAGGCCTGTGTATGAGAAACGAATTTCTAAGACAACTTCCTATGATTTGTAACAGCAAGCAATGCACGAAAAATAGGGCGAGTGGTAAAAGAATCCTTGAAGGTTAATTGAGGCCACCCAATTTCTCATTGTCGCTGTGAGAATGAAAAATGTGTCTAGGAATAAAACTTTGTGAGTTATAATTTACAATTTACAATTAAGGTACAAAAAAAAAGTCAGAAAGACAAGACTGATGAGTTCTAACAAGCCTTTAAAGCGGTAAATCAGTACATTAGTTGGAGTGCAATATTCGCCCATTGATTTTGATCAATGAAAAGAACTCAATATATTTGTCAAAGAATATCTGGATTTTTTTAAAAATAATTAGGGAGGTCTCAGGCAAACAATTTTTTGAAAATCAATTTTTTTAATTGATTTTTGTTATACAACTATTCAAGAACATGTTAAAAAAATTTCTATTAATGCCAGCTAATAACACAGATTCTACAGCGATTAAAGTCCGGTACGCCAGAGTACCAATCGATCAAACCGAATTAGCTTTTATAACGCGTGATGTTCGCTGTATTTGTGTTAGGCTGGGTCGATTTCTATGGAGATACAAATATTGATGTTGTCTGGGTGATTTTCGGATCGGGCATGAAAAGTTATTAAAAAAATAAAATAAAAGGGGGCGAAAGGAGTGCACTTTACCCTATTACATCTTCAATTTTCTGAATTTTTCCTTTAAGAACGTTTTTAAAAAAATGTTTGTATAAAAACGTGCACAGGTAAAGTAAAATTGATGCCAGAAGTGAAATCCTTGTACCCGATTCAACCTAAACCCAGTCTCACATTTATCACCTTGTTCAAAAAGAAAGGTTCATTCACACTGTGAACCGGACTTAACTGTCCGATTCGAAAATATTTTTTTTACAACGAACGATTTGACGAATTGAGCAACGAGTTTGTATCAAATTTTGTGCGAACAATGGTTTCAACTGCGCCGATACGCATAAAATGTTGGTGAAATGTTACGGTGACTCTGCTCTATCGTATCAGAAGGCAAACAAGTGGTTTAACCGATTTGTGAGTGGCCAAGACGAAGTAGAAGATGACCCTCGTACCGGGTGGCCATCGTGTCCGACTACCGAAGAAAACGTTGAAAAAATCAAAGAAATGTTGGTCAAAAATCGCAAATTGACGATTAGACAGATAGCAGAGGACTTCGGCATTTCAATTGGATCCGTTCAGAACATTTTGAAGACTGAATTGGGCTTGAGACGTGTCGCTGCGGAGTTGGTACCAAAAGAACACAATTTCATGCAAAAAAGAGACAGAGTTGCTATCGCGAAAGACATTCTTTAAATGGTCGAAAACTACGAATCATTCATCGAATCCATCATTACTGGTGATGAGACATGGGTATACAGTAGGACACGCGAACCAGGCATCAGGCGAGTGAATCAGGCTAAATTTTTTCTTCTATCGTAAAAATCGAAGACACGAAAAAAGTTGTTGTAAACAAAACACTGTCACTTTACCAAATGTCAACGAGAGACGCTGATATTTGGCAGCCTTGTCATAGACACATGTTTCAACCATTTAAAAAAAATATTCGAATCGGACAGTTAAGTCCGGTTCACAGTGTGAATGAACCTTTCTTTTTGAACCTTTCTTATCGTAAAAAATTCATAAAGAAACAAATTTACAAAATTCAAGGTATGTATTTTTGACTATCACTGCTGAACTACTGAAGCTATCCACCTTATATTCACAACATGTGTTTGTGTCGTCTTCCGAAATTGTTTTTGTGTTTTAAGATCCGCCTAGGTGGCGCTGTGGTCGATTTTTTAAAAAAAAATTATGTGACGACTTGTCTTATCCGTAGTGGCGTAGATTCTTATTATTTCCTATTACATAAGTATGTCTTATTTTTTAATTTTGGTTAATAGGAGTTGGCAATAAAAACAATACTCAACTTAGTAGTTTAATCTCAGTATATATAAATACTTCCGCGACTTGTACTAATTTAAACAAAAGAGCATTAACATCTTAGCATTTAAAAAGAGGAATAAGACAACGTTTGAAAAGGAACGAATCAATTTTACAAAAATATTGCTCATTTTTTTCCAAAAAATTTTGCAATCCCAGATTTGCCAAGCTATCAGTCCCTGGTTTCAGGGTAAAATATGTTTTCACATTTGCACTGCAAAACAATTTACGACAAAGATTTTTTTTTTTTCCATTTTCTTGTCTTAAAGTAAGAAAAAACGATATAAAAAACAATATTAAGATCTTCTCCGATTGAATTTGTTAAGTTTTTAAGTGTTGTTATTATTAAAAAACTTAACTTTAAAACTAAAACTTAAGACAAGAAAATGGTATCTTGGCAACCCTGGACTTCCGAAATAAAAAAATAATCTTTGTTTTAACAATCTTTAATCTTTGATTAGCAGTTTTGAACTTATTTTAATTTATTTTGCAAAGTTTCGTACAAATATTCAAACTCTAAATTTTCAAATTTCATTTTATATTCAATGCACTTTATATTCAATTCGAAAGGTGCATTTTATATTCAATTTACTAAAATCTTTATCTTCTCGATCGGTAACGGACAATCATCAGTGTATGTACCTAGTATATCGATGTAAGTAGCACACGTCTAAGAACTTTTGTTATAAATATTATTACATTTAGCAAGGTGTCAAAAATAGCTTTTTTTAAAAAACGTATATAATTTTACGGTTTATAATAAAGGCTGGTTAAATTTTAAGGGCCGATGTTGACTTTGAATAAAACACAAATTATTTAGGAAATTATTGTCATTTCTTTTTATTATGATAATATTTGTATAGTTCAATATTGTATGGAATAAAATATCGGCTAAATTGCAGCCGCGACCTCCATCCTATGGTCCAAATTTTCGATGACGCTGAGGCATAAGTAAGGTTCTATGCCGTTAATGTGCCGAATTATCTCATCCTTTAGCTCTTGAATTGTTGCTGGCTTATAGACTTACACCTTTTCTTTCAAATGACCCCAAAGAAAGAAGTCCAACGGTGTCAAATCACATAATCTTGGCGGCCAATTGACATCGCCACCACGTGAGATAACACGGCCATTGATTTTGTCGCGCAAAAGAGCCATTGTTTCGTTAGCTGTGTGGCAAGTGGCACCGTCCTGTTGAAACCACGTATCGTCCACATTCATTTCTTCCAATTCGGGCCATAAAAAGTTCGCTATCATCTCACGATAGCGAACACCATTCGCAGCAACTGCCTGACCGGCCTAATTTTGGAAAAAATACGGCCCGATGATGCCGCCAGCCCATTAACCGCACCAAACAGTCACTCTTTGTGGGTGCATTGGTTTCTCGACAATCACTCTTGGATTATCATTCGTCCAAATACGGCAATTCTGCTTATTGACGAATCCACTGTGGTGAAAATGTGCATTATCACTGAAGATGATTTTCTTCGAAAATTGATCATTCACTTTTGCCATTTCTTGCCACCATTCTGACCATTGACGACGAAATGGTTAAGAGGCTTTAGTTCTTGAGTCAATTGCACCTTATAAGCGTGTAAATGCAAGTCTTTATGCATAATGTTCATCAACGACGAGCGTGAGAGGTGCAATTGTTGGGCACGACGACGAGTTGAGGTGGACGGCTCTTCAGCCACACTATCGCGAACAGCAGCAATATTTTGTGCAGTACGAGCTGCACGAGTATGCACTGGTGTTTTCACATCTCCTACAGACCCGGTTTGGTCAAATTTTTGCACAGTTTTTCCGATTGTACGCACATTTGGACGATTAAATTGAGCGAAAAAATCACGAAGTGCACGATATGCATTTTGATTTGAACACCCATTTTCATAATAAGCCTGAATAACTTTAACGCATTGCTCGATTGTGTATCTGTCCATGGTTCAAATTGAATTAGTCTGTAATTGAGAAATGTCAAATGAAATGCAGAAAAACACATGACGCTTAGGTGTTGTTTACATTCAACATCGGCCCTTAAAATTAAATTTTTAGATATGATCATAGCCAGCAACTTTTTTTTTAGCATTTTTCAAATATTTGCAATTACGGGACGTGGCCCGCCCTTTATAAACAAATTTTTTTTAAAAAATGTTAATTTTATTGCAGTTTAGGATTGATATGACTTAGCCAACAAATTTTTGTTGACAATTTTCAAGAATTTTAAATAACGGGGCGGGGCCCTACCTTTATATAATTTTTTTTTTAATGTTAATTTTATTTCAGATTACGATAGACATAATTTTAACCAACAACTTTTGTTGTGACATTTTTCAAAATCTCCTAACTAGGGGGCGTGTCCAGACTTTTATATTAGAATCAATGTTCTGAAATATTTACATTTTATTAGTTATTCAAATAAATGAGCTTCCCTAAAGTACTATAGCATTTGAATGAAGATTTTGTAGTTTTAACCTAAGCAGATCTTCCTCAGTTATTTCTTTCCCGTTCCATTCCTTTGGGTCTTTAAAAATCATGCCGGATTTCTTCAATAAATCAATTTGTCTCCTCATAACTTGCATTCGGTCAGCTTTTATTTCCAGTTCAGAAAATTTTTTTTCTCGAGGTCCATATAGTTTAACGCAGTTTTTTGACACATTAGGAAAGTAGATAACAATTTTAAGTCGCTTCTTCGGTTTTTTTTATTTTTAACACAGTTATTCTAATATCTTTGCTCTTTCTTCAGAATTCCACTTCTTATTTTCATAATAAAAACTTTTAAAAAATTTAACTTTATCATTTACCTCGGAAATTAGTTTGTTCTGCAAAATTGATTTGTCAGTGAGGTAAGAAATAGAGCGATTGCATCGGCCTTTTACCTGCTGACATCTTGTATACATTTCTTTGTTTGGAGCCATATCCTCATTCCTCTTCACCATCGCAAAAACGCTGGAAGATTTGACAATATCTAATGGTATGTTAAGATATCTTTTTTAGACAGCATTGATAACAGTACTTATTGATAACAGCATTGATAACAGGATATCGGTGTACAATTCATTTATTTTTGCAACATAAATCATTGATATGTTTTTGCATGCGAAATGCAAAATTAAAATAAGCACGTATATTTTCATAAATTGTGTTGCATTGTACATCTTCTTCAGCTAAAGCGATGAGTCAATTATTTTTTTGAACACATCTTTAAATTCCGAATGTTTTTCATTGTCAATAATTGCACTGTTTAATTTTAATTGATCGATGAATCCTTTGTCAAAAGTGTTAAGTATGCTCTCTGCATCCTTATACACAATCGCTCTACTGAATAAACTGAAAAGCAACATCAACCAATAACATAAATGTGTGTCCTTGCACATCATTCAACGTGTTAGGATTCAACGCGTTAGGAACAATTCTTTTATTCGACTAGAAGTTTAAAAAATCAACCACTATTGGGTGATATGCAGCATTTTTTGAATTCGTGAAACCAGCAATATTTTTAATTTTATTACTGAAATTATCGAAAATCTCATCAAGTTTTGCTACCACATCTTTTGTTACATTATTAGCTGCATGAACAAAACATTGTTTTAGACTTAAAGTTTCAACTTCCTTTCCAGCTCCCGGAAGGCTTGAAGAGTTAATGAGTTTTTGCCGACAATTATTCAGGTATTTATTGAAAGCTTTAGATTGAAAGCCAAGTGGTCGCTGCGTTATCTGCCATGCATGCATTTAACTTCAACAAGAACTTCGATTGAAGTGACTCCGAGGAATTGATAAGATGATCCATTCTTTTTAGACTATCGAGCAGGACTTTTAGTTGATATTCAACAATTTATATAATTGCAATAACAATTTCTTTTAACTCGCTTTCACATAAGGCAGTTAAAATAAACACTTGCAGTTTATGAATACCCATCGTTGTTTCATCATGATGTAGCGTAAAATCTGTCCCATGATCAAGTAAATTAGTTGGCACGCAGTACATATTTCCACAAAATACAAAAATTTTTCTTTATACCAGTAAACAGTACTCTCCGACATTCAACAGATTGTGTTGTTCAATTTCAACAGATTCAAAATATCGACTATTTTGTCGTAAGCAACATGCATTTCTAGCATTCTGTACACGCATATATTTTTAGTCATCATATCCGTCGGTAATGTTTTGGGTTTAGTAGCCCTGACATTTTTAATTTATATTCTAACTTTTTAATTTTCTTAGTTTTCATTGAAATAGAGCTCAATAGTGTCCTTGTTTTCTTCAAAGTGTTTTGGTTCCACTAAGATTCCTTGAAAAAGGGCATCGTAATTTTTTTTCAGATTTAAAAATACATCCAATTTTCTGGCAATCAACCGTCAGCCAATCGAACCCTCAACTTCTTTCAAAAATGAAATCATAGTAAATCAATCATAATTTTATCTTTTCCTACTCCCTGTTCGGAAATATGAAAGAGTTCAGGAACGTCAAAGTTCTTCAAATTATTTTTCCATCGGAATATTCCGTTATTGTCTTAAAAACGACATTTAAAAAGATTTTGCAATCATAAACCATTTTGAAATATTTATGCGCGTGTAATACGATACTAGTATACATACCCAAGACACGATGTGGCTACGTAGCGCCTTTCAACTACAATATATTTTTTAGTGTTGATCGTGGATGTGTGATCGAGCAAAACGGACATCAGATTTGTGCTCAGCACGTCAGATGCACGTGTAATACGATTCTAGTATACATATACAGTGAATCAAAAAAGTTTAGGCACAGTCAAATTTTCTGAGAAGAACTTTGCTTTAATATTTAAAAGCAACTAATTTGGCCAACTTTATGATGCAGTTAGTATCATTAGATGAATTTTAATTGAAATACGCAAAAAATTCCTTTACTTTATACTTACTTACTCACTTAGGTAACAGCCCGTGTTCAGGTTTCGGCCGACCTCATCAGCTCTCGCCAGGCACCTCTAATTTGCGCGCGCCTTCTCCAATCGGATACACCAAGTGCGGTTATGGCTTCCTCGGCCTGGTCCATCCAACGGAGGCATGGTCTCCCTCGTCGTCGTTGACCAACGACCCTCGAGCACCTTTTTCGCTGGAGGTTCGTCGTTAATACGATGGACATGACCCAGCCAGCGTAGTCGCTGCACAGTTATACGCCGAACTACGTCAATGTCTTCGTAGATCTCATACAGCTCGCGGTTCATTCGGATGCGATAGTCATCGCCGATTCGAACAGGACCGAAGATTTTGCGAAGAACTTTTCTCTCGAACACCCCTAGAGCAGTGCCAAGGTATACAAACTCCTTGACTACTTCAAAGTTATAGCTGTCGGATGAGAGGTGGGAGTCTTGACGCTGCGCTCCCTTGTTTGTTGACAGCATATACTTTGTTTTACCCTCATTTATCGTCAAACCCACTTTGGCTGATTTCTTTTCGATAGCGGCGAAAGCAGCGGTAACATCTCTCTTGGTTCTGCCGACAATATCAATATCATCAGCGTACGCAAGAAGCTTGACGCCTTTGTAGGAAATGGTGCCATTACGATGCACACCGGCTTTTCGTACAAGCCCCTCCATGATGATGTTGAAGAGATTGCAAGACAATGGATCGCCTTGTCTGAAACCTCTTTTGGTATTAAAGGTTTCGGAGAGGTTATTTCCTACCTTGATGGAGCTGCGTGTGTTGCTCAAACTCATTCTGCAAAGTCTAATCAACTTTGCAGGTATACCGAATTCAGACATTGTTGCGTACAGGCAATCCCTTCTCGAGCTATCGAACGCAGCTTTGAAATCGACACAAAAATGGTCTGTGTCAATTTGATTTTCTTGGGTTTTCTCCAGGATTTGTCGTAGCCTCCACTTTATGCACTACTCAAAATATAAGCGGAAGAAGAAAAAATGCAAATGAAAAAAGTTTAGGCACAGGCTGTATGCGTACCTTGTTTTTGCAAATATAACGTAATCTATAAGGTCTCTTTGATTAATTCCATTTTCTGCACATAATTATAGCGCAGCCATCCAATTGTCAATTGATTTAAGTTAGTGTTGATCTTGATGTCGTAATTGAATGAGCAAAATGAGCAGTCGTACAGAAATTTCGGTTGATGTTCCAAAAGTTATTATAAACCTAAATGTGCAGCAAAAATCTTATCGTGAAATTGGCGATATAGTGCAGAGGTCCTAAACATGTGTGCGAAACATTATAAAACATTACATAAATACGGGAAAATTAGAGCGTGAAAGCAGATCTGGACGCTCAAAAATATTAATACCACGCCAAAAGCGCACTGTAGTAGCTGCAGTGGCCCAAAATCCTAAGATTTTGGCAGTAAAATTATGCAATGAAATGCAGCAAAGTTTCAATAAAAACTTCGATCCACAATCAATACGCAATACTCTATATAGAGCTGGTTTTCATGGAAGAGTTCCTCGGCGCAAACCATTTATTTCGGTTATTAATAAGAAAAAGAGGCTGGAGTTTGCAAAACTTCATGTACATCAATCGAAATCATTCTGGAACAGTGTAATATTTAGTGATGAATCGAAGATCAACCTTTTTGGATCAGATGGTGTACAAAAAGTTTGGCGGAAATCAAACAATGAGCTCCAAGAAAAAAACGGCTGTATAGCGGCTTCTGGAGTGGGAAATCTTGTTTTTATAGATAAAAAAATGAATTAGTGCTCTTATTTGAATATTTTGAAAGACAATTTGTTTCCTAGTGTAGAAAAGTTGGGCATGAATGGTAAGCCATTTTTGTTCCAGCAAGATAACGACCCGAAACATGCGTCTTATCTTGTGCAGGAACGACTTATTTACCATTGCCAACAGCTTAAAACACCTCCACAGTCGTCAGATATGAGCCAGATATGAGAGCCATCGCATATCATCAAAAGATTCACTAAGGAGGCCCTTTGCCAAGAATTTGAAAATACAACACCGGAACAGACATCAAACATATTTGGGAGCATACAAAGGCGCTTACAGGCAGTTATTCAAGCCAAAGAAGGCCTAACAAATTATTAAATGTTTGAAAACCAAAAATAAATTAAAATTTTTTATACGTGTGCCTAAGGTTTTTTTTGTAAAACTGTGACTTTTTTTTTTAAACATAAAACTAAAACTTTAAATTTTCAAATGATGCCATAATATTTTTTTTCGTTAGGTGGAAAAAGTTATTTAGATACAAACTTTAAGAATAGCTCTGTGCCTAAACTTTTTTGATTCACTGTATATTTCTCAGAGCTGTAAAAGAATGCATTCAATTTGATTTTATTTACAAAAATTTGAATCAGTGAATAACGGAAAAAGAATATCATTCAATCAATGCAAAATTGATTCATAAATAAGATTTTTAAATAACATTCAATTTTAAAAAATTGATTAATTATTCATTTCAATTATTCATTTTTGTTATTAAGAACAATGGATCAATTTTTTTATTCATATGAATGCTATTCACAAAAAACGCAATTCACAAAGAATTTCAGAATTTTCAATTATTATTTTTTTATTCATTATTCATTTTTTATTCATTATTCATTTGTTATTCATTATTAATTTTTTATACATTATGCATTTGTATTCATTATTCATTTGTTATTCATTATTCATTTGTTATTCATTATTAATTTTTCATTCATTATTCATTTTTTATTCATTATTCAATTTTTATTCATTATTCATTTGTTATTCATTATTAATTTTTTATTCATTATTCATTTGTTATTCATTCATTTTGAATTCATGGATTAGGTTCGGGCTATGTTTGTTTTTTATTATTTTGACGATAATGCAATTGCAGCAAAAATTGTAAAAAAAAAATTAAAAATCCAACAATTAAACTTGATATAATACGCACCGTTCTTTAATTTCAGGTACAGAAAGATTTCTGTAAATCTTAAGAACGATAAAAAGTAATCAGTTGAAATTTGCCATTTCTAAAGATTATAAGTAAAATATGAAATAAAAAAATTTTAAATATTTATTACTTATTATTATATAAATATTTAAACGTAGCATTCAATTTATACCAAAAAAGAACAGTGCAATTTTAAAAATTTCCAAAGCATGCATTTGAACTTGTACAGTGAAACTTAAAACGTTTACTTTCTTAAAGAAGTAATTTCTAGCAAATACTCACCAAGTTATCATAAAGAAAATTGTCGCACAGTGAATAATATTAGCAAAATCAAATAAATTCATTTTAGTTGTTCATTACACTTGTTGAGTATTTTTGTTTTTTTTTTTTTTTGTATGAAGGTCGATTACTTTGAATCATTATTTTGAATGATTATCAGGTCTCAGATTTTGATGCCCTTAAAAACATCCAAAAATTACCTAAAAAATGGCCTGATGCCCTAGAAAAATATTAAAAATTCCCTAAAAACACCCATACAAATGCCGTAGAAACAAAAATTAATATTCTTAGTTGTTTTTATTTAAAATGTTTGCATTTGTATTACGCTGCAATAAATTACAATGCGCATTTTTAAATTATCAAAATAAAAAAAAACCATCTACTGTCGATATTGTCTTATATATCAAAATAATTCTTTCCACTTCAGCACTGACGACAGACAAATATTTATAATATGAAATGTTGTGGCTTGTGCTATAGATTGAATATTACTTTACCTTTAAAAATATTTTGAAAATTATACCGTTTATTTCATAGTTGAAAAACAAAGTTTGAGCCTTTTTAACTGCTTTGGCCTGAAGGCTTTTTACCGTCCCTAAAAATTTCCAAAATCCCTAATAATGGTTAAAAAAAATGCTTATTGCGTAAAAAACTATAAAAAAAATTCCGAGAAATGACCCTAACCTATTGACAATTACCTAAAAAAAAAAGTAGAAATGGCTAAAAATTAAGAAAAATTACCTGAACATTTTTGGTTTTTGTACCTGGAGAATTTTAACATTGTTTTTGTATCATCAGAAAATGTCTATGTTCGAGCAGAAAAAAATTGATACATCAACAAAATCCGGTACCTTAAATACAATATGTTGTGATTGTATTTTTATTTTGTCCATTTTTAAATTTTTTTAGTTTTCCCTCGTAACACCCGTCACATTCTGAGTAACACTCGTCTCACATTTAAGTAGATATCAAAAAATTTTCTGCAACATATTTTGAATTTTTGTTAATCGCAGCAGTGTTAATCGTGAAACATTATTTAATTGAAAGTAATTAAAATTATTTTTTATGTGTCATTAATATGGCCGAATTGCATATACATTCTAAGTGAAGTCAGATTTTTCAATGTGTGTTCGTAACAGCCGTCACAGGTACTTTTTTAAAAATTACACAAACAATGGCCATGATCTTCAAAGTTTTTTCCACATATAGATAGACAAGCAATACTTTTATGTATGCTTAAACATTGATATTTAAAAGCGTAAAAATGTAACGCCCATCACCGTGGAATTATTCTTTAGCAATATATGCATTTATTTAATTCTAATATAAAAATTGTAGGTAATAAAGTTTTTTGTTTCTTCAGTAAAGTTTGTGAAATTTCAGGTGTCAACGTTTGGCCATCGATATTTTGTAATGCTTGGTGTTCATTCTTTGATTTAATTGAAATAAAAATTTGTGTCCCTTTTCCCCTTTTGTCGATAATCATAAACAGCTTGAAGTGTACTCGTACTTTTCATAATTTTCATAATTTATTTTCCGATAGAAAAGAATATCTCTCTAGAAATTGAGATCGCGAAAAAGTAGAAAACAATAAAAAGTTGTTCGTAATTATTTATGTATTTTTTATAATAGTCATTTGATAGTTTTACCTGGAAAGCTTTCCGGGAGCTTTGATAATGGGTGAATTTTATAGATTTTGATGTGCTCTTTTCGAATTTCAACTTTGCCACCTCGTATTGTTGCCACTCGCGCCGCCATATTGGCAAAATGGCGTCTAAAAACAGTTTTTTGCTAACATCTCCTTTTCAACTCATTTCACGATAAAAACATACATGTACCAAATGAAAGTACAGAAACTCCCTACAATTAATATTATAACCTTTTTTTCGCAAAATCATTAGTTTTGGCTTACCGCCAAAGTGTATTTCAAATGAAATAAAAATTTCTTATATTAAAAATATATATTTTGTACTAGCTTATACCAGGCGCGCTTCGCTGAGCTCCACTCTATTTCCGTGAAAAGTGGGCGTATAGTGAGTCTACGCCCTTATCCAGTTATTTCCCATTATTGTTGTGTGTTTGCTTGTTTGATGGTAATTTAATATGTGTCCATATTTGTATATACAGTGATTGTTTGTACATACAGTGACTGCCACTTGAATCAATAGACCCCACATACCAAGCGTGGTATATGTCACTATCAAAGCACGTACAATTTTCATGATTTTTAAAAAAGTGGGTGTAACTATAGCGCAAAATTACCACATTTTAGTGTTATACGATCAAAATCATCAGATATGTATATTGAAAATTTTTTTCATATATTTTTTTTTATTTATTCTTATTCATTTATCTAGCTTGCGTTTCTATGGCTAAAAAAAAAACAACTTTTATTTGACCCTTCGTTTGAAAACTCGATACCAGGACATCACTAATTAGTGAGAAACTCCATTCTGAGTTTCAATGTTCTGTGATTTTTAATCTTAAAGCTATTTGATATGAAAAATTTGGCATATATGGGCAAAACCACACCCCCCCCCCCGCCCCTGTCCAATGTCCATTCAAGAATTCTATTTGAATGACCTCACCAAGTGGTAACTCCATTCTTAGTTTCAATGTTCTGTGACTTTTACTGCCAAAGTTATTCGATATCCAAAAAATAGGGCTTATATGGGTGGATCCACACCCCCTTGTTCAAAGCCCATCCAAGTTTTCTATTAGAAAGATATCACCAAGTAGTAACTCCATTCTTAGTTTCAATGTTCTGTGCCTTTTACCTAATGGATCCAATCTCAACCACAGATTTTTTTTGTCGTTAATAAAATATTTAATTTTTAAGCTCTTCTGTCTTCAGAAAATTTTCTGTAACTCGATCGCAGTGTCACCTACCGGCTCCATTAAAATGGACTGATTTCACACTTGAATGTGGAATATGAATTTCACCTGCCACTATTTATGTGTAATAAAATATAGACTTATTTTCTGTTTTATTTGCCTTTTATCACGTTTTCGATTTTTTTTTTTTTTGTAATGACTGCAGCGTGCGTCTTTTCTTTCGTATACCAGGTGTGTTCGTGCTGCAAATGACAGCTCTTGGTGTTCACTCGTTGTCAAACGCATTGAAATAAAGCTTAACAGTTTTTAATTAATTTGTCCAAAAGATTCGGCCTTCCCGAAAATCTTTACCTACATACGCTTTTGGAGTTTTTCGCGTATTTGGAAAATATTTATTCTACAGCGCCCTCTGATGTCAAAGGTAAAGAAAAAAAGCGCTTTAATACTCGCCGTACTCTTAAACCACTATAAACGAATTTTTATGCTAGTCGGATAAGCGGCTTAGGAGGTTTTAGCGTATTTAACACAGTTTGTACAACAGCGCCATCCGGTGTTTGAGATAGAGCAAAATATATAGCTCTTAAACATTAACCGTATCCTTAAACCACTATATACAATATTAAACACAAATCGGCCAGATATCGGCCAAGATATCACGTTTGAGGTGCTGCATTTGCATCTGAGGTGCCACGCCCAAATACCTAATACTACCCTTCATTATTTCTAAACCACCTCGTATATGAAACATATTTGTTGCCAACATTTGAGCTCAATCGGCTCAGTAATTTTCGAGTTTTAATTCTGAGTTGTTCCATATACTCTCCTGTGGCAACGTCCATATACTGAAACTGTGGCAACGTCCTTAGTAGGCGGTCTGAATTGGGGGCGGAAAACAAAATGTATCTTGAAACCTGATCTAAGTAATAGTTTACCTCTCTGCCATATTTCAAAGAAATCGGTGAAGAGCTTTCGGAGATGTGTGACTTTTTCCATTCAAAATACAAAATTTCGTACAAAAACTCCTATTTTGGCTTCCGCGATATTCCAAATTTTCGACCAAAGATTATTTTGGAATTTTTTATACGATATTTTTAAAATAAAATATTATGCATTTGAAGGTTGCGGAAAAACACAAACCATCCATTTTGATGTTAAATTTGGTGAAGAATTTGATTCTGGACTTAGAATTACCGAATAATTTAGTCCGGTGTCACCAAACTCACTGCAAAATTGAGATCTCTCCATAATTTTCATACTATTCTTTTCATGCTTACCCATTAGGTCGATCCTGATTAATTTTCAAAAACTTTTTATGCAATATGAAAGGCCATTTTGTGTACAAAGTAACTTAAATAAAAAGTTTTTGAAAAATCATCAGGATTGACCTGTTTCAATTTTGCAGTGAGTTTGGTGGCATCGGATTAAATTATTCGGTAATTCCTAATCCAGAAACAGATTCTTCACCAAATTTAACGTCGAAATAGATGGTTTGTGTTTTTTTCTGCAAATCTCAAATGCAGAATTTCTGATTTTAAAAATATCATATAAAAAATTACAAAATAAACTGAATTTTCGAGCAGAACCGTTTTCGGCAATTTTTGAACTTTTAATAGTTCAAATTATTTCATTTCCAACCATCGCTTACTATTCAGGATCCCAAATATTTAAGCATTTCAAATACAAATCTAACGCAGTCTAATACAAAATATATATTTTTAATATAAAAAATTTTTATTTTATTTGGTAAATACATTTTGCGGTTCTCCACTTTGGCGGTTCGCCAAAACTAATGATTTTACACAAAAAAAGGTTATAACATGAATTAAAGCCAGAATTGTAAAGCAGATATCAGCAAAAAACTGTTTCTAGCCGCCATTTTCCCAATATGGCGGCGCGAGTGACAACAATAAGAGGTGGCAAAGTCGAAATTCGGAAAGAGCACATCGAAATATATAAATTGCACTCATTTTCAAAATTCTTGGAAAACTTTCCAGGTAACCCCGTTTTCTTCCCCCCAAATGAATGTACTATTAAGTTTATATTGTAGATTGTTAATGTCTTCCATGTTCCATTATTTTTATCTTCCCTTAGGCTGTGTGCTATTCGGAAACTTTTCACTCGTGGTAGGAAAGAAGTTACTGAGTTGAATACAATTTCTGTCTGTTGAAATAAAATTGTCATTTTTGCTGTGCCAAAAGAACAATGAAATTTCGACAACTAGAAATTTTGGCGTTTTAGATTTCGTTAGTGTATTAGCGCGAGAGTTTAATGTAATTTGCAAAATTGTTGATATAACTGAAAATGAACAGAATTTTACGCAAATATTTTCCACTTCTGGTTGCTTTGATGTCGTAAGCAAAAATGTTTGAACTTCTTTATGACTTTTTTTAAAGGAAGGCGGAAGAGTAAGTACTGCTTTTGCTTTTCTGCTCTGGATAACTACCTAAGACATTATTCCTTTAAGGACATTACCTATATTCGGCCAAGAGGTTATTCCGAATCATTAAATGCCCTTTTGAATAAAGACAATTCACTAACTTGAATGCATTTAAGAGTGTCTGCTAGCTCTTTTCGCAAAATTGTGGAGTTAATTCCAGCCATCATGACCATTATGAATGGTCAATAGAGTATGAAGTGGTTTGCTATCGAGTAGCAAGTGGCTTTATGGGATTGCGGAGTGTATGAAATATAGTTCTATATATTATTTAGAACTTCCTTTGATGTTTTGTTAGGATTTCCATTATTTTTTTATTCTTTGTGCATTTTTAATTTATAATTAACTAAAAAGTTTAGCTTTCATTAATTTCACTTTAGTTATTTTAAGCGCGAGCTTACAAATGTTTTTATTCTAATTATGCTTGTGTCAAAAATTCTCTTGCCGATTGTCAAAATTTATACTAGCCCCTGAGGCTACATGCATTTTTGACAATCATATTCACCTCTCAAGTGCCAAATATTCTCATTCAGACTGTCAAAAATTCATCATCAGAGTGAAAAGTTTCCGAATAGCACACAGCCTTAGTTTCAAGTTTTAAGCATTAATTTCTACTGAGTAATACCGAGAGTGAATATGCAAAAAAAAAACATGCATGGTCGAAATTTCTCGATTTACTCGATAATTCCTCGAGTTGCTTGAATTTAGAGGTATTCGAAAAACCAAATTACTCAAATCGAAAATCGAGCCGAGTTGCACTACTCGACTCGCCTCGAACTCGAAGCAACTCGCACAGGCCTGGTAGAAATATGATCAAAGAAAAAAAATAATTGTCAATATCGTTCAACTAATAAAAAAAGGGCATAACCTCAACCTAAGCCATGAATAACAAATGAATAATGAAAAAAAAAAATTGAATAATGAATAAAAAATTAATAAAAAAAAAGAATAATTGAAAATTCTGAAATTCTAGCATTCATATGAATAAAAAAACTGATTCATTATTCTGAATAATAAAAATAAACAATTGAAATGAATAATTAATCAACTTTTGAAAATTTAATGTGATTTAAAAATCTTATTTATTCATATTTTTATGTCGTTATTCAGTTGTACTTAAAATTCTGAATATGAATTTTGATTTTACAGCTCTGATATTTCTTTGAATGAATGTGCTATTTCTGTACTTTCGCATGTGCTACATGAATGTGTTGTATGACATTTATTTTAATTTTCATTGTCATTAGATTAGCTTACTTCGAATGCGTAATTTTATATTAGTAATTCTTTCTGTCGTTTTGACATAATTTTCTCTGTTTTTTCGACATATTTTTGTAAGCCTAATTTACAGACAATTTTTATTGAGTGGCTGCAGTGTTGAAACGCTTTGCCGAACAAAATCAGGTATCGTATGAGAATTTATCATATGCCCAGTTGATTATGAAATAAAATGTTCGTTGGATAATTTCAAAATAATCACGGTAAATGACAAAAAGGGAGTTTATTACATAAATTTTTAATTTAAATGTCTATAACTTTTTTTTCACTAACTCTGTTTTAGAAAACTATTATAACATAATTCTCAGTAAATTTTATTAGCTGTTAGAAACTGCTAAAAATTTTTAACTAGCACAAGCTGTTCCGAAGTAATAACCTTTTAACTGAAGGGGTCTTTAGGGTAAAAGAGTGACACATATTTTACGGCACTGACGTTGATCCTTCAAATGGATTTATGATATCGAGGCGGCTTCTTAAAGTTGATCTCTCAATAAATTTACAGTATAATTGTTTCAGTTTTAGGGGTGTGCACCAGGCTCTGAATATGCCCAAAACACCATTTTTTTTGTATGGAGGATTTAGTTTTTCGTTCATATTTTTTAAGGTATTTGTTTTATTTCCCATATCGTCGCTGTTTGGAATAGCTGCTTAGAATGTCTTTTCAAAATGGTTAATAACTATAAAATCGACTTAGTTTTAGAGGTGTGCACTCAAATTGAAAAATTGAGTTTTTTACATTCAGAAAATGTGTTTTCTGATATCAGAAAAATTTTTATATATATTTTATGAAGACTCATTACTTACATCGAATTCCATCAAGAAGATTTGTCTAAAGAGAAGACTTTGGCAGAAAAAGACAAATGGATGAGAGTGATTCTTTCCAAAGTAGCTACATATACAACCCCTTATCCTCTAAACTATTAAATAAAAAAAAAAGATCACAAATTCCCTATAGGAACAAACTGACTTGTTTTTAAAAACAACTAATTAAAAAACTCGTTCAAAATAAGCTAGTATATGAACTACTTTGAATTACATTAAGGCGGCATCCGCTTCAATTCTAAATAGTTTTTATTGCATTATATTTGAAATAATTCAAATACTACTTAAAGCAAGTGGTTGATAAACTACTTTGAATTATGTATATATAAATATATATGTAATGAATTTATGTATATATTTTTAATTTATATACAGCCAAATAAGTGATCTCTTAGATGTATAGAAATTTAAAATTTTTATGCTTTTATATTCATCTTCAGTAAGTGGAATATTAACTAGTTTTCAATTGATTTATTTTAAAGTAGTTAAAAAATAATTAAAATTTAACTAGTTTAACAAGTAGTTGAAAATCTACTAAAGCGGACATCACCATTCAAAATATGTTAGTTCGTTTTATGGAAAAAAGTCAGAATTTCTACTAGTTGTGGTTGACAAAAATCTACTTTTCCAACTACTTTTAAATTAGTTGATTTTCCTACAGGGTTGTGACTGAAGCATTGGTTTTCCATATAAGTATCAATTTAAAGTTATACGTTTATCTCGAAAATTTTGAAAAATGACACCTTGTCATTTACATTGTGAATATATATACACTAAGGTGCCTCGAGCTTCATAGAAAAAAAGGGTATCAATGCCATCGACTAGAAATGAACTGTGGTCTATTCTATGACGATTTCAAAAATATTTTGGCTGTCACGATAACCGCCATTGAGCTAAACTATTTTTAAATAACCTTCAAAGACCATGTTTTTCGTAAAAATTTCGGCTGGTGTGGTTATTAAAAAAACAAACTGCAAGAAAAAATAGCTTTAAAAAAGTTTTTCTAAACTATGATACATCAAATAATCTAAAATTTTTGCCGTTGACCCAAAGATAATGTTGATTTTAGCTTTGACTGCCAAAGTTTGGATAAAATTGGATAACAAATTGGAAAATGAAAAGTTTTGACTGCTTCTATTTTTACCGGGACGGAGTTTATGAATTTAGTTACCATTTAAGCTAAAATATTTAAAAAAAAAACAATTATGTTTTGCAACAAATACCAGCGCAAAAATTCTGTAAGAAATGATTAATGATAAATGATAAATGATAAATCATTAAGTTTAAATGGAAATGAAATTGATGAACTCTGTCAAGGAATGATTAGAAAAGCAGTAAAACCTTTCAAACGATATCTTTAAAACGAGGATAGTATACGTATAAAAAATAATGAAGTTATTTGAATTTTATTGAAAATAACATAAAAATTTATCAAAAAAAAAATTCATGAAAATCAGCATTATCAAAATGGTCTAGCTCACTGGCGGTTATCGTGACCGCCAAAATATTTGAGAGTTGTCATAAAATAGATCAAGGTTACTTTATGTCCGTGGCAATGGCAACTTTTTATTTTGATGCATCCTAATTGACCCCCATACATGACTATTTTCATTTGTAATTTATACAAACCACAATAATGATGATTGTTCCTACCAAAAAGATCTTTAGGATTACTGTATAATATAGCCTTGAACTTGAAGATCTTAATAAGGGGCTGCCAAAATTGGTCTCCGGCCCTGGTGGCTGATGCCCACGCTACGCCACTGAGTCGGTAGCATTCGTCAGACAAACGAATCTAAGCCAAACATAACAGAATGAAGGAAATGAAGGATTTGTAAAAGATGAATGCTGCATAAATATATGAGTCGAATGTTATGTTCACAACAACAAAACATTCGGTGCATTAATTGAATTTAAGACTTTAAAAATTAAAATTAGACGGTCGTAATTTAGACTGTCAGAATTTTAAAAATCAAGATGGTTAATAGTACTGCCACCTACAATTATTTTATTTTCACGAATTCGGTGCTGGAGCAACCACTAGGTTAAAATGGGTTGCTGAATCCGAATCCGTTGCCAGAATTTTAAAATTGTGTAATTTTTTTATAACAGTGTGCCTTCTACTTAAA
Organism: Coremacera marginata; assembly: GCA_914767935.1. Lineage (NCBI taxonomy): Eukaryota > Metazoa > Arthropoda > Insecta > Diptera > Sciomyzidae > Coremacera > Coremacera marginata. Next base: position 77,278,886 of record OU612045.1, read on the forward strand.
TGTATTTTTAAGAGTTTTAAACATCGTTTAACAGTGTTAATGGGTCGCTGAGTTCGAATCTGTTGCCACAATATTAAAATTCAAGATGGTTAATAGTGTTGCCACCTAAAATTATTTCTTTTTTACGAATTCGGTGCTGGAGCAAACACTGGGTAAAAATGGGATTTTTGCTTAACACATTTTATTCATGTGCTGGCAGAATTAGAGGGTCGCTTATTTCGAAGTTCATGTTAGAATTTAAAAAATGTTATGTGACACTAAGGCGGACCCCAAAATTGTTTTCTTTATTACACGAAATCGTACATAATCCAAAACTTCTCAATAAAATTATACAGTGAATGACACAAAATTTTCTAAAAAAAAATTTCTTTAGAATTCAGAAGAAAACATTATTTAATAAATTCATGCATCAGTAAATGGTCATATTTGGAAGTGATTGGGCAAACTTATTTATTTAACAAAAAATTCAAGTTTTATAAATTTTGTAATAAATATTATTGTGATGCACACAATAATTTTTCAGTTTTTTAATATTCTTCCTTAAGGTCCTTAAGGTTGGCAAATGTTGTCGGTTATAGTGTTGTTTTTGATATATGAATAAGTCTGGTAAATATTGTTGTTATAACGATGCGACTCTTGTTTATATTAATTTTATTAAAATCGGACTAGCTTTTTCATGTATTTAATAATATAATAAAACGTGGATTGACCGAAGCGGTCCACAGTGGGTCTCTTTCGTCGCCATTGGACAAAGAATGCTACCGCTCGGAGCCCTCATACGTAAGCATGCTCCTTACATAAGCATCCTTTGTCACCTCTAGCATATCCTTGTAGGTCAGCTGACCAATCTCGACTTCGGCAATAAATGGACGTCCCAGTATGTTAAATCTTATACTTGCCAACGCCGGACACTGGCACAGAATGTGTGCTGCCGTTTCCAGCTCCTCTAAGCATAACCTACACGCATCGTCCTCGTTAAGAGTCATCTTTCTGAGATTGTACATGTAGGGGCCGTGTTCTGTGACTAGTGCAGTAAGACAGCTTAAAGTCCTTCGATTGTAACGGATAACTCTTTCTGCCTCACTACGAGACCACTTCACGAACGCCTTCGATTACCTGCAATTAACAGCTTCTGCCCACCTTGTACGGTGTTGCAAGTCTGTCCATTGCTTAATAAGACCTGCCATCATGTTGTCGCCTATGGCGATACGTGGTTGAGGTCCACAGCACTCTTCTGCTGATCCTTCTCTTGCTAAAGAATTAGCATTTCTATTCTGTTCTATGCCAGAATGTCCTCTCACCCACATAAGTGTGAGTTCATTTGTCTGAGCGCACCTATTGAGTTTGGTAAGACACTCTATGGCCAACCTGGAAGTGACGCCTATACGCTGCATGCACCTAATCACCAACTGATTGGCAAGGGCAATGACAATTTTTTTACCATTGACCTGGTCATCTATCAGGTGGTCCACTGCAAGCACCAAACCAAGCATTTCCGCCTGATACACAGACACAAACCACCCTAACCTCAGTACACAGGATACGCTCAGCTCTTCTGAGTAAACGCCTGCTCCGGCTCTGCCATTCATCAGAGAGCCGTCTGGAAATATACTGATATCGTTGCCAGCGGTTTATTCACAAATGGATCCTCCTGTTATAAAAGTCTTATAACATTATCTGTTATTCTTACTCTCTGCCTTCCGTCCATAGGCATACAGGTCTCCCTGACATCTCTATGTACAATATCAAGGTTGCGCATATGACCATGTAGGGCCGTTGATTTATCCCACGTCACATTCCCCAACATCGTAAGGGCTATTAGCGGAACCGTTTTCTTTTTTTCTAAATTCAATGGCAGCATACCTAACAGAACATCATTTGCGCTTGTTGCAGTGGTGCGTATTTAACCCGTTGAAATCTGTCGAGTCACTTCTTAATGGTTTACTGACTAACTTTTGTCCACCAAATCACCGAAGCATACGTGATGACAGGTCTAACCATCATAGTGTAGACCCATTTCATAGCCTTTGGGCTTAGCCCTCATTTGAAACCACAAACGCGTCTACACTGAAACAGAACCCTCTTCGCTTTTTGAATCCTATCTCCTACATGCTAGTTCCAGTTCAGTTTACTATCAAGGGTTACTCCTAAATATTTAACTTTCGTGGACATATTAATTTCAGCTCCAAAAAGTCTGAGTGGTTCTCTCCTCAAACGTGCCCTATTTCTAGTAAAGATAATATTGTCTGATTTTCCTGGGCTTCTGGTAAGGCCTTGTTCTCGACACCACCCCTCCACCATTCGGAGTGCTCCCTTCATGATGTCTAAAATGGTGTCAATGAACTTACCACAGACAACCAACACAATGTCTTCTGCATGGCCTATGGTGTGTATGCCCGATTCGTCCAGTCTAACCAGTAGTGAGTGCACAATTATGTTCCACAGAGTTGGCGATAACACCCCGCCCTGGGGACATCCTCTACTTACTCTACCTCTAGTCTTGACTCTACCATTCTGCATATTGACAGCCCTGTGCTTGAGCATATTGGAAACCTAATTTGCTATCATTGGGCTTACATTGCACTATGTCAGAGCTTGCCGCAGCCTTCCAAAGCATATTTTGTCGAAAGCACCCTCGATGTCCATAAATGTGGCCCTCGCAATACCTCTTGAAAATAGCTCCTTTTCAGCAACTCTGACTAATTCGTGAAAAGCACTCTCCTTAGATCTATCTGCTCTATACGCATGTTGGCATCTACTCAGAGGATTATGCATCAGCGAAGTGCTCTCAACCATCACAGTCAACCATCACTCTTTCCATCGTTTTCAAGAAGAAAAACGTAAGGCTGATCCGTCCATCACCGTAAGGAAATATACCATCCATCCCTGATGTTTTATACGGAGCAAATGAGAGTGTAGCACTCCCCACCCCGTCCATAGTTATCATTATTTCGGCTTCCAGTCTGTAAACCCCGTGCATCCCTTTCATCAAGGGTGTCCACGGGTCGTCAGACCCTCATCGACTCCTCTAAGTTCTCTGCCATGGTTCCATCCGTTTCTCGGATTAGTCCCACTTTGGAGAATAGATCTTTTAAAACCATTTCCTGAAGCCTACACGCTTCCGAAATAGTTTCCATCCCAGAGCAGAAGTCTCTCCACGACTGTCTTTTACGGTGTCGTATGAGGTTCCTTTTCCGTGCCTTGTAGTCTGCCCATGTTTCTGGGGTACCCCCTCTGATGTGCAGATTGAAGGCCTTCCTAACCTTCTTCTTCAGAGATTCGAGTTCTGTGCACCACCATGGCGTCGGGTCACCCTCGTCTACTGACGATAAAGGACGTGCCACTTCGCAAGCTTCGACCATGGCCGAACTACGAAGTTTGACATGGCTTTCCACTTCCGCTGTATTCTCTGGTACTTTTATAGCTTTTTGGGTCAGTGTTTCTCTCAACTTTAACTTATATTTCACAGAATCTGTATTCTTGGGAATCCTGACATTCTTGCTTTTACGTTGGTGTCAGATTCCATACTTGAATTCAAACTGAATGGATCTGAGGTCAGACATGGTTAGCCTATCCACAACCCTCCAGTTTCTTATTCTGTTAAAATCCTTCTAAAAATGCCTCGCATCAACGAAAGTCGGCTGTGTTCCTCTATTTGACCAATATAATCTACCAACAGACTATACCTCTCCACAAATTCAAGCAGTTACTCTCCTCTGTCATTGTTGTTGATGCTTCCGAGCACAATATTGTGCGCGTTGGCATCACATCCTATATCCAAGGTTCTTGGAGCATTGCTATGTCAATTCCATCCTCCTCCATGCCACGCATCATCCTTGCTGATGCTGTCCTACTATGGTGTAGATTGAGCTGACACACCACAAAGTTTTCCTGGTACTGCCTATCGACTTTTGAGGGTCGTTCACCAGCTTCGTTCACCAATTTCGTGCTTCTGAGAAAACCTTTTCAGCAGCTGCACTGCTTGCTGACGTAGCTAATACTTTGCCACTTAGGTTGTACAGCAAGGGAAACTCAGTTTGTGCATAAACAACCACTGTTATACGTTGAATTCATCAGGAAGAATTATTTTTGAACATTCGTAAATTCGTAAATAGTATTTTTTATTTTTTTATCCGAATTAAAAATTTGTGGTTGCTGTGCAAAATCGAAAAATAGTTCTATATTGTGGGCTGAAGATAAGGGCGTGACATCATTTTGATTTTATCGCTCAAACTCTTCATGTTCGAACGTTTGAATAATGCACCGAATTCGTGACAATAAAAATGTTTAGATGGCAATAATATTAACCATCTTGAATTTTAAAATTGTGACATCAGATTCGAAGCCAGCGACCTATTAACACTGTTAAACGGTGTTTCAAACGCTTAATTAAAAACACATTTTAGTAGATGGCACACTGTTATACAAAAATTACACAATTTTGAAATTCTGGCAACGGATTCGGATTCAGCGACCCATTTTTATATACTGTTTGCTCCAAACCAAATTCTTGAAAATAAAAAAATTTTAGGTGGCAACACTATTAACCATCTTGAATTTTAAAATTGTGACATCAGATTCGAAGTCAGCGACCCCTTAACACTGTTAAACGACACACTGTTATAAAATAATTACACAATTTTGAAATTCTGGCAACGGATTCGGTTTCAGCGACCCATTTTTACCTAGTAATCGCTCCAGCACCGAATTCGTTAAAGTACAAAACTTTTTGTTGTCCACCCTAGTGCCAAAAAAATTTTGAAATTCTAACATAAGAATCAAAATCAGCGACCCTCTAGGACTGCCATCACATGCATAATTAAACTTAAACTCAATTTTTGTACCGAATGTTTTGTTGTGCACATAACATTCGACTCATATATTTATACAGCATTAATCTTTTACAAATATTTTATTCTGTTATGTTTGGTTTAGATTCGTTTGTCCGATTAATACTACCGCCTTTGTTATGTTTGTGTCGTTCGGAACGAATCAAACATAACAATCTCTTGTTTCCAAACGACTGTGTTGAAAGTCGGTTTAAGACTATTCGTGCAATTGTGTTAAATTTCACTCGCTGTTATAGTTATGTAAAATACTGAGCTCGACACCGAATACACTATTGTTGTAGTAGAAAAGAGTTAATCCGTGCAGAGGCTTAGTATATACTAAATAAACTATATCTTGTAGAGAAAAAAATATTTAATTGTTACAGTTTTGTTTTAGGGCTTGACCGCTTTCATGCCTTTTTTTGAAGCTTTAACAGCGTTTTTCTCGTAACATTCTTTTTTAAAACGGGCCACTCTACTGCAAACAAACTAATCGACCAATTTTAATTATTTTTTTTAAAAAATCTGTTTGTAATGTAATTCAACACATCTTTTACAAAATGATCATCTTTGAAAAATTTTTCTAGTTTTTATACGCAACAATATGGTAAAAAAATAACTTAATTTTTTTAATTTTCGATATTTTAATTTCATTTTGGTAAAAAATGTTCATTCAGGGCCCGATTTTCACCATTTTTGAAGGACACAAACTTCAGCGCCATTTTTATTTATAAAAAATACATGATAAAAGCACAAACATTTTTTAAAGTAAATCTTTTTACTCCTCGTTCTGAAAGCAACAGAATACTTGTTGAGAAAGCAACGAGACACCGAATTAATAAAGAAGTGTACAATTCATGTGTGCAAGTGAAATAGAAGCGTTAAAATAATGGGACAACGGAAGTGCAAAGCATAATGTCAAAAACTTGAAGGTACTTACTTACTTAGGTGGCCGTAACAACCCGTGTCCGGGTTTCGGGCGACATCATCAGCTCTCGCCAGGCGCCTCTGCTTTTCGCGTGCCTTCTCCAATCGGATACACCAAGTGCGGTTAGGGCTTCCTCAGCCTGGTCCATCCATCGGAGACATGGTCTCTCTCGTCGTCGTTGACCAGCGACCCTCGCCTTGAGCACCTTTTTCGCTGAAGCTTCGTCGTCCATACGATGGACATGACCCAGCCAGCGTAGTCGCTGCACAGTTCTACGCCGAACTACGTCAAATTCTTTGTAGAGCTCATACAGCTCGTGGTTAATTCGGATGCGATAGTCATCGCCGACTGGAACAGGACCGAAGATTTTGCGGAGAACTTTTCTCTCGAACACCCCCAGAGCGGCTGCGTCAGTTTGCGAAACTACCCATGCCTCACCGCCATAAAGCAGCACAGGCAGAACGAGAGTTTTGTAGAGTGTTAGTTTTGTCGATCGAGAGAGGGCTCTGAAACTTAGTTGCTTACTGAGCACTGTGCCCGTAGTAGCACCTATTAGCAATTATTGTTCGTCGCTTTATCTCCAGGCTGATTTCGTTGTTGGTATTAATGGCGGTGCCAAGGTAAACGATCTCCTTGACTACCTTAAAGTTATAGCTGCCGAATGAAAGGTGGGAGTCTAAACGCTGCGCTCCCTTGTTTGTTGACAGCATAAACTTTGTTTTACCCTCATTTATCGTCAAACCCACTTTGGCTGATTCCTTTTCGATAGCGGCAAAAGCAGCAGTAACATCTCTCTTGGTTCTGCCGACAATATCGATACCATCAGCGTACGCTAGGAGCTGGACACCTTTATAGAAAATGGTGCCATTACGATGCATACCAGCCTTTCGTACGATCCCTTCCATGATGATGTTGAAGAGATCGCAAGGCAGTGGATCGCCTTGCCTGAAACCTCTTTCGGTAATGAAGGTTTCGGAGAGGTCATTTCCTACCTTGACTGAGCTGCGTGTGTTACTCAACGTTATTCTGTAAAGTCTAATCAACTTTGCAGCTACACCGAACTCAGACATTGTTGCGTGTAGGCAATCCCTTCCTGGGCTATCGAACGCAGCTTTAAAATCGACAAAGTGATGGTGTGTGTCAATTTGATTTTCGTGGGTTTTCTCCAGGATTTGTCGTAGCGTGAAAATCTGGTCTATGGTGGACTTATCAGGTCGAAAGCCACACTGATAAGGTCCAATCAGCGTTTTTGTAATCGGCTTTAATCTTTCACGCAGTACGCTTGAGACAACCTTATATGCGATGGAAATAAGACTGATACTTCTATAACTGACGCAGATTGTTGGGTCTCCTTTCTTAAGTATAGGGCACAGTGCGCTGAGGTTCCAATCATCGGGCATGCTTTCTGCTAGCCATATTTTGCTGATGAGCTGATGCATGCGCCTTATCAATTCATCGCCTCCGGTTTTAAACAATTCAGCTGACAGGCCGTCAGCACCCGTTGCTTTATTGTTTTTGAGTCGTTGTATAGCAACTCGAACCTCATCATGGCTAGGTGGTGATACTTCCACTCCGTCATCATTGATTGGTGGCTCCGAACTGTGCTCTCCATGGGCGGCATTGGTGGAATCATCGCATTGGTGGAAATAAATTGGAGAAGTGCCGTCTCCACAATCTCAGCACACACTGTGTATCCGTATTCAGATCTCCATTTTCGTCTCTACAAGTGGATGCTCCGGGCTTGAAACCTTGGGTTAGACGCTTAACCTGTTGATAGAATTTTCGTGCATCCTTCTTGCCCTGGTTTCTTTTCCTGCTCTCTTTTCTTGCGTCTGAAAAGGCGCCTCTTTTCACGGTAGTTTTCTCGCACGGCTCGCGTTGCAGCTGACTGCAGCGTTTTTCTGTATGCGGCGTTTTTTACTGATGTCGCGATGAGATTCTCCTGTTCGTACCATTGGTTCCGAGGCTGCCGGCGACGGAAACCAATGACTTCTTCAGCGGCAGCACGCATGGAGTGGGATATATGAGCCCAAAGTCCGCCGGCGTAGTCGGGTTCAGAGGTTGGTTGGTTGAGCTTAACCGAGAGTTGAGCGGAGTAGGCTTCGGCAGTCCGTTGTAATTGCAGCTTAGCGACATCTAGCTTTCGTATTTTTCCTGTGCGTATGCTCTTCGCATATGGCTTCCGTCGATTACAACATGATCAATTTGGTTTCGCGTTTTTTGATCCGGGGACAGCCAGTTGGCCTTGTGGATGTCGAAGTGCTTAAATCTGGTGCTACTTACTCCAATGTTTCGTGCCGCGGCGAAGTCAATCAGTCTTAGACCGTTGTTCGTGGAGGTCTCATGAAGACTGAACTGACCAACAGTGGGGCCAAAGATGCATTCCCTTCCGACTTTTGCATTAAAATCGCCGAGGACTATTTTCACGTCATGGACCGGAAGGTGGTGATAAACGTCCTCAAGACTAGCGTAGAAAGCGTCCTTGACGTCTTCGTCCTTTTCCTCCGTCGGTGCGTGCGCGCAAATAAGGCTGATGGAGAAAAATTTTGCCTTGATGCGGATCGTGGCCAATCTTTCGTTCATAGGTGTGAACCGGGAAACAAGGTGGCGTAGTTTCTGGCTAACGACGAATCCACATCCGAATTTGTGCTTCTCCGCATGACAGCTGTAGTAGATATCGCAGTGTGCTTGTTAAGAGCAGCCTTGCCCTTTCCATCGCGTTTCCTGTATGTACTTTCAAGTCTATTCTCTTTCTTGATGTTCCTCTTTCCATCAAACGCGACAAAAAACTTGATATAAAAAAATATATCTTCACCCGCTGCACACTGGGTTGGAAGGTACCGAAACTGAGGATTAATTCAAAAAATCAAACAATGTTTTGACAATAATGTTTTGTACCGAGTTAAAGTAACATAGATATATGTCTGCATCACTAAGTAAATTTTTTTTTTTTTGTTTGTTTATTAATGCAACTGCGCGCTTTCAAATTTCATTTATCGTTTGCATTTTAGCGCAAAGTGGTGAAAAGTGATTTTTTTAAAATATTTTTTTTTTTGTTAAATAACAAAAAATATTATATTTTTTACATAGAGCCTTCAACGTCAGCTATTTAATTATATATAAAAAAAGTGATTGAAAAAGTGTTGAAAAATATTTTGTATTTATTTTTTTAAAAGCTTTACTTCTACGGAATTTTTCATGTACATGCTGAGTTTTAAATGTGAAATTACAATGATTGTGGAAAAGTGCGTATATAATATATTTTTAAAAAATATGGGATTTTATCTTTTAGATTCGGAAATAAAATTTTTTGTGTTTTTGCCCGAAACTCAATGTTATGTGAAACAACTAGGCTAAAAACGTATTGTTTCTTTTCTAATAACATTGCATTTACGAAGCATACACATTTATGCCGTTTGCTTGTTTTGTCTACTATTTTGTTTTGGTTCTTCTTGCTGTTTTTTTTTTTTTTTAGAAGAAACGATAACAAATGTGTTTTTCTTGTAACTGTTTTTGTATTTGTTATTGCATTTTTTTTTTTTGCTTAAGGTTTCATCTGTCTTTGAAAGTGTTGTATATATTGAGCATATATGTTGCTTAAATAAATACATGTCTGTGCATTAGAGTGGCTCTTAGCTGTAAAAAGTAAACTCAAATTTTAAAAAAAAATATTTATATTTAAACGTATATTTTCTATCTTATTGCATTAAAAAAGTCACAAAAATCTAAATTTAAAAAAATTCAGTGAAATGTCATTGAAATATTTGCTTAAACTATACCTAATACAGATACAAAAAATTGTGCGATTAAGTTTAATAATTCGATAGTTGCGAAATTGTTTGATAGAGGTAAGCGTTTTTAGAAATTTCTGGTCCGAATTGAAAATGAGTTTGAAAACTTGGAGTGCATACTAAAAACTTAAATATTTGTACACGCTGAAAAATAATAGGCCTTCCCAAACATAATTTGCAGGAAGTATAATATGTTTCTGCATGCTTCTTGGAAACAAGTAATCATAATTCATAATTCAAGTAATCATAAGTTCCACATATAATATGATTAATTAATGCACTTTTTCTTTAAATATATATTTGCATCCTAACATTATTTAATTGTATCTTAGCACTTGTTGTTTGAGTTTAAAAACAATATAATTTGTTTTAAAGAAAATATGTTTTCATATAAATATATTGTAATTTTAAATGGACAGAACACTTTTAGTCTATTACTATTTTAAGATAATTAAGAACAACATAATATATTTACCGATGATTACACTATATTTATTTGGAAACATATTTTAGCAATAGAAATGCCAAAAGTTTTTCACAGTGATTACAAAATATTTGATTAGAAGTAATTGTTGGTTTGAAGCAAACAAAATATGTTTAGAAAACAGTAAATAAGTTTTTCTCGGATATAATTATGTTGAGAAGTTACCATATTATGTTTATCCGACATCACAATAATTTTTATAAGCACACATTTTCTAGTTGGAGTTGACTTTGCCAGCGAAGCACCCGCTTTATCAGCAAAATTGCTTCAAAACTCACCTATTTTTACTGCTGGACCGCCTTATTTTTCCTTATTCTTTTTATTTTATTAATTTGAAAACACAAACACTTTTAATTTAAACAAACATTTTCAGAAACACTTTTCACAAAACTTGAAACTTAAAATGACTCCAAGACTTGGCAACTGTTAAAAGCAAGCGCATAAAATAACAAGGCTTCCGCTATTTTTCGTGCAAGTGCAAAAGAAACAGATATATGTATGTCTAGGCGAAACACATAAAAGTAAGGAGTTCTGTTTGTTTTAAATTTGCAGAGTTCTGTTCTTTTTGAATTTAACAGTGATGCAAAAATAATTTTATTAGGTAGAAACACACAATTCTATTTTGTCACAAGCATATTAATGTTGACGTTAGTTTTTTAGCTAAGGCAATAATTATATTAATGTTGGAAACAACTAATATCTTCTTATATCGAAAAATAATGCTATTGAAGGAATGTTCTTAATCATTAGGTGGTTCCCTCTGAATATTTTGTTTTTGAAACCAAACATATATAAACATATTTTTTCTCTGCGTGTATATATTAGGAACTTCATGTCATTATATTAATTCTTGTTAAATTTAAGGAGATTTTACCGTTTTCATAAAATCACTTTGTATGGGTGGTACCAGAGTTTTCATTCGATTAAATTGAATTTCATACTCAGAGTGCACGATTAGTCTCAAAACTCAATTTCAAAATTCCATTCAATTCCATATATTAAGTTTTTGTGAATTCAAAGAGATTTTATCATATTGATAGTCACTTTATATGGTAGGTAGGCGTGGTTTTGATTCAATTTGTTTGAATTTTATTCTCACAGTGGTATTCTCAAAGTTTTAAGTCCATATATTAAGCTTTGAAGAATTTATGGACATTTTACTGTTTTAAAAAATACACTTTGTATGGGAGGTAGACGTCGTTTTCATTCATTTTTTTTTTAATTTCGAACTTGATCTTTATTTTTTAGATACAAGCTTATATATCGAATATCATGCCGATAGCTTTAGAATAACGATTGTAATCATGTCGGCAGACGAACAGACTTTTTTTTTTACTTATTTGAACCTGTTCCAACTAAAACAAAACGTCTAAAGTTCCTACCGACTTCTAGGCGAATTAGTCTCCATTTTTGGAGATTTCAAACCTCTGTGCGCCGAGGGGATTGAACCCTTTACCCACTGATTAATTGTTCTATACACTACCCATCGATCCAAACACCTCTGTTACGCAAAGTCATTGATTCAATATTAACCCTGCATTCGAAATATACGTAAATTTTAAGCATCAATTTTTGAAACTATGTTGCAGCACATTTTTGCTGATAAATTACGTTTGGATAGCTGCTAAACTACTTGCTACAAGATGTCATCATCAGTATTACCAGTTTACCACAATTGTGATAAACTACCACTTTTTTACTTTTTTTGGTCTACCACAAATCTGCCACTTTTTTATTTCAGACTTAATTTAACGATTTTTATATAAAAATTACTGCATAATAATTCCAGTATTGGAAATTTTATTACAATTAATTTTTTTTCCTTATGTATAGAGTGGATGCGGTACATTTAACGAAAAATTCTTAGTTAAATTGATAAATAACTTTTGTTAATCATTAACAAAACTAAATTGTGCAATCGAATAAATTTTATCATAAATGCTTCATATTTTTATCAATTCGAAGCAAAATGTATCTATTACGTTAACAAATTGAATGTGTTGATTTGAAAAAAAGCGTTTTATTTGTTTGAAAAATGGTTTTCTGAACTGAAACTTGTTGTGCTAATGAAATCATTTATAAAATTTATAATCGCTTGAGTCACGCGGAAAAATTTCAATATCGTAATGATGAACTGAATTATCAATTTCAAAAACCTTCAATCATTACAACAAAAAACAGAGGTCGGTGGAGTTCTTTGTTGTTTGCAGAAATTTTAAAAAGCTATTTTGTGAGTTATGTACGTTTTATTTAATATGTACAATATTATATATATATGTACATACAAAAAAATTATTTTAACAATTCAGTGTGAGTAAGGATTTTGGAGTAAGGAGGAGGAACTAATGTAAAAACTGCATTCGTCTTAGTGATACCTACATTAATAAATTTCATTTTGTAATATTTAGTAAAATCACCAGAAATAATAAAATATTTTGTCAAAATAGCAAAACATTTTTGTATGACTCATACTTTCTATTTCATATACTTTCATATTTTTCTATTCAACAAACCATTTTGTCATGTTGAAATATTCTTTATTCATATTGACAAATTCTTTTATCAAATGTACAATGTACAATCAAAATGTACAAACGCGACGTTCTTGATCAATTCAAAATACCCGTTTATCATATAAAAAAAAAAGAAAAAAACTTGTCTCTAATAGTTTTGATTTATTGATTAAACATACAATATATGCGGAAGTTATTAAGTAAGTTTTTTGGTTGTCCGTCTGTTTCGGCTTTCCGAAGCTATTGCATCAGCTTTAGAAAAAAACCGTTCCACGGGTATTGATGTACCAATCAAATGCGAATATTTGTTAGACAGCAAGTAAAGTTTCGCATAAGCTGCCTTCATTTCTTCAATGATGGTCCGTTTCAAGTCTAAAACATGACAATTTAAATAAAAGCTCAGCTCGTCTAGGGGAAATGTATCATCATCCTGCTTTCGTCTTATGTTATGAACTAAAGATTTATGATGTAAGGACAAAATTTGTGACTTAAAATTTTACCTACATGTCTGATGTATTTTCATTTCAGGTCCATTAGAAAGCCGAGGCACAGCCGAGCGCTGAGCGGCGCAGGTATTGTGGGTCAAGACCCGGACGACTCAAAACAAGCTGTAATCGGTGAACTCTGGCAGGGAAGCCCGAAAGGCCGTACAAATCCGGCATATACGGGCTTACCCGAAATTAAATAGTTAATTCTTGCATTTTCACCGGGGGAAAAGAAGCAGGCTTCCCCTGTAAATTGTTTCCCCACAACCTGTGTGAATTAAAACATATTAAATGAATTAAAATATATTAAAAGAATTAAAATGGATTAATTATAGTTGAAAATGTAATAAATACATTAAAATTAATTTATTAAATTTTGATATGTTTAATTGAATTAAAATAAATTAATTAAATTTGACGAATTAAATAAAGTTCAACCTGGATATAAAATAAACATGAAAACATAACTGAAACAACCTCCGCTCTATTTATTTCCATCTAAAGGAAACAAATTATAAGATTTAATCTAATACATATAGAATTAGCAAATGGGTCTGTTGGGGTTAAACAATGACGACAGGGAATTTTTCCCAGTGTATGTCCATAATATGTTTACACACACCAAAACCAACCGTATATTATTTTATTTAAGCTGGCACCAGCAACATAATCAATTTTGCTCGAAAACAAGGCATCCAATCTGTGCCAACCTGTGCTTATTATGTTGAGGAGCAACATAAACGGAAGTACGGCAAACAAATGATCAGGAATTTTCAAATACCGGGAAATACACCCAAGATGCAGATGACAACTCTACTGGAAAATCTGCATCTCAAGATTTCATGGAAAACAACCAACATTCATAGAATTCACTTGTAGTAGTAAAATCTAAGTTGTGACCAACGCTGCGAACGTCAACGCAGCTGTCCACTATATAGCCACTCCAAAGAGACAAAGCGCAGCCGACGCCGCTGTCGAGGACAGCCAAAGGCAGCACGGCCAAGTGCAGTCGGGAGCACAGTGTTGATTAGCAGACAGTGACAAGGAGCACAGCCAGGATACTGAAGCAGCGACGTCGACTCACCGACAAGCTACACCAAAGCTAACACGGGCAGCGGAGGATGCCCCGGCGGCTGCGCGCAAGACTTCAGGTACGTCTGTGATTTTAATATCAGGATAGGAGATAGTATAGGGAGTGACTAAAAGAACTTAGTTAGGTTGGTAAGGGGTATATGCACTCTGCCAATTAGGGAAAATTATCTTAATATAGTCCACGGTTAGCAAAGCACTAGGGAATCCAGGCCTTTCCATGGTAAGGGGTATTTGCACTCTGCCAATGAGGGAAGTCTGACATTCTAAGAGATTTAACGTATAAATTCTGTAGCAAATCTAGTAGCTTTGGTACGCTAGAGATTATAAAAGGTTAAACTCGTGAACGGGGAACAGGGGGCGAACCTTCACATGACAACGTGTCTGACCGCCTCAACCTGGCGAGGCCAGCATTATCCATGTCGAAATCGTCTCAAGTCGACTCAAACCTCCACGTGGTGTTCCCTGGGCAACGGCAAACTGGCATCCGTCAGTTTGACGGCTAATTTGAGCGGCGGGTCACTCCATAGACCTTAACATGGAATGTGCGCAGGGTATGGGTCCCGCCACATTACTACTGCCCAATGAAAACTAAACCAGCCTCGGATAAGAACCCCAATTACGTTGACGACCACTGCAAACGAAAAACGGACAATGATTTACGGATATGCACCTGGAATGTCCGAACCCTTTATAGGGAAGGTGCCATTATCCAACTGGCGGAAGTCCTCAAAACGATAAAGGCTGACATCACCGCCATCCAGGAAATGCGATGGAAAGGGCAAGGCTGCTCTAAACAAGCACACTGTGATATCTACTACAGCTGCCATGCGGAGAGGCGCGAATTTGGATGTGGATTCGTTGTTAGCCGAAAACTACGCCACCTTGTTTCCCGGTTCACACCTGTCAACGAAAGATTGGCCACGATCTGCATCAAGGCAAAATTTTTCTCCATCAGCCTTATTTGCGCGCACGCCCCGACGCACAGTGGGTTGAAGTCCCGAAAAGTGGAGATTAATTCAAAAAATTAGCTCTAGCTTTCACAACCGTATTTGGTACCGGGTGAAACTAGATAAAATTCTACATCACTAATTGCAAAAATAACAGTTCTAAGTTGTTTACTTTATTTGCAGTGTGTCTTCAAAGTCAATAATTGTTATTATTTTTGCGCGCATTGGTTATGAGTGAAAATTTTTTATACTTCAAGTGGATATTTTTTTAATTAAGACTTCTAAAAGTGAAAGTTTTATTATGGAGCCGTCTACTTCAGGTATTTGAGCATATGATAAATATTTTTTTGTTAGATAAATGTTTTGGAAATATTGTAAAAAAAAATAAATGAAATTGCTCCAAAATTGGTGTATTTTTGATGTTTGTATTGAGTTTTAAAAATTTCTGGGTGAAATTGGGCGAAACCGCTTATATAGTCTTAAAGTATGAGATTTCAGCTAATAAATCTCAGAAACTTTTCTTGCAAATGTTTACAATTTTTTGAGTTATTGAAGTTTTAGTAAAATAACTCCCGTTGCTAAAAATCTATGTGAAAAAAAAACAAACAAAAAATCACGTTGTCTTTATTATCTTTTGTCTTTATATTCCGTTTGGTAGTTGTTATTGTAGCTACTGAGTGTGTAGCTTATTAGTGATGGGTGCGTGAATAATTTTTAATCTATCAATGTATTGATAATTAATTGGTAAGAATTTAATACTTAGGGTATTTAAGATTCAGTACAGCCACGTTCATTTATTTTTTGTATGGGCTGTCAATGATTTGTTTAATGTGATGTTATTTATTGAAAGTGCTGTGTGTTTGTAAAACGAATAGTATTTTGCAAATTTTAAACGATTAAAAATTTTACTAACTGCAGGAACAAGTCCCAAAACAATTTTTATTCCTCGCCATGAGTTACATAACTTTATGAAGAATTCAGAGCCTAAATCACTTGAAGATCGATTTAATCTTCTGAGGTGGGAACTAATCACACGCGTTGACCCTTCAGATATGGTAGATGTTATCCATAACGAGACGAAATACAAATTACGTTACAATTACGCTGAAACGTTAGCGCAAGTCAATCTACAATCACTATTAGACCATACCACTGAGCGAATTTTTTCGATAAAAAATTTGGATTTTAATTTGTTAGACAATGAAGAACTGTCTAAGATGACTTTATACACTAATGCCCGTAATTTCAACAAATAGATATCTATCAGTGCCTAGATACCTACCGTGTAAAAAAAATTTCGTAACTTCAACCTTTAGGTACACCAAAACAATAAGGTAAACTTTCGTGTATTTTACACGGTCGCTCCAATGTGGTTTATCTATTCGGTAAACGAAAATGTCAAAAATTTTTTAATTTCAACAAAAAAAGATTTTGATTTTGATATGATTTTGATATCAAATTATTTTCATATGTATTTTCTTTTTCAAATATGAATAGCGAACTATTTGAATTAAGAATTTTACGGCATTTTGTGCGTATGAATAATTCCGAAAGGAGGAAACATAAGTTTAGAGAAAGACCAGATCATTTCTCGGAATGGAATGAAACAGAATTCCTTAAAAGGTTTCGCCTGTCCAAAAAAAGTGCTCGAATGGTTTTGGCGCGAATTGAGTCAAAGCTGTCACCACGGGTGCAAAGGTAGGTTTTTTTAATATACTATGATTTCAAATATGAATAGAAACTTATTTTCAGAAAAACTAATATTCCACCAAGCTTGCAATTGTTGGTTTCACTGAGGTTTTTTGCATCCGGAAGCTTTCAAATGACAGTTGCTGATTTTGGAGGCATACATCAAACAACAGCGAGTAGAGTTATAAGACGTGTGTCAGCAGCCATTGCATCACTATATGAAGAGTATGTGAAACATCCATCGACAGAGGCAGAAATCCTCTACACCCAAAGGCGATTCTACAAGATAGCGAAATTCCCCAGATGTGTAGGAGCACTAGACTGTACACATATCAAAATTCAATCACCTGGTAGAAAATAGTTCTTTATGGCAAAATTTCTTAAAATTTATTAATATATTTTGTAAAGGCGGTGGATTGGGAGAACTATTTCGAAATCGTAAGGGATATTTTTCTCTGAACGTTCAAGCTGTGTGCAATGCTGATCTTTTTCTCACCGATGTCGTTACCCGTTGGCCAGGGTCAACACATGATGCTACTATATTCAATAATAGTAGACTGAAGTTCATGTTTGAATCTGGTTCACGTGGTGACCAACTGATTTTGGGAGACGGAGGCTACGCAGGATACCGTTCATCTACCTACCTTTTAATACCCCTGGATAACCCTAGAACAGATGCTGAAAAACTGTACAATGAATCCCAAATTCGAACTCGAAATACCATTGAAAGATGTTTTGGAGTATGGAAGCGTCGTTTTCCAGTTCTTTCTATGGGCGTAAGAATGAACATGGATGCGATACAAGACGTTGTTCTTGCAACATCAGTTCTTCACAATATTTGCCGAAGTAACTCTGATAAAATACCACCCTTTGAAACAGCTCAGCAGAAACACTTTTACGAAATGAGTATGGAGAGACTTTCACGAAACTATGCTTTCAATAGGGACATTACAAACACAACCAGAAAGGCACTAATTAATTATTTTGGATCATTGTAAAATTTGATTTTAAAAGATTTCAATAACATTGGTTTAATTTATAATATATGGTTTCAATTATAATCAGCCTGATGGGGGGATGACGAAGCAATTAACCCAGGCCCCAAATTTATAAGGGTATACCATTTATCATCATCATCTTAAAAAGCATAAAACATATGAAACACGCTACACCACTCCTTACCATGCTTGAAGAGTGGACAGACTACATATTTTTGATTAACATCTGTTAATCAATCCCATAATTTCATGTTTCAAATCGTGTTTTTTAAGCTTATGTAGAAGTCCTCTTACAGTGCATTAGTACTGTCACTTGTAAGGGAGGTGAGCGTGTTGATGGGAGCATCACGCCCATTTCTTGAGCACAGTTTGGTTTTTATGTCAGATGACAACAAACCAAATCTATTTTTTGCAGTTCTCACACAAGTTTCATTTGCAGACGGTGTCCAGAAAATCGTCATGGAGCTGAGAAATAATAAATATTTTCTGTAGCTACTGCGTTAAGCTAACCTTATTTTATAGCCCGGATTTTATATTGAAGGCCCTGATTATTATTGAACAAAATTGTTTTGTTATTGTTTTATTTGTGATTTTTTTATTTCAATATCTATAATTTTTTCATTTAAAATTGCTTTTTTTATTTCCATATCTATCTTAAATATATCCCGTTCTCTTTGATTTTTCTCTTTATAATATAAGGTCTGTTCAAGAAGAAGGCGTTTTCGGTCTTCCTTTAGGTCACTATACTCATCAATTATTTCGTCAAGTTGATCGTCCTTTGTTTTGCGTTTCCTCTTTTTTATTTTTGTATATGCCTGAAGAGGTATACTATTTGTTGATATTTCCATTTCATCTTTTTCGCTTGCATCATCTTTATCAGATACTCTTAACGCACTTTGAATGGGCCGTTTCAAAATATTCACTGCATCGCTTGCATCATCTTTATCAGATACTCTTAACGCACTTTGAATGGGCCGTTTCAAAATATTCACTGCATCGCTTGGCAGGAAAGAGATATCCTCTGAAATGTTGTTATCACCACACAAAAAGGTCATCACCTCTTCTTCATTTTCATTCCCATCAATGGATTTGTGCAATTCCTTGTTGTAATGGGAAAAGAAAAATATATAAGCAATATTATTTTACAAAAACAGCCAGCAAACTGACACTTAATTGAACAGCCTTGTCTCCTCCTCCTCGATCTTGAAGACCACATGTTGAAGGTCCTATTAATGATAAGAGCAACTCTTCGTCACTCGACATCTTCACTTGTGGTGTTTGTCCTCCCCCAGTTTTAAACAATTCCCTTTGTGCGTTTCCCATCTTCCTTCTAAGGTTCTTTTTGAGGTCATCATATTTGCCACGCAGGTTTTGCGCGTTTCTTGCTTCTCGTCCGCTAGTTGCATTAAATTGGACCGCTATTCTGCTCCAAGTTTCGGCCTTTTTTAGGTTGTTGGTTGCATCCGTTTTTTTGTTTTCCAAAATTTGACGATTTTGGAAAACAAGTTGTACAAGCGTACTTTTTTCTGCTTCAGAAAAATTTGCACAGCGCTTTTCCTTTGCACTCATTTTGTTTAAATTGCAAAATAAATTCAATTTAATAATTTAACTGACAACTGTTTTTATTTTTGTTTGACATAAAAAGAAAAACGTTGCCATTTTTTTAAATTATTTGTCGTGTAGATACACTTAGGTAGAAAAAACGTTAAAATTACCAGTTAGTGAATACCGGATAGGTAATAGTTATCTATGGTGTTCTTACACCGATAGATATCTATTTGTTGAAATTACGGGCATAAGTGGGGCTTTGATGGAAGTTCAGGACATAGTGCATATAAACAAGCCTTTCATGACATTAACGCCTCGGATTCTTCAGTATTTATAACATCGATTGTACCATTGAAATTAGTTTGTGAAAATAAAACAATTTGGCAAAATCCTCGTCCGTCTTCCACTCGTTATTGTAGGCCCTTGAAAATTGAATTTATGAAAGAATCGGTCAACAGTATTAAACTCGAAAAAAAACGAGTGGAGACTGAAATAAAGGCTCTTGTCGATTCCGTAGTAGTAGTTGGAGAGAGAGTAGTGAAAGTTAATCACGAACTAATTCTTGTGATGATTGACGGTAAGGTCTGTAACGCTATTACAGACACAAAGTCCACACAAAAGTGTTATATATGTGGCGCTACAAGCAAAGAGTTCAACAATATTGATGAAATGATTACAAAAGTTGTAAATACAGATGACATGCAGTTTGGTTTATCTGTCCTTCATGGCTGGATAAGATTTTTTGACTGTCTTTTTCAATTGTCATATAAACTTCCGATTAAAAAATGGCAAACTAGATGTGATGATGAAAAAAAAATTATTGCTGATACAAAAAAACACATTCAAAGGGAATTCAAAGAGAAAATTGGATTGATTGTTGACCAACCAAAACCAGGCTTTGGAAACTCAAACGATGGTAATTCGGCAAGGCGTTTTTTTAAGAATGCTGAAGTATCTGCAGAAATTACAAAAATTGATTTACAGTTGATAAAAAATATGCACACAATATTAATAGTTGTTTCAAGTGGTATTGAGGTCAATATTGAAAAATTTTCAAATTTCGCTAATGACACTGCCAGACTATTTGTTAAAAATTATCCATGGTATTATATGCCTCCAACTCTACATAAATACTTTATTCACGGGCCAGAAATTATAGCGCTTGCACCATTGCCTATTGGTCAGCTAACTGAAGAATCTCAGGAAGCCAGAAATAAAGACTTCAAAAGCTATAGAGAACATTTTTCGCGTAAATCCTGTCGGGAAAGTACAATAGAAGACGTGTTTAATAGATTTCTTTTAAGTTCAGATCCACTTATTTCAAGCAAGAGGAAGAGTTGTAAAAAGAAAATAGAGCAAATGCCGCAGTCTGCATTGGAGTTACTTATTCTTCCCCAAAATGAAAATGATAATGGTGACAAAGATGATGAAGATGATGAAGATGAAGATTATTTTAACTAATTTTAATTTATGAAGTAAATCATAATTATAACGTTTACGAAATGAAGTAAATAAAAAAAAATTACAATTATATTTTTTTTTAAATTTTTGAGTGTCTTCTCCATGTGGCATATAAACTACCACTTAAAAAGTGGCAAGCTAAATCAGATCATGACAAACAAATTGTTAAAAAAATAAATTTATTACTATGTAACATTTTTATTAATATTTTTCCAAAAAAAAAACAAAATTCCGACAGAGCTAGAGCAATTTTCTGAAAGGGGGCGTGGCACCGCCCTATTCCACCTTGGGTGTAATTCATACTGCACGATCAATATATATACCAAGTCCCATCTTCATACCTCTGATAGTTCATGAGATATATCCGTTCTAAGTTTCAGGTTATATGGGCACCGCCCACGCCCCTTTACCCAATCACAATCAAGTATAGGAATATTACCCAGTCAAAGTACCACATTGGGAATGTTTCATGACAATGGGTCTATTATTATGGCCGCCAGAGCGATTTTTAAAAAAGGGGCGTTGCAGCGCCCACTTTTCCAAAAAATGTATAGCCTATTTCATTCAGTGATAACTCAGCATTCTCATAGTGAAAGAATTTTTAGAATCGGATAAGCAGTTTAATTAATCTCCACTTTTCGGGATTTCAACCCACTGTGCGACGGAGGAAAAGGACGAAGCCGTCAAAGACGCTTTCTACGCTAGTCTTGAGGACGTATACGACCACCTTCCGGTCCATGACGTGAAAATAGTCCTCGGCGATTTTAATGCGAAAGTCGGAAGGGAAGGCATCTTTGGCCCCACTGTCGGTCAGTTCAGTCTTCATGAGACCTCCACGAACAACGGTCTAAGACTGATCGACTTCGCCGCGGCGCGAAACATGGTAGTTAGTAGCACCAGATTTAAGCACCTCGACATCGACAAGGCCAACTGGCTGTCCCCGGATCAAAAAACGCGAAACCAAATTGATCATGTTGTAATCGACGGAAGCCATGCCTCGAGTGTTCTAGATGTGCGTACATTTCGGGGGGTCAATATTGACTCCGACCATTATCTTGTTGCAGCCAAGATCCGCATGCGATTATGCAATGCGAAGAACATACGCACAGGAATGCAACGAAAGCTTGATGTCGCTAAGCTGCAATTACAACGGACTGCCGAAGCCTACACCGCTGAACTCTCGGTTAAGCTCAACCAACCAACCTCTGGACCCGACGACGCCAGCGAACTTTGGGCGCATATATCCCACTCCATGCGCGCTGCCGCTGAAGAAGTCATTGGTTTCCGTCGCCCGCAACCTCGGAACCAATGGTATGATCAGGAGTGTCGCATTGCGACTGCAGTAAAAAACGCCGCATATATAAAAACGCTGCAGTCAGCTGCAACGCGAGCCGTGCGAGAAAACTACCGCGAAAAGAGGAAGGAAGAGAGGCGCCTTTTCAGACGCAAGAAAAGAGAGCAGGAAAAGTGTGAGCGTGAGGAACTAGAGGTATACCAGAGCAAGAAGGATGCACGAAAATTTTATCAACAGGTTAAGCGTCTAACCCAAGGTTTCAAGCCCGGAGCATCCACTTGTAGAGACGAAATGAATACGGATACGCAGTGTGTGCTGAGATTGTGGAGACGGCACTTCTTCAATTTACTTACTGGCGACGATTCCACCAATGCCGCCCATGGAGAGCGCAGTTCAGAGCTACAAATCAACAATGACGGAGTGGAAGTACCACCACCTAGCCATGAAGAGATTCGAGTTGCTAACCAACGACTCAAAAACAACAAAGCAGCAGGAGCTGACGGCCTGTCAGCTGAATTGTTTAAAACCGGCGGCGATGAATTGAATTGATAAGGCGCATGCATCAGCTCATCAGCAAAATATGGCTAGAAGAAAGCATAAGCGACGATTGGAACCTCAGCGTACTGTGCCCTATACTTAAGAAAGGAGACCCAACAATCTGCGCAAGTTAGAGGTATCAGCCTTATTTCCATCGCATATAAGGTTCTCTCAAGCGTACTGTGTGAAAGATTAAAGCCGATTACAAAAACACTGATTGGACCTTATCAGTGTGGCTTTCGACCTGGTAAGTCCGCCATAGACCAGATTTTCACGCTACGACAAATCCTGGAGAAAACCCACGAAAATCAAATTGACACACACCATCTCTTTGTCGATTTTACAGCTGCGTTTGATAGCCCGAGAAGGGATTGCCTATACGCAACAATGTCTGAGTTCGGTATACCTGCAAAGTTGATTAGACTTTGCAGAATGACGTTGAGCAACACACGCAGCTCCGTCAAGGTAGGAAATGACCTCTCCGAAACCTTCAATACCGAAAGAGGTTTCAGGCAAGGCGATCTACTGTCTTGCGATCTCTTCAACATCATCATGGAGGGGATCGTACGAAAGGCCGGTGTGCATCGTAATGGCACCATTTTCTACAAAGGCGTCCAGCTCCTTGCGTACGCTGATGATATTGATATTGTCGGCAGAACCAAGAGAGATGTTACCGCTGCCTTCGCCGCTATCGAAAAGGAATCAGCCAAAGTGGGTTTAACGATAAATGAGGGTAAAACAAAATATATGCTGTCTACAAACAAGGGAGCGCGGCGTTTAGACTCGCACGTTTCATCCGGCAGCTATAATTTTGAAGTAGTCAAGGAGTTCGTTTACCTTGGCACCGCCATTAATACCAAAAACGAAATCAGCCTGGAGATAAAGCGAAGAACAATAATTGCTAATAGGTGCTACTACGGGCATAGAGCTCAGTAAGCAACTAAGTTCCAGAGCCCTCTCTCGATCGACAAAACTAACACTCTACAAGACGCTCGTTCTACCTGTGCTGCTTTATGGCGCTGAGGCATGGGTAGTTTCGCAAACTGACGCAGCCGCTCTGGGGGTGTTCGAGAGAAAAGTTCTTCGCAAAATCTTCGGTCCTGTTCGAGTCGGCGATGACTATCGCATCCGAATGAACCACGAGCTGTATGAGCTCTACGATGACATTGACTTAGTTCGGCGTATAACTGTGCAGCGACTACGCTGGCTGGGTCATGTCCATCGTATGAACGACGAAGCTCCAGCGAAAAAGGTGCTCGAGGCGAGGGTCGCTGGTCAACGACGACGAGGGAGACCATGCCTCCGATGGATGGACCAGGCTGAGGAAGCCCTAACCGCACTTGGTGTATCCGATTGGAGAAGGCGCGCGCAAAACAGAGGCGCCTGGCGAGAGCTGATGAGGTCGGTTGAAACCCGGACACGGGTTGTTACGACCACCTAAGTAAGTAAGTAAGTAAACTCGTGAACTCTATACGGAATCTAGGTAGCTTATGGTAAGGGGTATTTGTACTCTGCCAAATAGTGAAGTTTATATTCTAAAAGATTAAGCTCATTAAATTCTTTAGCGAATTTAACAGCTTTTGGTAAGGGGTATTTGCACTCTGCCAACTAGGAAAATTTACATTCGAGACATCATAAAGTGAAATAGCGAGCCAGGCCAAATTGTAAATCGTAGTTAAGCACAAGAAGTAGTATAGATTTGGTAAGGGGTATTTGCACTCTGTCAAAGTTATAATAAAAGTGAAACAATTAGCCAGACCGTTAGGGAATCCAGGCCTTCCTTGGTAAGGGGTATTTGCACTCTGCCAAAGTTTCCTAGTTCCCCAATCCCATTCCTTATCGTCAGTTATTAGTCAGAGACGCACACGGTAGGCCGAAGAAAATAAGGTTATCCACGTTTTACAATCGCGCTGTCGACGCAGGAGAACTGGCGCGACTGCCCTTCCGAGCTGTAGTCGGCGAACGTGCCCACATAAGGATTTGGTGACACCTTTTACTTTACTTATTATTGTTCTTATTTTGTGAAAATTAATTATACTTACCCTTAAATATTTAACGTATAAAAATGTTAACGTATAAATCTTTTTGTTTGATACAGATAAAATTTATTTAATGTGAAATTTCTTTCAACAAAATTTTGAAATAAAAAATTTTTAACGTTCGATTAAAATTTGTGCGTTCTCATTGAATTTAATAGATTTATAAAATTTTGGCACGACCCTGGACAGCCGCTTTGCTGTCCCAGCTATGGACCCAGGTCAACTGGGAGTCGTGACAATGAAACGACCATAAGTCAAATTCAATTTCCGAAGATTTTTTGTGTAATCATGTGTTAAACAAAAGTAATTTCTAAATTAATCAGTTGCATTTAATCGATTAATTGCTAGATATATCGGAAGAGATTATGTTAGTCATTCGATTAATCTTGTCATCTTTAATTGTATGAGAGTTATTTGCAATCATACTTCTTATGATTTTTTTTTATTTCTTGCTGTAGGACTTGAGTCCAATTTTTTCGTGAGAAGAAAAAAATCGACCTCCCTTTTTCAAAAGCTACCACTCATTCAAGGCTTAATCCACCACTATTTAAAATTTTCAATTGACAACACTGGTCATCATTCTCTGTCTATTAATACATTCTTGTGCTGCATCTGTTAACATAACATCTGTATACATCAGTTAACATATCTGCTATTATATTAAATATCTGTGGACATTTGGCAAAACAATTTCTCTCGAGATAAGACAATTCTCCAGGATTTTTATTATAAATATAGAATTTCAATACGCTTCTTTTTGTGTAATCGACGTATTTTAACGATTTTTAGTTTCAGAGATACAAGCTGCTCAGAGCACAAGTGGCGTAAGTTCACTTTTTGGTTTTGGTATGTATAAATACTCAGTTTTGCTTACAAGCTATGTCAAGCTTGTATTCATATCGAAAAAAATTAACTTAATAATACAAAAAATTAATGAAGAATATTGCATACTAAATTGAACATATAACCTAATCCTAACCTAAACATGGAGAAGATCATTCGTGCTGCTGATCTGAGACATTCGATAAGTCAGTGCAGCTTTCTCCAAATTAGAAAAAGAGTCGAGTCGCATGGGTCTTGCAGTAAACGCAGATAAGTCGAAATATCTGGTGTCAACAAACAAACAGTCCCAGCGTATTGGCACCCACGTCACTGTTGACAGCACTTCCTTCGAGGTTGTGAAGGACTTCGTCTACCTCGGTTCCAGCATTAACTCCACCAACGATATCAGTAGAGAGATAAAACGAAAGATAACTCTTGCCAACAGGTGTTACTTTGGGCTCAGTAGGCAATTGAGAAGCAGAACCCTCTCTCGACGAACAAAAGTCACGCTCTATAAGTCACTTATCATGCCCGCCCTGTTATATGCAGCACATACCTGGACGTTGAGCAGCTCTGATGAAAAGATTTTGGGAGCGTTCGAGAGAAAGATCCTTCGTAAAATCTACGGACCAATCTGCGTCAATGGCGAGTACCGAATACGATGGAACGATGAGCTATATAAGCTATACGCCGACATCGACATAGTAAAGCGCATAAAAATCGAGCGGCTTCGCTGGCTAGGTCATGTTGAGCGGATGGAAGACGACGCTCCAGCGAAGAAAATATTCGATTCGGTACCCAGCGGCGGACAACGCAGAAGAGGACGACCTCATCTCCGTTGGAGGGACCAAGTGGAGGACAACCTGACGAAACTTGGAGCTTCCAACTGACGCCAGCAAGCGCAAAACAGAAATGGCTGGCGCAATTTCTTACAACAGGCGGGAGCCGACTTACGATTGTAGGTGCTATCTAAGTAAGTAAATTAAACATATTTTTGAAATTTCTTATTTTCGCTGTAGAAATCTAGTGAGATATTTTAAGAATGTTTTGATGAGGAATGATAGCATTTAGTGCCAGAAGTCGAACCAAACTTCCCCCTAGTGATTATTTTCATTATTATTGTTTGAAATGAATGGACTTACGCCACTTGTCCTCTGAACTTTTTTGAAATTTCTCATTTTCGATGTAGAAATATAATTCGAGATATTTTTAAGAATGTTTTGATGAGGAATGATAGCATTTAGTTCCAGAAGTCGAACAAAACTTCATACTAGTTATTATCTTCATTAGTAAGGGAGATATAAAATGAATGGACTTACGCCACTTGTCTTCTGAAAAAATTATATAATTTGTCAGAACAATAACTAAGTATTGCGCTTTATTCAGCGACTACATAAGCTAGGAGTTTCTAACCCGGAGTCATAAATAGGTAACATATTCCTCTTCACTTCTATGTACTTAACTCAATTTCCTTAAAAAATGGACTTACGCCACTTGTGCTCTGAGCAGCTCATATATCATCGCCAAATTAGCCTCTTTTAAATGTTCTTCTAAATTGCATTTGACAAAACAGCTTCTCTCAAACAGTTTAAAAAGTTTTAGAAATTCAATGGAAAAGGACATTATTCCTTTTTGACAAAAGAATCTATCTCGATTTAACATTTTATATGGAAAGAAGTTATTTTTTCAAAAGCAAAATCGACTTTTTTTTAACACATCTTAACATAAGCGACCAAGATTTAATTTTTTTTTCACTCAAAATCATTTTGATAGAAGACTTGTGTGATATAAGCTGAAATTTTTTTCAAAAATTCATTTATCAAAACATCTTGTTTATTAATTTTACTATATTATAAAAAACCATTGACTTAAAATTAAAAACAGTTATAGGGAAATGTTTGCTTGATATTTATGCACAATATCAAACCATAACATCACAAAAAGTTCTTCACAAAAAATTGACGCAGTTCAACAGCTTTTTCGCTCTCTTGAAAAGTTTGCCAATATGAAAGAGGTAGAGATAAGTCGCTCCGAACATGTATAGTTCACGCAACCATGTTCACATTCGGACATAGTTCCAATTATTTCTTCGATCCATTCTTAACATGTCCAAACAGTTTCGGTTGCAATGATTGTTTTTTTAATTACTCTTCCACAAATATTATGGCTTATTCGAATTTTGTGATCAACTACAAGTGAAAAGATTATGTTTGTGAACGAATGAAAAAACTGAGTTATGAAATGGTAAGATGATATTTCGTCGTTCTTGTTGTGTGCACTGTTGTGTTCATTCAAATCAAAGGAACTGTTGGAACTATGTTAGATAGTTCCGCGGATATGTTTTGGCTCCGCGAGAACAGCTAATGTTCATTTGTATGAACATGCAAACTGGCGGAACTAGATAGTTCCCGGCCATGTTTTGGCTCCGAGAACTACTAGTATGAACATGTTTAAGCAATTAATATATATAGAATAAAATTGTATATAAAGAATGTAGAATAGGATTCATAACAAGGTGTGTTTCATATATATAACGCCACTTCGAAATTTTAAATATTTTTGTAACGGCCAGTTTAAACAAAAGAGAATATTTTGCGAATTTCATCATCTATGCACAACAACAATAGTGAGCAAGAGCCAAGCATATTCTAATAACGGTACATTGTTTATTGCTAAATATTACTTTTAATAATTTTTCATATTTATAACGCCACTTGCAATTATTCCTTCTGCTGCGTTTGAAGTGTAGAGATTAATAAAATTGTGTGTTCAGTTTTCAAGACCTTAACAATAGAAAACAAATTTAGGAAGGTTATGGAATTCGGGAAATAGGGCGTAGAATTAATCGCAGCCACAGAGTGATTCAAAATTTTTTAACAATCCTCGAAATTATGGCAAAACAAAATGTTCGGGCCAGATAAAAAACCTCTGTGACCGCGATCAGCGGAAAATAATCCGAGTTGCGAGCACCACTACCTACAGTTTAAACGATTTGCGGAGTGTTGTTGCTGAAGAAGTTTCCCGAATAATGGTATGGAGAGTGCTACATCAGTGTAAACATATCCGCAGCGAACTTACGAAGTGTGTTCCTGCTCTTGCTAGCAAACATAAAAAGCGAGTTTGGAATTTTTAAAAAGGCACAAAGGAACAAATTGACCACCAGTCAGCTTTTTAATAATGTTTTAAAGAAGGGTCCCACGTTGAGGGTTATTATTTACATGTCATTTTTACCGATGAAAAAAATATAATCTTGATCGCCCGGATTGATTTTGGCATTATAAGCACGACATACGCCGCGAACCACTACGTTTTCAAAAAGAGATTTTGGTGGAGATAATGTTATGGTATGAAATTATGGTCAAGCATGAAATGTGCTGACTACACTCGTGTGCTGGAGATCAGTTTGACTCCACTTTTGGAAAAAACGGACAGACACAACTAGTTTTCCAGCAAGATAATGCGGCAATCCACGTTAATCGAGATGGTTTCAGGCCAATAATATTGATTTATTGGAGTATTGGTATTTTAAGAGCTGATTTTATAATATATATATTCATATCCTTAGCAGATTATATTAGAAATTTAGTACAAAAACACATTTTTCCCTTCTACAAATGAAAGGAACTAAATGGCTCCGCGGACATGTTTCCGTGAACTAGTTCCGCTGTACGAAAGAATCGTTCCATGTTCATTCCGGCTCTGGAACTGTTAAGCACAAGCCTAGAAAGAGGTTATGTTCTCAAATGCCCACAGATATTAGTAGATCAACAGAGGTGTTTGGAACGATGGAAAGAGTGTAGAACTATGAATGGTTCGAGTACAAGATCGATCCACACGGTCGGTAAACAAAATATTTGTTTTGTTTCTTTTTTTTCTTTGTTAATGTGAATGAAAGCTTCAAGTTTCGTCAGGATGTTTTCTAATTGGTCTTTCGCTGGAGCGTCGTCTTCCATCCGCTCTGTGTGCTCTATCCAGCGTCATAGTATTGTCGAATAGCTCATATAGCTCATCGTATTCGGTACTCGCCATTGACACAGATTGGTCCGTAGATTTTACGAACAATCACAATTTTTAATTAGTATGCAGTAATAAATAGTATTAATATATTATTCCTTTTGGAATATAAAGAGTGGAAACAGTACTGTTTTAAGAACATTATATGAGAATTATTCGCAATAAAACTAATTAAGCGTGAAAAAACTTACTTCATGGTATACTTCTTAATATTTTTTTCTGTAGGGCTTCAGTCGGATTTTTCGACAGAACAAGAAGAATATATTCCAAGTTTTTTTTTAAAATCTACCACTCATTTCAGGCTCAATCTACCACTATTTAAAACTTGAAAGTGACAACACTGGTCATCATCCTCTATTTGTCAACGCCAACTGTGAACAATTGTTAACATAGCTGAAGTTATATTTGATATGAAATTATATTGATAATCAATGTGTGGAGTTAACAGAAGTGTTTATAATCGATCCTAACGTAGGAGAAACCAGTATTTTTTTTTTTTGTGTGAATGCGTTTGTGTTTTTGTTGATACATGCTTTTGTTTTGTTTTTGCATAGTACGAAGGAACATTAACAATTGGCCAAAACTGCGTTGAAATAACTGTAACATGTAATAAATAAAATAATAATGAAAAAGCTTTGCTTCTCTTGTATGTCCAACGACGCACCTGTATTTTTGAAGCGAAGCTTTTTACGCCCCGTTCTGTGATTTGCTTGGAGTGAAATCTGAAAAATTTTCGACAGATTTTTTCTTAGAATTTTATATGGTGGTTTCTTTGTTTTTGTGTTTTTTACAACAAGACAATTTAATATAACAAATATAAAAAAACTTTCTTCACCTGCCGTGGGGATTCGAACACGTAAACTTTTGATTGCAAGTTCTGTACTCTATCCACTGAGCCAAACACCTTCCCTACGTTGCATTATTGATTTAGTATTAAGTACAATTGAAGTTATGTTGCAGCTCATCCAATAATATATTAAGGTATTTGTGTGGTTTGGGTAGCTGCTTAGCCACTTGCTACAAGAGTTGATTAATAGATTTTTATGGTTTGGGTAGCTGCTAAGCCACTTGCTACAAGAATCATCAGTATTGCCACTTTTCCACAATTCTGGTAAGTCTAGCACTTTTTTAGTTCCTACCACTTTTATCACTCTTTATTTGCGTTTTTCTAAAATCTATATATTTATATAAAAATTATTGCATTATAATTACAATTTTTGAAATTGTATTGCATGTATTTTATTTTAATAGAAATTTTATTGCATATATTTTATTTATTATTACATTTAATATATTATTTTAGAACTGTTTTAAGAATATTATATGAGAATTATTTGCAATAAAACTAATTATGATTTGTTCTTCTTATGACTTCTTATGATTTGTTTTGCTGTAGGACTTCAGTCGAATTTTTCCTTAAGAAGAAATATATATTCCAAAGATTTTTAAAATTCACCACTCATTTTAGACTCAACCTACCACTATTTAAAATTTGCAAGTGACAACACTGGTCATGATCCTCAGTTTGCTAGTGCCATCTGTTAGCGCCATCAACTGTTAACATAGCTGCAGTTATATATTTAATATTAAATCAACATCATAATTTAACTGAGCTGTTTGGATCGGAGGAAACAGTGTCGGCTTATTTATCAGTGGGTCATGGGATCGATCCTCACGGTGGACAAAGTAATACTTTTTGTTTTGATGTGAATGCGTTTATGCTGTTGTTGGTACATTCTTTTGTTTTGTTTTTGCATAGGGCGAAAAAAATTAACAATTGTCCACAAGTGCGTTGAAATAAAAATGACAGTAGCATAAAAAGCTTCGCTTCTCTCGTGTGTCCAACGACGCACCTGTTTTTTTATAAATTGGGATTGCATGGAAGAAAATAGTAAGGCTATTCACTTCATTGCTGAAATTTCAGAACAACATACATTAACCATTAAACTTTTCTTGTCAAAAATTGCGATAATTTTTTCGGTTAAATTTTTTCAAAAGGGCCTAAAACGAAGAAAAGGGCCTAGGGTCCTGTACAATTAAAAAGAGCTCAAAAAAGCCTTAAAAGCCTCCAACTATCATACCTGGTTTGTATGTGTTTAGCAATTCGAAATTGCGCAAAATCTATCAATTCAAAACTCTTTTGCTTCAGTTGACAGCGAACTCCATACGCAAATATTAAACAATATTGAATTTGTTTCGTGCTGCACCTTAAACGCTGTCCGTAGAATAGATAATTAAAAACAATTAATAATAATACAAAAAGTTTTACTTCCTGAAAAATCAGAAGACAAAAAGAAAAGAAGAGAGAGGCAAAGAGAGAGATTTGAGTTTTCGAAGTTCCAAACTATCCTCGGTTGTGCAAACAAATTTTCGCTGCGACCCTCCACGCTTACTAATGATGCAGTAAGGTTGCACTTACTTTTGCGGACATATAGTAAAAAAAAAAAACAGGTGCGTCGTTGGACACACGAGAGAAGCCAAGCTTTTTATGCTACTGTCATTGTTATTTCAACGCACTTGTGGACAATTGTTAATTTTTTTCGCCCTATGCAAAAACAAAACAAAAGCATGTACCAACAACAGCATAAACGCATTCACATCAAAAAAAAAAGTATTACTTTGTCCACCGTGAGGATCGATCCCATGACCCACTGATAAATAAGCCGACACTGTTTCCTCCGATCCAAACAGCTCAGTTAAATTATGATGTTGATTTAATATTAAATATATAACTGCAGCTATGTTAACAGTTGATGGCGCTAACAGATGGCACTAGCAAACTGAGGATCATGACCAGTGTTGTCACTTGCAAATTTTAAATAGTGGTAGGTTGAGTCTAAAATGAGTGGTGAATTTTAAAAATCTTTGGAATATATATTTCTTCTTAAGGAAAAATTCGACTGAAGTCCTACAGCAAAACAAATCATAAGAAGTCATAAGAAGAACAAATCATAATTAGTTTTATTGCAAATAATTCTCATATAATATTCTTAAAACAGTTCTAAAATAATATATTAAATGTAATAATAAATAAAATATATGCAATAAAATTTCTATTAAAATAAAATACATGCAATACAATTTCAAAAATTGTAATTATAATGCAATAATTTTTATATAAATATATAGATTTTAGAAAAACGCAAATAAAGAGTGATAAAAGTGGTAGGAACTAAAAAAATGCTAGATTTACCAGAATTGTGGAAAAGTGGCAATACTGATGATTCTTGTAGCAAGTGGCTTAGCAGCTACCCAAACCATAAAAATCTATTAATCAACTCTTGTAGCAAGTGGCTAAGCAGCTACCCAAACCACACAAATACCTTAATATATTATTGGATGAGCTGCAACATAACTTCAATTGTACTTAATACTAAATCAATAATGCAACGTAGGGAAGGTGTTTGGCTCAGTGGATAGAGTACAGAACTTGCAATCAAAAGTTTACGTGTTCGAATCCCCACGGCAGGTGAAAAAAGTTTTTTTATATTTGTTATATTAAATTGTCTTGTTGTAAAAAACACAAAAACAAAGAAACCACCATATAAAATTCTAAGAAAAAATCTGTCGAAAATTTTTCAGATTTCACTCCAAGCAAATCACAGAACGGGGCGTAAAAAGCTTCGCTTCAAAAAACAATGAAGCTTCAGCAAAAAAGATGCGGGTGTAGCTACATATAACAACAGCGCATCATTTTGAGTGTTTCATCGCAACTTTGCAAAGCTGGGATTGTAAGTATCATAACATAGTTCCAATTTACTCAGTTCCTGATTTAGATTAATTTATATATTGGCATAAGTAACAAATTCTTGCTCCATCGCAAGCAATTACTTTAAGAAGCGAAAGAACATCCGGACATTCATATAGTAAATAATTTGGAAACGATCTTGATGCCAACCAGCCCGCTGACACGTCATGACTCATGGTGAGAGTGTTTTATCGAGAGTTATTTTATTTATTGAATTGCCCTGCACCATGCTCAACGCATTCGATCTCTATTAATAAACTTAATCACTCGCGTGGAGCGTGTGTAATGATCTGCCGGGGAGGATCACGGATGCAGATTAATGGTTAACCAAAAAATTATTCTTCCGAAATTTTAAAAATTTATATATTAAGATACTTAAGATGCGCTCTAGCTTCCTAGGGAGTAGTGTAATGTTAGGCTGGCTACGACCTGGAATGACTATCGGTGCTTTCTTGGGTGTGCATAATTTATGTGAAAATTTAAAATAATTGCATCCATGAAACTTATCTATGTACACGCTAAAAACAGTGGCATTCAAAGCGACGAAAATATTGGTATATAGTTAATGTTTTCATGTTTAAAAATGCTCCAATGGTTTAATGGTTCCAATGGTTTGGTTTCAAACGCGTTCGGTTTTTAATCCAAACGTCATGACAACCAAACGTTCTTCATTTATTGCAAAGGCTTGAACGTTTGAAATAAAAGTTAAAAAATTTATACTTTCAAATGTTTCACATTCAACCTGAATGCAAAAACTTTTAATTAGAAAGCTTTTAAATCAAACGCAATGAACGTTTACATTAAACATCTAAATATTTAAATTTAATGCTTTTGCGTTTGATCCGAATGAAGGCTCTCAAATAAGGCGCAAGGTGTTTCCGATGTACAAAAAACAAAATTTTTTTAGTTATTCATTTATTCTTTTACAACACTGTAAATACAATATATTAACTATTTTTCAATTAACAGTTGTTAACTTATAAAAGAAAAAAATTAAGTTCAATCTTAAATCTTAAAAATAAAAGAAAATAAAATAAACTTATAACTTATAGTAATAGAAATTCACAAATGTTTTTGTCTAACAAATATTTCATCATTTGGAAGTGTATAAGTGTAAATAGGAGTACTTGTAAAAAATTCAATATTTAACATTAGAGGATAATGTTCATTAAATAGGAATTTATGTTAATGTTCATTTATAAGAATAGAAACTTCATCACAAATAATATAGAAATAGTTCTGATTATTTATAACCATATAAATAATCTTAAGCAATCGGAAGCCATTTTAACTTTCAGCTAGTTTAATAAAAGTTTTTTTGTAATGTTTGTTAAATCAATAATGTCGCTTACATGTAATATTAATGAGTCCTTTGCGTCTTTGATGGTAAATTTCTGTTTTTTGTTCTTTTTATGCTGGTTTTCGGGACTCCTTGATATGATTTTATGACTGCATTTAAAAGAGTATGATAATGCAGCCCCTTGCTTCTGTAATACAATAAAAATAAATTTCTTAAAATATGAGGATGCTATAGTATCTTACTATCATTGATATCTTCTTCAATATTTCTAAGTAGCTTCAACAAGGTTAAACAGCTATTAAAGGATTTTACAAGGTTAAACAGCGCAGCCTCATTTGGTTTTTCAACAAACACAGTTTCGCTTGACCCTTCAGCTCTGAATAGATTCTCAGTTGCAATACCTTTTATTTGTTTTAATCACACACATTGACTTAGCCGATGTTTATTTCACGTAAATGTTTCAAGGAACTGAATTTAATATATACTCATCTATTTACTTTAATATATGCGAACAAACACATTTTTTACGAGTGAACTGGCGACAACAAGGAAATTAAATAAAAGAACAAAAAAAAATATTAGGTTTATCAAATCGATTTTTAACTGTAAAATTTGAACATACGAATATTTCGAACAAACGCGATATGTTTGAGTTGAATAAGCTTTCCGTTCGTATGAAGAAAAGTCAAACGTTGGAACGTTTGATTCAAACATGCGGGCTTTCTGTTCAAAATACATGTACATTTTTTAAAAATAAAGCCAAACGATGAAGTGTTTCAGTCAAACCTACTAACTTTTGTTTGAACATGATTTTCGTCTAAAAACTGAACTGTAAAGATTTGAACGGACAAACATTTGGCTAAAACATTTTTTTATTGGGTTAAATAAAATTGCATTTTTAAATTTATTTTTAAATTTTTATTTTATTTGAAATAACCATTGAAATATTAAATTTTTACACATTCAATTCAAACGTGAACTTCAAACGTTTATATGTTTAGAAAATCATTTAATTTGAAAGGATTTTTGTTGGATTAAAATTCAATTTTTTAAATCAACAGTTCTTTTTCAAAAATTACAGTCAAACGTCCGCTACTTTTGCTATAAAAATCACTTTTTCTCTCCGTGTAGATGAAATGAAACTCAAGGAAACCATAAGGAAATTTTTGGAGGATGAAGCTTTAATTTATAAGAGTATTTGTTAAAGTCATGTGTGCTGCGTCGTTGTTTTAATCCGAACCCTTGTAACATTATTACCTGTTTCATATATTGTATTCTTTGGTTATTTGCAGTACAGAATACAAAAACTGTTATTTCCCTAATTCCCAAAAAAAAAATAACATTTATGCTGATGAAGACACGATAAAGGCACTAATTGATAAAAACCGGCGAATTACAACTCGTGAAATCGCTGATAGATTAAATTTATCAAATTCGATCGTTCATGATCATTTCAAATGACTAGGTGTAATTTCAAAGGTCAACATATGGGTTCCTCATGTTTTTACGAAAAAAAAATTGACGTTTATGATTTGCTTCTAACGGCCAAGAAAATTATCCATAAAGCAATGTTAATCACAAAAGATCCTGGAGAAGAAAATATGAACCGACTCAAAGCACTTCGAAAGGCAATATTTATCAAAAAAAAAAAAGTTATGTTATGTTTATGGGGTATCTATCCACCACACTCTCCATAACTAGCACCTTCCGACTATCTTTTGTTCCGGCCTCTACAAAAATTTTAAGACGGTAAAACGTTTAATTCAACTGAGGAGTTCAAAAATCACTTGAATCAGTTGAGTCGTTCCCTTCAAAAGTTGTCTTATCCCTCTATTTAAATTCTAAAATATTAATGTTTTTTTGTTTTAATTTGTATAAGTCGAAGAAGTGTTGATATTTATTGAAGATGAAACTACTAAGTCGCCTATTGTTTTTTATTGCCAACACCTTTTAATCAAAATTAAAAAATAAGAGAGATGTAATAGGAAATAATTTGGATGAGACAAGTTATGTTACGTCACTACGGATAAGACAAGTTTTGAATTGTCAATACATATTGTATTGTATCAGATAAGACGATTTATGAAAACTCTTACTATAGCTATAGATAAAAAAAATACGAAAATATAGCTGGAAACCTTTATAAGAGAAGCCTTTAGTCTTGTCTTTATTAAATTCTTAAAATATCTGAATTTTAAATTTAAATTTAAAAAAATTGAACTTACAGTATGAGAGGATAACGCAAGTTATCTTATAACTTCGACATAAGGCAAGTTTTTATATATCAGATTTGAAGGGCCTACGAAGTGTACCATTAGCAACGATTTCTCATTATCAACTCAATTCGTGTCATAGAGTGAAAAAAACAAGTTTTGAAACAGAACGACTTAGTTTTTTGCCTGCAAAGAAAATTTATTTAGCGAAAATTTTATTAGTGTGGAGTCATGCTACTACCAGAAAGATGGCAAAGAGAATTGGATCAGACTGGACAATATTCAATTAAATGAAATATTAATTCATTAAAAGAAAATTGTCTTTCATTTTTTTAAAAAACCTCCAAAATTGCTTTCCGTACAACCAATAGAAATCCTGAAGTTAAAAGAAAATATTTTTTTTTCGTACTAAAGTCTTCCATGTGGGAAAGTTGAAAATACAATTTTTGGAATACAAATCTTTTGTTTTAATTCGACTGCAACATGTTGTTGCGCAACCAGAGTTCACCGTTGGTGAAATTTGACTCTAGCTAAAATTAATTTCCAAAAATGTTGATTCTTCTAAGCTAACACTGGTTGTTAAAATATCACTTTTTTCTTAACCCCTTAATGGCATACTAGTCCGAATTTGCACTGACAAAAAACTTAAACTGTTGGCATTATTTTATTTGCTCTAGAAGTCTTATTCAAGAACGGCAAATATATTATCTGAACGGCACATTTCAATTAACGAATGACGTTGGATTTGCGCCTAGTAGATACAATATGGGGGTTCTGGATCAGGTGGCTCGGTGGCTCAAGTCGATGACGTCACGCCCGCACCCCAGCGCCATCTAGTGGGGGGCTTTTTGCTCAAATGTGCAAAGGTGTATGTCTTTGCTAAAAGCTATTATGGTGTATGTCTTTGCTAAAAGCTATTATGGTGTATGTCTTTGCTAAAATGTATTAAAAGTAGGCAAGTTTGGTGTATGTCTTTGCTGTAAGCTTTTAAAAATTGGCAAGTTTGGTGTATGTCTTTGCTGTAAGCTTTTAAAAATTGACAAGTTTGGTGTATGTCTTTGCTTTATTTATACTTTTAAATTAGCAAGTTTGGGGTATGTCTTTGCTGTAAGCTTTTAAAAATTGGCAAGTTTGGTGTATGTTTTTGCTGTAAGCTTTTAAAAATTGGCAAGTTTGGTGTATGTCTTTGCTTTAAACTTTTTAAAATTAACAAGTTTGGGGTATTTCTTTGCTTTAAGCGTTGGTCATAATTTTATACTCTACATTATCGGTAGTGGTAGTCAAGCGAGTTCTTATCAGTGTTTGCATGTTTTGTTTTTTTTCTTAACCCTCGCATTAGTTATAGCAATGACTCAAAAAATAAATATATATTTATAAGACTTCTAACGTAGACTGCGTGGTGGCATACTTATCAGAGTTCGCATGAGTAAACGAAATACATAGCAACCAAGAAGAGTCAAGAAGTTTCTAGAAGCTTCGAGATGCAGAAACGTCGAGAACATTTTAGAAGTTGACAACATCACAAAAAAAAAAATTTTTTTTAAGTCAAAGGTGTTAAGTCTCAAGCTTCATGGTGTGAGAGAGAGAGAGAGAGAGAGAGAGAAAGGGAGAGAGAGAGAGAAAGGGAGAGAGATAATTTGATAGTAAGAGAGAGAAAGGGAGATAGCAAATAGCGCGATCCTATACAAAGAATACTTCAGAATCAACCTAACCTAAGCCAATGCCAAGAAGAGTCAGGAAGTTTCTAGAAGCTTCGAGATGCAGAAACGTCGAGAACATTTTAGAAGTCGACTTATGTTATTGTATGCCGATGACGTCACCCATACCCATCCTGGTACGGATTTTAATTTTATTTAATTTCAATTTCAATACTAATTTCAAGGTTAAAGTGATAAGAGCCAAGCTTCATAGTAAGCGCACTCATAACCCGCAAGTTCAAGATAAGGCAGCAATGTACAAGTTCAAACATGTTTTTTTGTGTTACTTCTAAAATAAATAAACAATTTTTGCGGTCAAGTGCAAGGGCAAAAAAAGAAGATAAGAATTAAAAGTTGATATGTCAAAAACTAAGCTAAGCTAACCTAAGCTAATATAAGCTAAGGCTGCGTTCATAGTGAACGCCAATAATCGGCTGCTTTTTATAATGGTTCTTGTTGTTGTTGTTCTTACTGTTGCTATTGTTGTTCTTACTGATGTTGTTGTTGTTGTTGTTCTTGTTCTTGTTGTTGTTCTTACTGTTGTTGTTGTTGTTGTTTTTCTTACTCTTGTTGTTGTTGTGGTTGTTGTTGTTGATAAGGCTGTTTTACTAATAAAAATAGGCAATCTAAAGTTACTAAATAAATAGCTAAACTTCTTTAATTACACTACATTTTGAGCCCAATTTGGTCACATCTGTTGATAACCAAGATAAGCTATGGAAGCTACGTCCAATTACGGATCATCTCAAGTCAAATATGTTGAAGAACTATCACCCAACACAACATTTATCTTACGATGACAATGGACGACACGGTTGCAAGCAGTTTTTTAAAGGTAAACCAATCGGCCAAACGGTTACATGTTAAATTTTGACATATATCAAGGCAAGAACCCACGTTCTACCAATCCATATGATGAACGATTCGGAAAATGTGCAGCACCACTTATAACTATGATCGATGACTTTCAGATGATTTGAAAGGCCTTATTGAATATTTCATTCATATTGAATTATTGTTTGATTGATTATCGATATTGTGATTGATTGATTGATTGATTATCGATCAGTTTTAGCAGTTAGCTGTAGAACAGTACAGATCAGTTTAAGCCGGTAGCTGTTGAACAGTACAGACCATTTTAGCTGGTAGATGTAGAACAGTACAGACCATTTTAGCTGGTAGATGTAGAACAGTACAGACCATTTTAGCCGGTAGCTGTAGAACAGTACAGACCAGTTTTAGCAGTTGCTGTTGATCAGTACAGACCAGTTTAGCAGATAACTGCTAATTAAAGAAGTTTAGCTATTTATTTAGTAACTTTAGATTGCCTATTTTTATTAGTAAAACAGCCTTATCAACAACAACAACCACAACAACAACAAGAGTAAGAACAACAACAACAACAACAACAGTAAGAACAACAACAAGAACAACAACAACAACAACAACATCAGTAAGAACAACAATAGCAACAGTAAGAACAACAACAACAAGAACCATTATAAAAAGCAGCCGATTATTGGCGTTCACTATGAACGCAGCCTTAGCTTATATTAGCTTAGGTTAGCTTAGCTTAGTTTTTGACATATCAACTTTTAATTCTTATCTTCTTTTTTTGCCCTTGCACTTGACCGCAAAAATTGTTTATTTATTTTAGAAGTAACACAAAAAAACATGTTTGAACTTGTACATTGCTGCCTTATCTTGAACTTGCGGGTTATGAGTGCGCTTACTATGAAGCTTGGCTCTTATCACTTTAACCTTGAAATTAGTATTGAAATTGAAATTAAATAAAATTAAAATCCGTACCAGGATGGGTATGGGTGACGTCATCGGCATACAATAACATAAGTCGACTTCTAAAATGTTCTCGACGTTTCTGCATCTCGAAGCTTCTAGAAACTTCCTGACTCTTCTTGGCATTGGCTTAGGTTAGGTTGATTCTGAAGTATTCTTTGTATAGGATCGCGCTATTTGCTATCTCCCTTTCTCTCTCTTACTATCAAATTATCTCTCTCCCTTTCTCTCTCTCTCTCCCTTTCTCTCTCTCTCTCTCTCTCTCTCTCACACCATGAAGCTTGAGACTTAACACCTTTGACTTAAAAAAAATTTTTTTTTTTGTGATGTTGTCAACTTCTAAAATGTTCTCGACGTTTCTGCATCTCGAAGCTTCTAGAAACTTCTTGACTCTTCTTGGTTGCTATGTATTTCGTTTACTCATGCGAACTCTGATAAGTATGCCACCACGCAGTCTACGTTAGAAGTCTTATAAATATATATTTATTTTTTGAGTCATTGCTATAACTAATGCGAGGGTTAAGAAAAAAAACAAAACATGCAAACACTGATAAGAACTCGCTTGACTACCACTACCGATAATGTAGAGTATAAAATTATGACCAACGCTTAAAGCAAAGAAATACCCCAAACTTGTTAATTTTAAAAAGTTTAAAGCAAAGACATACACCAAACTTGCCAATTTTTAAAAGCTTACAGCAAAAACATACACCAAACTTGCCAATTTTTAAAAGCTTACAGCAAAGACATACCCCAAACTTGCTAATTTAAAAGTATAAATAAAGCAAAGACATACACCAAACTTGTACATTTTTAAAAGCTTACAGCAAAGACATACACCAAACTTGCCAATTTTTAAAAGCTTACAGCAAAGACATACACCAAACTTGCCTACTTTTAATACATTTTAGCAAAGACATACACCATAATAGCTTTTAGCAAAGACATACACCATAATAGCTTTTAGCAAAGACATACACCTTTGCACATTTGAGCAAAAAGCCCCCCACTAGATGGCGCTGGGGTGCGGGCGTGACGTCATCGACTTGAGCCACCGAGCCACCTGATCCAGAACCCCCATATTGTATCTACTGCGCCTCTAACGCATGTTGTTTCTGAACTACAATGAACCAAATATTTTTCTTAAAATCAATGAACTCCATTCATTAAACGAAATACATTGAATACAAAAACCAATTCTTTGGCTCAAAGAACAAATTCTTTAATTTTAATTTGGTTTTTAGTGTATTGTTCATTGTTTGTAGGAATCTGCGATTAAACATAAAAATTCTCATTTTTGGTGTTGCTTCAAAACTAGCCTCAAATGCTAAAGAACTCATTCATTGACTTTAGAAGGCATTTTCTTGAAATGCAAGAACTTACTTTCAAAAAACTCACGCCCTGATTTTTGTACAATGATTTCAAATGCTACAATAACATTGGTTTCAATGTTAAATACATTCCTTTAAA
Source organism: Coremacera marginata (assembly GCA_914767935.1). Lineage (NCBI taxonomy): Eukaryota > Metazoa > Arthropoda > Insecta > Diptera > Sciomyzidae > Coremacera > Coremacera marginata. Next base: position 77,320,582 of record OU612045.1, read on the forward strand.
TAACTTGTTCTTACATGCATCCAAAAAACGCTTTCATTAAATCAAAAAAAATTCATTGATTTGAAAAACCCCTTTGATTCCGCATAGGTTTTGTCGAATATTGTATCAAGCACCTTCTTAAGTTTGTGGACTGTAGAAATCACAGAAGACTGCTGATGAGTGGTATAGCGGCTAATAAAATATATTTTCTTTTTTAATACACTTAGGAAAATAACGAATATTAAAACTATCCGCGCCCGTGTTTAATTGTATTTAAATATTTACGTGGATACATAAAATATTTTCACGTTTTTTTATGCATTTAAATATGCGTAAATTGGATTTGACTTTAGCAAAATTTGCTGTTGTGAGTTATTAACAGGGCTCGGATTTTGTTGACATGTCACCATTTTTCTGCTCTAATATAGATGTATATACATATATATACATTTTCTGATGATGCAAAAACACCGTGCATAGTCCGCAGGACCGAAATTAAAAATGTTTAGGGCATTTTTAGCCGTTTCTATTTTGAGGTCTTTTTTCATAGTCTTAGGTAATTTTTTGAGTAATTTTTATGGATTTCTACATACATTTTTTATAATTATTGTTGATTTTTGCGATTATTAGGGGCAGTAAAATATTTCGTAATAAATAATAAAATAAAAAAAAGATATAAGACTTCAAGCCAAAGAAGTGAAGAAGCTCAAACATTGCTTTCCAATAATTAAATAAAGGGTATAGTTTTCCAAATTAAAAAAAATTGGTACTTTTCAATCTATACCACGAGCCATAGAAACTTGCCAATGCTGGTGAGAATGCTATTGAGAATGTATTTGGAAAGCTTTATCAAGTATTAAATTAAAATTCCGCGCATGAAGTTGAAATATTAAGTGGAAAAAATGGAGATATGCATCTAAAACGACATTTAGATGTAAACGATATTTCATCTTTTAAATATGCGCTTTTGTCTGTGCTGAAGTGGAAAGAAGTTTTTTGATATAGAAGACAGTTTATACCGACAAAAGATGGTTCTTTTAAATTGATTATTTGAAAATGTACATTGTAATTTATTGCAAAGTAATGCAGTTACCACCATTTTATTTAAAAACAATTAAATGCATTTTCATTAATTTTATGTCTTAGTTCCAAACATTTTAATAAAAAACATTCATTATTTTTTAATTTAAGGAAGTGCAATTTTAATGTGTTTTTAGGACATTAAGTAATTTTTTTAGGTCATTTTTAAATGTTTTTAAGCGCATCAAAATTCGAGCCCTGGTTATTAAAAACCAAATACTTCAATTGAATGGAATTGAATTGGTTTTTGAATTGGTATTGGCTTGCCGTATAAGCGAGGATGCCCGGGTTCGAGTCCACGTCTGACGCATTGTTTTTTGTTTTGTTTTAAAAATTTGTTGTTATAAGTAATTCTGCTATTAGAAAACCAAATTGTATTAATATATTGTGGTGGCCGTGACACACTAGCTTAAGTGCTTGCCTTGTAAGCGAGGAGGCCCAAGTTTGGCTCCGCGGCTGTCGCATTGTTTTTCGGTTTTTTGTTTTGTTTTAAGAATTTTAAATATATACGTATTTGTTTTATGCAAAGGCGATATTGGTTCAAACACGACCTTGGTTTTGTTTAAATTGAAAACGGTTTTGGATAGATTTTTTCCCCTCAGTCTTATATAGTTTTTTCTTTTGTTGTTCTTAAAATTTAAGCACTTCTTATTTTTTTTGCAATAACGAACTCTATTCCTTTCACCAAACTATCTGCTCCTTGGTTGTATGAAGTCTTTAAATTGTTTCAATAAATCTGTATTTTAAAACTAAAAACTATTTAATTGGCTTAACCCATTATGGACTGACCCATGTTCCTATTGAGCTAGAATGATGAAATTTTCGAAATATATTTAGTTTGGTCTAACTTAGAAAAAAAAAATCAAAAAATTAAAAACAAAAAAAACGAAAAAATCAAGTTAACACCTTGAGATCTTTAAATTTCAAATTGAAAGATATTGAACGATATTCTACAAGCAAAATCGATCGTCTTGCACCAATATTGATAACAAAAATTTCCACAAATTAACAAAAAAAATATACAAAAACGTATTTCGGTACAGACCAGCGTTGAGTCAAACCGCGGAAGCCACGTATGTCAGTCAAAATTAATAAAAATTCACAAAAGTTAAATATACTCGTAAAGCCTTAGAAAGACGAGATCATGAAAAATCTATCACTGTATGACCTCCAAGTTAAGAAAAGTATATCGTTGCGCTAACGCAACGCTGGACAAAAATGGGTTAAACAAACGATTATTTTGCTGTAAGAAAAAGTTCATGTAAATCAATGAATATTTTTCACTTTGTTTCAATAAAAAGTTCTTTAATTTAAAAAGAAAAGAGATTCACTGCACCAATGAAATTGACCCAATTTTAAAGAATTTTTTTATTAAAACAAATAACTTTTCAATGAACTTTCGGCGAAACACACTTCCCCGGGAATTCAGAAACACTAAATATAAACCAGAAAAAACCGTTGGTACGAATTCGCACAAGAGTGTCTTTTAATTTAACTTAGGTCATTTAAGGATTAACAATAATAATTGGTTGATAGAAAAAATTACTTAACCGTATTAGAGTCAGTCCATATGAAGAGATCCAAAAAAACGAAAGTTGGTTGCTCGACCAACCATTTTTATTTTTATTTATTATTTACTAGCAGGATCCTAATTATTTACGTAACGAAGCCGTGGACGTTTTCTTTTATCAATAAATAACAGTACGTTCAAAAAGTACAGAGGATGACACAAAGATGACGTTACTTCATTTTTTCCATATGATTTTTATTTAGTACCAACCTTCAATACTTATAAAAATTTGACAACAATCTGAAAATTGATTCGTGAGTTATAGCATTTTATTTGCATTTATTGTTATTGAAAAAAAAAAATGGAAAAAGTGAATTTCGAGTTTTGATAAAGCATTGCTTTTTGGTGACAAAAAAATACAGTGGACACCAAACATTGGCTTGATAATCAATATTCGGCCTATGTTCCATTGAGGGTAGAAAAGTGGATTGCTGAATTTAAACGTGGTCGTACTAGAACAAATGATACAGAGCTCAGTGGACGCTCAAACCAGACTGTTATTCCACAAAACATCAAAAAAATCCACAAATTGGATATAAACGATCGCAAATTGAAGGTGTACGAGCTAGCTGACATTGTAAAGATATCAGATGGTAGTGTTTTAACCATTTTACACGCACATATGCGAAAGCTCTGTGCAAAGTGGGTGCCGCGTGAGTTCACAGTCGACCAAAAACAACAACGAATTGATGCTTCAGAGGAGTGTTTGGCGCTGTTAAACCGCAATGAAATCGAATTCTATCGTCGATATGTGACAATGGATGAAACTTGACTTCACTATTACACACCAGAATCCAAAAGACAGTCAGCTGAGTGGACATCAGTCGACAAACCGAATCCAAAGCGAGCAAAGACTCAACAGTCGGCTTGTAAGGGGATGGCGTCTGTATTTTGGGATGCGAAAGGAACAGTATTCTTCGACTATCTCCAAAACGGAACCACCATCAACAGCGATTATTACTGTGCACTTTTGGATCGATTGAAGGCTGAAATCGCCAAGAAACGGCCACATTTGCAAAAGAAAAAAGTATTGTTTCACCAAGACAATGCACCGTGTCACAAACCGATGAGAACGATGGCAAAATTGAATGAATTGGGCTTCGTATTGCGTACCCACTGTATTCTCCAGATTTAGCCCGCAGCGACTTTTTTCTGTTTTCAGATCTCAAGAGAATGCTTGCTGGAAAGAAATTCAAGTCCAATGATGAAGTAATCGCTGAAACTGCGGCCTATTTTGACGAGAAAGAGAAATCGTACTATAAAAGTGGTATCGAAAAGTTGGGAAATCGCTATACTCGTTGTATCGCTCTCGAAAGCATGTTGAATAATATAATCGAGTTTCATCAAAATTCTGTTTTTTTCTTACCTATCCTAGGACTTTTTGAATGACCTGTTATATATGACTGTCATTTGTACCCATAGTACCTACATACCAAGCTTCACTATGAAAACATGTATAGTTAAAGAATTATAATAATTTCGTTAAAGTGGGCGCATATATAGTCTGACCACGCCCATTTTTAGTACAGTTACCGACAATAATCATACGAACTAAGTTAACAAATATAAGTTTGATACGACCAAAAACCGTCTGAAATAAATACTTTTAATTGATTTATTTCCGGTAAAAGAGGGCGTGGCAAGTATAACATAGCCTTTGACGATTTAACTGAAATAACAAATCGGTTGGTACCTACATCATCTAAATCGGTTCAGTACTCGCGTGATTGTGGATCATTCGTTTAGTGTTATAAAGATATTAGACCGTATCGAAAAAATAAATTTCGCCGCACACCAGCTAATCTAAAGCCATATTGAAAGAAAGCTTCGAAAAAAAATTTTTCCTTAACCGAACGTAGAGGTCGCTCATCGACATATTTTTGTATAGCTTCGGTATTTACCGTCCGATCTTAAATAATGATATGTTTATGTTTTTGTCTCAAGAATTTTATCTTATAGAACTCATTGGCCGTAGTTGACCAATTTTAGTACTGACGCACGATACCGATACAGTTTCATCTTAAAGTACCATTTTGAATTCAAAAATGGAAAGCCTGTGAAAAATAATTACGCTTTCCAATGAAAAACTACCACTAGATATATAGAAATATTTTAAAAATATATTTTGAATTTTTTTTTGCAAAACGTTGTCATTTCGTATTATTTTTATCAAATATCCACCGAAAACATTCTTATCCGAATCATATTTGCAATTGTTGCCGCTGTTTACGTTTTCTTTGAAATGCTTTGACTTTGCTTTCTTGGCGTCGCAGTTCTTGCAGTCAAGTATATTATTGCTTTTGATGAGCAAACAATAAGATCATAGGTGTCGTTTGCTGCTTCAGTGGTTGAAGTTGATTGAAAAAAATCCTTATTTTTCCAATATGCGATTGAGTCAAGACAACTTCAATTTGTATCATTTGACTGCTAAAATTTGAAAATTTGCCCTATGTTTTGCAAAAAAAATTAAAAATACTTAAATTTTAAAAATATAGAAATATTTTTCAGTAGCGAAAAATTTTTTAGTAAAAGTTTAATGATATTTTACGGGACAAACAAACACATATCATTATTTAAAATCGGACGGTTAATACCGAAGTTATACTCTATATAACTGGCTCTGACATAAGACCCCATAAGGATTCCATGTCAACCCTCGCATGGCCTCCCTGCACGCATAGATACCCATGGGATCTTAAAGTAACTACACATCAAACAGCGATAGCGGCTTCGAGTTGGGACCCAATCGAATGGAAAACAATAAACAACAAAACACAAACCATAACAAGGAAAAGAAAGAAGGAGAACTGATCGTGATGAAAAGTGATGAAAGACAAAAAACCCCTTTTGTAAGAAGCTCGGGGATAATAAGATCCCCAGTAGGAAATCAGCCAGAAATACCGTAAAATAAAGACGTGGTTACGGCAACAGAGTACATGAGCACACCTGTGAATACTCGCAAGGCAGATAGCTCTGAAGAAGATAAGGGACATCTAAGTCAGCTCAGACAATCGGAAGAAAGAGCGTTTATTGAGTTAGGGATTAAACTAAGCGCAGCAAATGCCATTGTTTCTGGAGCAAAGAACATACACAAGACGTTACGCGATAATCTTAACTGTGCTTTCGCACTATATCAGCAGCTAAGAGAGTACAGGGAAGCGATAGATATTAAATCTGTTGTTCTGAGCGGCGCACGTAAGCAATTGCAATCTAAAGCCACTCAAGTCGACCCAACTTCGCCGGCCCAGGAGAGAAAACGGAAGGTAGCAAAAACACCTGCAACAGTTAGAGCACTGCAAACTCAGGGGGAAATAAATACAACGGATACCCCGACTGCGCCAAACGAGTGGAAAAAAGTGAGCCACCGAAAAGCAGAGAGGAAAAAAAGCGAACAAAAGAAACGACGTGAAATGCGATACCAAGGCGAAGCAATAACGATTAAAGCTAGCACCTCTGAGGCATACGCAGATGTTTTAAAGGAAATGAAGAAGAAAATCAACCCCACTGAAATCGGGGTGGAGATACAGGGTATTAGAAGAACAAGAGCTGGAGAGTTGCTTGTTAAACTAAGAAAAGGCGAAGGTCAAGCCGAAAAACTCAAGAGTGCTATAGGTAACACGCTTTTTGAAGAAGTCACAATAAGAACGGTTACCAAAAATATAACCATTGATATCAGAGACATGGATGAGTCAACAGACGAAGCTGATCTTTTTAAAGCTGAACGAAGCTTACCCGCAACGTTTAAAATACTTAATTTTAGAACATCGTTTGGAGGGAACAAACAGGCGCTCTTTCAACTACCTGAGCAGCTCCACTTCTCCGCGCAGGACAAATCAGAGTAGGATGGGTCATGTGTAAACTGAGAAGTAAGATAAGAGTAACGCAATGTTTCAGATGCCTAGAACAGGGACACATTGCAAGTCAGTGTAAGGGTACCGATAGAGGCAACCTATGCAGAAAATGCTGTAATCCGGGACACAAGTTTAAAGAATGCAAAGCGGAAACGAGATGTATACTATGCCAAGTAAGTGGCTCAATAAATTTTCGTCATTATGTTGGTAGTACAGCATGTGCAAACAACAGGAGAAACAAAGCAACAAAATTATCATGAGATTCCTGCAGATCAACCTCGGACGGGGAAGAGAAGCACAAGACCTGATGATGCAGAAGGCGGTGGAAGATAATGCAGATATACTGTTAATAAGTGAACCGAACCGAAACCCACCATCTGAAGTTTTGTACCAGGACAGAAACTATCACGCAGCCATTATGGTAAGAAACGAGAAATATGTAATAAACGAGGTTGACGAAAGCAACGCTGGCTTTGTATATGCAACAGTGGAAAAAACTAATGTATATAGTTGCTACTACTCACCAAATATTGATAAAAACATGCTTGCAGAAGCTCTCAACTTACTCGATGTTTCCATCAGATCATCAAAATATAAAGTGATAATCGGAGGTGATTTCAATAGTATATCTCCGGAATGCAACTCCAAAATCCTAGACAATAAGGGTTCTATAGTATGTGGCATGATTGCTAGTCTTGGTCATACGGTATTCAATACCGGAAATAAACTTACCTGTCGGAGAGGAACAGGCGGAAGTATTATTGACATAAGCTTTGGAACAACAAACTTCTACAATGAGAAAACGAATTGGAAGTGCTGGAAGATCTTACCTTAAGTGACTATCAATACATTTCGTTTAATATAAATGATTATCTTAACATAAACATCGAACAGGTAGACCTCCCAAGATGGAATGTCAGAAAACTTGATGATTCAAAATTGTCCGGATATATCACACGTGCTAAAGAGAGAAACGTGATCAACCGAACTGAAATAATAAACGTAGAAAATGCCGCAGATACACTGACGAGGGTTCTGCAAAAGCTTGTAATGTTGCAATACCAAGGGTTCGAAAATATAACAACAAACGTCTCGCAGCATGCCGGGCGTCAACACGTAATCATGATAACCAATACCTAAAGTACGAGTACAAAAGATCACGTAAATCCTTAAGAAGAGCCATAAAAGACAGTAAGAAAAGATGCTGCACAGAGCTATGTAATGAAATGAAATATTGATCCATGGGGGAAACCATACAAGATTGTGATGAAAAAGCTGGGCGGGATTAAACATATACTCGGCATCAGAAAATCAGGATGGGCAAAAACCATAGTGGAAACACTATTTCCTTTTGATGAAGATGGACTAACAAATGTACCAAAGCTACAAGTCAACGAAATCACTCCTTTGAACGTTGACATATATGAAATATATCTGATATATGGCCGAAGTTCTCCCCTGCTAAATGGAAGATACAGAAGTTAGTTTTATTAAGGGAAATAAACCACTATATGAGCCTAGCACTTACAGACCACTCTGCATGCTGGACTCTCTAGCAAAACTCTTAGAGCACGTTGTTCTAAAACGTTTAGAAGAACAAATAGAGAACCTTGGAGGCCTATCCCATATGCAACATAGTTTTCGCAGAGGAAAGAGTACGGTAGATGCCATAAGCGAAGTCTTCAAAAAAGCGATGCAAGCCAAAGCAACAGGAGAATACTGTGCAATAATAGCACTGGACGTAAACAACGCTTTCAACACAGTGAAGTGGAAAGTGGTACTGCAAGCATTTTGGAACAAGGGTGTAGACAGCTCTCTTTACAACGTAGTAGCAGACTACCTCGATAATAGAATCCTTCTGTATGATACGGATAATGGTATAAAAGAATACCGAATAACAGCCGGAGTTCCTCAGGGCTCTGTATTAGGACCATTCCTATGGAATATAATGTACGATGGCCTATTGAATTTGATCCTACAAAAAGGCGCAAAACTAGTAATTTATGCGGATGATACTCGTATTGCTCTTGTTGTAAACAAGCAAACTGCCTAATTGATCGAGATAGTTGCTAATGATAGCCTATGCCGTTGTAACAGATGGCTGCTGTGAAACGGCCTACAACTTGGTGTGCCAAAAACGGAAGCAATTTTAGTGACAGATCGCAGGGTCTATAAAATACCGAGGATATGACTACAAGATAGTGAGATACCCTTTAAACGGAGCTTAAGCTACTTGGGTATACAATTGGATAAAAATCTGAGCTTCAAATATCATGTACTGAATATTCGTGATAAAGACTTCCAAACAGCGACATCATTATCCAGAATAATGCCAAACTGTAGCGGACCAAAGCCGCAGACAAGAAAACTAATAAACTAATAAACAGCGTAGTAGTACACTCCCAACTTCTTTATGCTCCCCCAACCTATGTCAGGGCACTGAATCTGAAGTACAACATTAGGGAATTACAGAAACCACAGAGAGTTTATTTGCTATAAAGTTCCTACGTCCTCCTTACTTAGAGAAAGTATACTTAGAGAAAGTAAGGAGGACGTAGGAACTTTATAGCAAATAAACCCCCGTCCTGATGAAATGCTGAAGCTGTTCCGGGGTGGAGTTAGTGGAGTTATCGTGGGGCCACTAGATGATAGCGCGCTATCACTACGTCCAATAAAAAAATAAAAAAAAAGATATAGATATAGATATAGATATAGATATAGATATAGATATAGATATAGATATAGATATAGATATAGATATAGATATAGATATAGATATAGATATAGATATAGATATAGATATAGATATAGATATAGATATAGATATAGATATAGATATAGATATAGATATAGATATAGATATAGATATAGATATAGATATAGATATAGATATAGATATAGATATAGATATAGATATAGATATAGATATAGATATAGATATAGATATAGATATAGATATAGATATAGATATAGATATAGATATAGATATAGATATAGAAATAGATATAGATATAGATATAGATATAGATATAGATATAGATATAGATATAGATATAGATATAGATATAGATATAGACATAGATATAGATATAGATATAGATATAGATATAGATATAGATATAGATATAGATATAGATATAGATATAGATATAGATATAGATATAGATATAGATATAGATATAGATATAGATATAGATATAGATATAGATATAGATATAGATATAGATATAGATATAGATATAGATATAGATATAGATATAGATATAGATATAGATATAGATATAGATATAGATATAGATATAGATATAGATATAGATATAGATATAGATATAGATATAGATATAGATATAGATATAGATATAGATATAGATATAGATATAGATATAGATATAGAAATAGATATAGATATAGATATAGAAATAGATATAGATATAGATATAGATATAGATATAGATATAGATATAGATATAGATATAGATATAGATATAGATATAGATATAGATATAGATATAGATATAGATATAGATATAGATATAGATATAGATATAGATATAGATATAGATATAGATATAGATATAGATATAGATATAGATATAGATATAGATATAGATATAGATATAGATATAGATATAGATATAGATATAGATATAGATATAGATATAGATATAGATATAGATATAGATATAGATATAGATATAGATATAGATATAGATATAGATATAGATATAGATATAGATATAGATATAGATATAGATATAGATATAGATATAGATATAGATATAGATATAGATATAGATATAGATATAGATATAGATATAGATATAGATATAGATATAGATATAGATATAGATATAGATATAGATATATATATATATTACGGCGGTAGTGGCACAGTGGGTAGAGTGCGTAGCCCATACGCGAGAGATCCCTGATTCAATTCCCACTTGATACAGAACGTTTTTTCAATTGAACTAATTGTTCTGTTCGGCCGTCACATCTATGCAGACAATGGCAATCTTTAGAGAGTAAGAAACTGCCATGAAAAGCTTCTTCGGACTCGTTTGGAGTCGGCATAAAACTTGTAAGTCCAGTTGTCGTTCATTTGAGTTCAAACAGTTTACAACACGCACAACACAATTGATCATAAGAAGATCGGTCAAAGTCCTTTCAAGGGCTGAAATGGCTATTTTAGTTCGTTCGTTAGATATATTTGTTAAAAGTTGTCCCATTTTCCAAACTGATTTCCAAACTGCTTTCAAAAAAATTTTTTTTGCTCTTCTTTCAAAATGGCGGCCGTATTTTCTTTGCTACCTATAGCAATATAGGCCTTTGAGATAACTTATACTACGCAGCTCCTACTATACACAGAACGATGAATTGAAAACCATAATATGAACACACTTTGGCCTTTAATCTGACACATAAAAAATGCTTATGAAATAATTTCTTCATATTAAACAAATTATCACATTTCTTTGTTCAAAACGTGATATTTTGCAACTTTAAGAATTTTTTTTTATAGAAAGAAGTGAGTTGCAGTCATAATTTATTTTTTAGAGTACCTTTCAACTTGTTTAAACAAATTTTTGAACATTTTGACTCATAAACTGAATTTTGAGAAATTTGCTGAATTCTGCTGACTTTGGGGTCAAATATCAAATAATTCACAGTGAACAACATAATAGCATTATCTTGCAGTTAAAATTTTATTTCAAATGTTTGCTTTGTTTGGAAGATACAGTGCTTCAAACTTCGAAAAAGGTCAACTAATAGTATGTTTATACTATTAACAAAACAAAAAAAAATTTGCGGGTTATTTTGAAATCGGTTCAATATGAAGGGAAATATGGCGTTTGAAATTTTCTTGACGTATGGGAGGTAGGCGTGGTTGTGGGCAGATTTAAAATCTTTTTTGCTGTGCGCTGATATTCTTAATTACAACTTACATGCAAAATTTAATTTCTGTGCGACTATTATTTCTATTTATTTATTAACATACTAGCTGGATACCCGGCTTTACTCGGGAGTTGATATAAATAATTTTAAAAATATAACGCAAAAGCACTTTCCATACTCTAATCAAATCTTATATATCCGATATAAAATATTTAATCTAAATCGGATGAGCGGTTTTTGAGTGTTTCACGATTTCTTAAGTGATTTGAACTACAGCACCATCTGGTGTTTAAGATACCTCAGAAAAAAAGGTCCAAGATACCCTCCGTATCCGAAAAGTTCTATGTAAACATTTTTACGCAAATCGAATGTACAGCTAGGAATTTGTCGAGATTTGTAAAACATTTGAAAATTGTTATATAGAGGTTTTCGGATACGGTAAGTTTTCATGACTTATCTACTCTGTTCCATCTTGAACACCAGAGGGCGCTGTAGTACAAATATTTTCATAAACCTCAAAAAACTTCCAAGTCGGTCATACGATTTGCATGAAAGTTGGTATATAGAGGTTTTCGGAAACGGTGAGTTTTTATGACTTATAAACTAGGTTCTATCTTGAACACCAGAGGGCGCTGTAGTAGAAATATTTTAAAGAAGTCGAAAAAATCCAAAACCGTTCATCCGATTTACATGAAATTTTGTATGTTGAGGTTCTAGGACACGCTGAGTTTTTTTGACTTATCTACCCTTTCCTCTCTCGAACACCAGAGGGCGCTGTAGACCAATATTTTGAAAAACCTCGAAAAACTCCTAAGCCGTGCATCCGAATTGCATGAAAATTAGAAAATAGGAGTTTTCTGATACGGCGAGTGTTTCGGACTAATCTTTTTTGTGCTATCTTGAAAACCAGAGGGCGCTTTAGGACAAATATTAGGAAATCGTAAAAACCTCCAAAACTGCTCATCCGATTTGGATGAAAATTTGTAAATAGCGATTTTCGAGAACACAAAGGGTTCTGGTGCGATCTTTTTTGCTCTTTCTTGAAACTAGAGGGCGCCGTTGTCCAATTTGTATGTGTGTATGTTATTAAACTGTTCTTAAACGGCTGCATTAATTTTGATGAAATTTTTGTGTGTGTTTGAGTGGATCCCTGGATGGTTCAGATTCACAATTGGACCCGGTAGGTAGCGCTGCGATCGTGTTTAAGGCATTTTATTTTTATATTTTATCTCCGAAACCGTTCATCCGATTAGCATGAAAATTTTTATATAGACGTTTTCGGATATGGTAGATTTTATGACTTATCTACTCTGTTCTATCTTGAACACCAGAGGGCGCTTTAGTACATATCTTAGGAAATATTGAAAAACCCCAAAAGTGCTCATCCGATTTGGATGAAAATTTGTAAATAGCGATTTTCGAGTACGGCAAGGGTTCTGGTGCTATCTGTTTTGCTTTTTCTCGAAACTAGAGGGCGCTGTTGTCCAATTTGTACGTGTGTAAGTTATTAATCTGTTCCTTAACGGCTGCACTGATTTTGATGAAATTTTTGTGTGTATTTGAGTGGATCCCTGGATGGTTCAGATTCACAATTGGACCCGGTAGGTAGCGCTGCGATCGTGTTTAAGGCATTTTATTTTTATATTTTATCTCCGAAACCGTTCATCCGATTTGCATGAAAATTTGTATATAGATGTTTTCGGATATGGTGAGATTTTATGACTTATCGACTCTGTTCTATCTTGAACACCAGAGGGCGCTGTGTACAAATATTTTAAAAAACTTTTAAGCTGTTTATCCGATTTTCATGAAAATTAGTAAATAGGGGTTTTCTAATATGGTGACTATTTTGGACTTATGTTTTTTCTACTAAATCGAACAACAGAGGGCGCTGTAGTAGAAATATCTTAAGAAGTCGTGAAAAAGTAGAAAGCCGCTCATCCGATTTGGATGAAAAATTTTATTAAAGGATTTTCGTGTACGTCAACTGTTTTGTCGTTATCTCTTTTGCTCTGTCTTGAAAAGTAGTGGGCGCTGTTGTACAATTTGTACGTGTGCATGTTATTAAACTGTTCCTAAGAGGCCTCACCGATTTTGATGAAATTTTTTGTGTGTGCTTAAGTGGATCCCTGGATAGTTCAGATTCGCAATTGGACCCAGTAGGTGGCGCTGCGATCGGGTTCCACGAATTTTGTTATTATAGTTTGTCTCCGAAACCATTCATCCGATTTACATGAAAATTTTGTATTTAGGGGTTGTCGTGTACGGTCGTTTTTATGACTTATCTATTTTGTTCTATATTGAACACCAGAGGGCACTGCAGTACAAATGTTTAAAATATCTCGAAAAATCCCTATCTGTACATCCGATTTGCGTGAACATTTGTGCATAGGAGTTTTCGGATACGGTGAGTATCTTGGACTTTTTTTTCTGCGCTATCTTAAACACCAAATGGTGCTTTAGTTCAAATCACTTAAAAAATCGTGAAACACTCAAAAACCGCTCATCCGATTTGGATAAAAATTTGTATATCGGATATATAGGATTTGATTATCGAGTATTAAAAGGGCTTTGGCGTTATTTTTTTATTCTATCTCGAAAACCAGAGGGCACTGTTGTACAAATACCGCAAAAAACTCAAAACAACTTATCCGATAAGTATGATTTTTTATAAGTTATTTTCGGGTGCGGTGAGTCTTTTGACGCTATATATTTTGCTATATCCTTTACCCCAGAGGGCGCTGTACTACAAAATACAGGAAAGCGTAGCAAAGCGCAAAGGGTGATAAATATCTTATTTTCTTCTTTATGTGTATTTCTATTTTTTTATGTACTTTCTTTTTTCGCAAATCATTACAGCTGATACCGAATTCTGTGGTATTTGAGTATGCATCAACACATGCGCAAGTCAGCTGCGTCACAAGTTGGCATTGTTCTGACATTACAATTTCTATTTTCAATGCTTATTTAATATTTGTCCAGTTTCCTCGCGAATTGCCAAAAATTCGTTTTTGCTCTGATTTTTTTCAAAAATGTGCAATCTATCGAATGCACTATAAAATTTGAAAATATATTTTTGCAAGCGATCGGCGGCATGCACACACAAATCACGATTTCCCTAACTTTTTCTTATAATTTTCAGATGTTGAAGCTACATTTTGTTAATTTCGCCAAAGTTACCGATTTGAAAGATGCACACAAAATTCCTTCTAAAGCTTGTGAAAAGTTTTTCAAATCGACGAATGAAATCGAAAATTATTTATATCAACTCCCGAGTTAAGCCGGGTATTCAGCAAGTATATATATAAAATTGTAAAAAAAAAATCTGTACATTAAATAGTTTTTTGAAATTCTTTTTGCGATGGTCATTTTGAACGACGCTGAATCTGAAAATAGCATTTTTAAAATTTTTGTCTGTCTGTCTGTCTGTTAAAGCATCACGAGAAAACCACCGGATGGATTTAAATGAAACTTTGTATCTAGGTTCCTTATATCCCCGGTCATAACATAGGCTACTTTTTATCCAGTAAAAAACGTTGGACCCGGTAGGGGGCGCTGCGATCGGATTCCAGGCATTCGTTTTTTCAGCTTATCTCCGAAACCGTTCATCCGATTTGCATGAAAATTTGTATGTTGAAGTTCTCGGATACGCAGAATTTTTTTGACTTATCTACACTGTTCTATATCGAACACCAGAGGGCGCTGTAGTACAAATATTTTGAAAAACTTCGAAAAACTCCTAAGCCGTGCATCCGATTTGTATGAAAATTGGTATATAGAGGTTTTTGGCTACAGTGAATTTTCATGACTTATCTACTCTGTTCTATCTTGAACACCAGAGGGCGCTGTAGTACAAATATTAAGCATGCAATAACAATAGAGTTCAGCTACTACAGCTATATCGCACTTCCTCAGCATAAACCCATCTAAAGCCACTACCCAGTAATCATTGAAAATATCAATGTTTTGGATACCCGTGACCACAAACAAGTTAATGTGGGAAAAATGTACCCACCAATAAATAGGTTGGGCTCAGGGACAACACAAGACGTAACAACTAACCATGGGTATACATAGATCTAATTACACAACCAATTTTAATCTACTTTTGAGTTGACCTTTTGACAAATTAACATCAAAAACGCTACAAGTGTTAACAAAGGAACTCATGCGACTTAAAGGAGCAGTAGCCATATAATTTGTTCTACTAAATGGCAAATAAATTAAGTTGTTAGCGTTTCTACTGCTTCTACGGTTAGTTTTAAAATTTATGTGAGAAAGAAGTTCTGGAGAATCGAATACACCTGTTATGAGCTGGTGTAAATATACGATATCTGCCGATTTCCTTCGATCACCTAAAGACTGCATTTTTAATAGTTTTAAACGATCCTCATAAGGAGGAAGGTCTAATATGTCAGTTCCACTTAAGCCCCTTAGAGCAAACTGAACAAAACGTTTTTGGATTCTTTCTATTCGATCAACATGCACATTGTAACTTGGGGACCAAACTTGACTTGCATACTCTAAGTGAGGACGCTCGATTGCATAATACAACGTTGTAGTTGTAATCATGCTATTAAATTCTTTGGCCCAGCGTTTTACAAAACCAAGCATTTTAGATGCTTTTTCACAAATATTATCAATATGAATGTTAAACGACAGCTTAGAATCCATGCATATACCTAGGTCTTTGACGGTGTCTACACGACTCAAGGCAGTATCTTTAATCTTATAATCAAAAATAAAATTATTCCTTTTTCGCGAAAAGGTCATAGTTTGGCATTTATCTGGATTTAAAAACATATTATTTTTAGAACACCAAACTTCAAAGGATTTTAGATCAGACTGGAGTAGGTCTGAATTATCTCTAGAATCAATCGTTCTGTATATTTTCATATCATCGGCATAAATAAGCAGATGAGAGTGTTCAATGACATGAGTTACATCATTGATAGCTAAAATAAACAGAAGAGGACCAAGGTGACTACCCTGAGGAACACCTGATCCAGCAATAAATTCAGAAGACAATGCGCCTCGGAAACGTATTTGATAAGATCGCTCTACCAAATACGATTTAATCCAGTTCACAAAATATTGTGGAAATCCCATTAACTCAAGTTTAAATAAGATTAGATTGTGTGGTAGCTTATCAAATACCTTACTAAAGTCAGTGTAAACACAATCGACCTGGTTACCAGAATCAATAGAATTTAAGCAGAATGTTGTAAAATCGAGAAGATTAGACACAGTGGATCTGCCATTCACAAAACCATGCTGACGAGTTGTTATGACTTCCCCACAGTGAATTTTCACCCGATCATACACCATCCGCTCAAAAAGTTTTGGAATCGATGAGAGCTTAGCGATAGGCCTATAGTTACTAACATCGTTCCTGCAACCCTTTTTAAAAATAGGACTTATAAATGATTTTTTCCAAAAAAGTGGGAAATAACTTTCGTTAATAGATTTATTGAATAATAAAGAAAGTGGTTGACTCAAAACGGAACCGCATTGTGTTTACACTGCGGCAGGAACACCGTCAGGTCCAGCACCAAACTCCTCATCGATCGATCTAATATACATTAAAATATCCTCTGGAGTGAAGGATATATGTTCCAAAGATACTCTGCGTTCGGAATTCATATATTCAAAGTACTCTCCATTAGGAGTAAAAGAATCTGAACAGAATGATTCTTTAAAAAGATTGGCGAATAGGCCACCAATTTTGACGGGATTGTCAGTAAATCCCTCAGGAGTTCTAAATGAAGAAGGAAATCCATCAGATTTCTTCTTTGTGGTTACGAATCCCCAAAATTTCTTTGGATCTGTCAATATTCCAGCTTAACATTATCTAAATTCCAGAAACAAACGTTTGTAAGTTTCTAGGTCGTTTGAGCCTAAGCTACAGACGTATTTCTTCCATGCCCTATTCCTGTTGTTGCGAAGAGTCTTTAAATCCTTTGTGTACCACGGGTACGCAGAATTCCTCGCAAATTTGAGACTATAAGGTACTGATTGAAACTGAAAACACAGCAAAGAGTTCCATACAAAAAAAATGTATGGAGTCATCAAGGCAATTTCCTTTTATATATTCCAAAATTGCATTAAGTTTACCATGAAGCAACTGATTCAACTTCAAAAAGTCAGCAATTCATAAAGCTTATCTGCTGAATTAGAATTTACTATATTTGCTCTGTCGGATTTGTACCAAATACTCAATGGTGGATGATATTCATCAACAGTAGTTAGAGCATGAAAGGCCCTCTTAACAACAACATTGTTACTGTCTGTAGTTAAGACCAGTCAAGAAGTCAAGAAGTCTTTCAAGACTATTATAAATACAACTCACTTGTTGTAAGTCTGAACATATATTATCAACAAATATATGTTCTTGGCGGGTCTTCGAATTAGATGCACAATAGTACGTATCATCGTCAGAAGAATGCCATTTTAAATCAGGTAGATTAAAATCGCCCAATAATAAAATGTCGTCATTAACGTCAAGTAAATGAATTATGTAATCTATGCACTCCGCAAGGCTTGCATAGACCTCTACATTACTCTAAGGAGGAACATATGCATTAATAACATATACATTAGAGTTACAATGTATAACTTTAACGCAAATTAGTTCAATATTAGAAGAGCAGGGAATGTCAACAATAAAACTGACAAAGCAGTTCCTCACGGCCAAAAGGACACCACCACCGACAGAAGAAATATTGTCAGTGTATCTTTTCTAAAAACTTGAAAACTATTGTCAAACAATTCCAAATCAGTAATGCTTCCGTTCAGCCACGTTTCTGTTAACGCGATAATATCCTCAGAGCAATTTTGAGTTGATAGAAATAAGCTGTGCGTCTTAGAACGTAGTCCCCTTACATTTTGATAGTAAAGGGACAGCCTATTTAGTTTTTTTGAGTCTGGCGGGCGACTTGAGTCACCCTTTTAGACTTATTTTTTGGCTTGAACTCAGTAACAAGAATATTATCGGCCCACAAATTAGATTTAAGAACAGTTGTAAAATCTTCGGCTGCAACTGTTAGAATAAAAGAAGCATGGGAAGGCTTATTACCAATTTTTTTGCATGAATAGAATGCATTTGAGTTCACTAACTTGGATTGCCTGACAAACGTCAATATATTTTCTATTGATGTGTCGGGCTGAAGACGTGAAATGAAAACATTTCTGGTCCTCGAAACTGCTCTTAAAGTCAAATGACTGTTAGGCGTAGTTGAAATCGTATTTGGGCTACTAGTCAATGGAGGAATAGAAGATGGTGTATAAGAAATCACCGTATTATTATTTTCTGATGGCATTGCTGGAGGCTGCTCTGCCTTGGAAGGTCTGGAGGACGCCTTCCGACGCTTATTTTTGTTTTTTGTTTTTCCTCTGTCTTTTAGAGCTTTTAAGGTCTTTTTAAATTTTTCAATTTTAAGAAATATTTAAAATAACGTCAAAAAACTCATAAGTCGCTTATACGATTTACATGAAAGTTCGTATATAGAAGTTTTCGAAAACGGTGAGTTTTTATGACTTATAAACTAAGTTATATCTTGAACACCAGAGGGCGCTGTAGTACAAATATTTTTAAAAACGTCGAAAATTTTGTATGTAGAAGTTCTCGGATACGCTGAGTTTTTTGACTTATCTACTCTATTCTATCTTGAACACCAGAGGGCGCTGTGTACAAATATTTAAAAAAACTTCTAAGCTGTTTATCCGATTTTCATTAAAATTGGTATATAGGGGTTTTCTAATATGGTGACTCTTTTGGACTTATCTGTTTTGTACTATATCGAACACGAGAGGGCGCTGTAGTACAAATCTCTTAAGAAATCGTGACAAGATAGAAAGCCGCTCATCCGATTTGGATGAAAAATTTTATTAAAGCATTTTTGTGAACGGCAACTGTTTTGGCGTTATCTCTTTTGCTCTGTCTCGAAAAATAGTGGGTGCTGTTGTACAAATTGTACATGTGTGTGTTATTAAACTGTTCCTAAACGGCTGCACCGATTTTGATGAAATTTTTTGTGTGTGCTTAAGTTGATCCCTAGCTGGTTCAGATTCGCAATGAGACCCAGTAGGTGGTGCTGCGATCGGATTCCACGAATTTTGTTGTAATAGTTTGTCTCCGAAACCATTCATCCGACTTACATGAAAATTTGTGTTTAGGGGTTTTCGGGTACGGTATTTTTTATGACTTTTCTATTTTGTTCACCAGAGGGCACTGCAGTACAAATGTTTTAAAAATGTTGAAAAACTCCTAGCTGTACATCCGATTTGCGTGAAAATTTTTACTTAGGAGTTTTCGGATACGGTGAGTATCTTGGACTTTTTTTTCTGCGCTATCTTAAACACCAGATGGTGCTGTAGTACAAATCACTTAAGAAATCATGAAACGCTCAAAAACCGCTCATCCGATTTAGATAAAAATTTGCATATCGGATATATAGGATTTGATTATCGAGTATTAAAAGGGCCTTGGCGTTAATTTTTTATTCTATCTCGAAAACTGGAGGGCGCTGTTGTACAAATACCGCAAAAAAATCAAAACAACTAATCCGATAAGTGATTTCTATAAGTGGTTTTCAGGTGCGGTGAATCTTTTGGCGCTATGTATTTTGCTATATTTTGAACCCCAGAGGGCGCTGTACTACAAAATACAGTAAGGCGTAGGTAGCAAAGCGCGAAGGGTGATAAATATCTTATTTTCTTCTTTATGTGTATTTATATTCCACTTTCTTTTTTCGCAAATCAGGACAGCTGAATTGCCGAATTCTGTGGTATTTTAGTACGCATCAAAATATGCGCCAGTCAGTTGCGTCGTAAGTTGGCGTTGTATTGACACTTCAATTTCTATTTTCAGTGCTTATTTAATTTTTGTCCAGTTTTTGCTCTGATTTTTTTCAAAAATGTGCAATCTATCGAATACAATATAAGACTTGGAAATATATTTTTGCAAGCGATTGGCAGCACGCACACACAAATCACTATTTCCCTAACTTTTTCTCATAATTTTCAGATGTTGAAGCTACATTTTGCTCATTTCGCCAAAGTTACCGGTTTGAAAGATGCACCCAAAATTGCTTCTAAGTTTTGTGAAAAGTTTTTTCAAATCGACGAATGAAATCGAAAATTATTTATATTAACTCCCGAGCTAAGCCGGGTATTTAGCTAGTTTTATATATATATATAGATTGCAATTAAAGTGGGTGCCAACAATTGATTTAAAATAAAACAAGAATTCAGTGTTTCCACGGGGGTGCCAATAACTGAATTTTATGTTACTATAATAACTGGCACTGCCAGTCATTGTGCTTATTTTAGTGCCAATAATTGAATTCTTCATATTTTCAGAATATTGAAAATGTTTAAAAAAAAAATGTTCGTACGATGAAAGCATTTTGCAAAATGCTCGGTCAACAATTAGAAATGTCAAAATTTCTAAAAACTCAGCAGCTAATAAATACGGGGTAGTACGTTCCACACTCCAATTTTGTCTAGGCACAAAATTTTCCAAAATTCTACCAGGTCCACAAACTGTTTTGAAGAATTTGACGTCGATCCAGTTAAGCCGAAACTCATCTAATTGAAAAGGTGATGTTGGTTGTTTGCTTGGATTCGCAAGGTGTCGTGCACTCAGAACTCCTTCTGGAAGGTCAATCGGTCAACGCTCAATATTATTTGAATGCTTTCAAGCGTTTTCGCGAGAATTTCGGTGAAAGAGGCTAGAACTATGAAAAGATAATTCATGGTTTTTGCGCCACGATTATGTACCAGCTCACACATTACGCCTTGTACGAGATTGTTTGATCAAAAACAATGTCAATATCGTTCAACAAGCACCACATTCGCCAGCTATGGTCCCATGTGACTTTTTCCTATTCCCGAAACTCAAATTGTCGCTTCGTGGAAAACATTTTGAGAAGATTAAAGTTATAAAAAAAAATTCGCAGAGGGGGCTAAAGGCTATTCCGAAATCGGCCTACCAAAATTGCTTTAAAGAATGGACAAAAACATTGGCATATGTGTATCGCTTCCAAAGATGATTATATTGAAGTTGATAAAATAAATATCGAAGATAATTAACCGTTGGTATTTTATTTGCACAGACCGGTTTATTTTTAGTCATTTTGCTTTTTTCTGTCTAATGAATGCATCAATAATTTTAATTTTAAATTAAATCTGTATTATTTTGACATACTGCTATCTAGTATGTATTTAGCTAACTATGATAAATAATGAATTTATTTTTATGATTTACTAGCAGTACCCAGTGGTCAGCAACCATACTTTTTTTATTTTTGAGCTGTGAAAGGAAGTGTGACAAACATTTTTTCCCGTTAACCATCTCGTGCTCGAAGACAATCTACTGCCAAAATTTCAGTGCAATCGGCCCAGAAGTTTTGGAGTCGAAATGATTTTTGAAAAGTGTGCGAAATTATAGTGCCACCATCATGCCCATTTTTGCCGACAGTTGCCGACGGTAAGCATACAAACTTAATTACTACATTTCAGTCTTATACGACAAAAACAGTCTGAAATATGGCATTTCCATTTATTTGTGGGCGGTAAAAGAGGGCGTGGAAACCTATTCTTGGTACAGTTGCCGAAAGTAACCATGCAAACTAAATTACGAAATTTTAGTGCCAGACAATCGAAACAGTCGGAAATATTGCATTTTTATTGCAATAACCTTATCTAGGACGCTTTAAGATTGAGCGAAATCCGTTTAGCCGTTTAGTTTTGTATAAAAGTTGTTACGCGCGGTTTAAGTATCGCATATTCAAATTTAAATCTAAATAGATTAATCCGTTGGAAAGGTACGAAGCGGCATGTTAGATGGTCGTCGAGTAGCTCTATCAGTGTGGTGAGGTTCTTTGTACCTATCTGTACGGTGACGTGTATCTCAGAATAATTACTCATGCCATATTAAATGCCAAAACAGAGCAACTAAAATTTACAACACAAAAAAATATTTAAATTTATCTTTATTTGTAGTAGTAAACGTTATAATACATTTCGTTATAGCACAATTTACAGAGATTTAGTACATCAAATACATTACAACTAAAAAATGATACTTATGATTGAAATAATTAATTTTAGGTTTTATATTTATAATGTTATATCAGAAGGAAAACTACAAGAAAAACCTTCTATTAAACAGAGAAAAAAAAAAAGAAAAAAAAAAAAATAAAAATATCACAGAAGAAATTTAAAAACATAAACTTGATATTATTCAAGGAGTACACAGAGTGTATGGAAGTAAGCTATACGCAAAGAATCGAAAACGTATACGTGTATATAAGCAATGTATACGTTAAAAAAAAAAAAAAAAAAAAAAACCAATACTTGCAAGTACTAGTAAGTAAGCAATAAATAAGTAAATAAATAGGTAACGATATAAATGACTAGTGAGATCGATATAAATTAGATACAAGTATATTATCAGACATGTAACTCAAATTCTTAAACCTCTCTGTTGCTTTGACAATACGGTCGGAGATGAGATCAACATTATACTTTTCGTGAAGTTTCTTAGTAGAAAAATGCCAAGGTAGTTTTAGTGCCATTTTAAGCAACTTGTTTTGACAGATTTGCAACTTTTTGGTATGCATTTTAGCACATGTTCCCCATACAGGACATGCATATAAAATGATTGCTTGGAATATAACTTTCACGAGAATAACTTTATTAACATTGCTAAGTTTAGAGTTTCGATTTAATAATGGATAAAGTAAGTGTTTTGCAATATTGAACTTACTTATTATATTATTAACATGATCGCGAAAGATTAGTTTTTTATCAAGTGTGACGCCTAGGTACTTCACATTTTCTGACCAGGGAATCCTATAGTTGCCTAATTCTAGCTGCGAATTGGGATAGTAGCAAGGCTTTCTCTTTCTGGAGAAAAAGATAGCTTGCGTTTTTTTAGCATTAAGCTTTATTTTCCATTTTGTAAAATAAATACTTAACTGGTCAAGAGAGCATTGCAATTCGGTCACTATATTTTGACCGAAAGAATGCGAGTAGAAAATGCCAGTGTCATCGGCGTATACTGCATAATCGCAGGAATCATATCTAGGCATATCGGAGCAGTATATAATGTAAAGAAGTGGGCCAATAACTGAGCCTTGTGGCACACCTGCAGGAATCTTTATAAAATCAGAGAAAACTTCATTTAAGCACACACAGAAATACCTATTTGTCAAAAAACTTTGTATAATTTTTATAATATAAAGGGGAAAGCATAACTCAATCAACTTATAAAGCAGTCCATTATGCCACACAGAATCAAAAGCTTTTTCAACATCAAGTAAAACCAAAGCAGTGGACTTTTTTAACCTGAAGTTAAGCTTAACATGGTTTTGAATTATTTTTACTTGGTGAACCGTACTGTGAAAGTCTCGAAACCCAAACTGTTCATCAGGAATTATATGATTTCGGTCGATATAAGACCAAAGTTTTAATTTCAACACTTTTTCAAGGACCTTACTTAAACTGCTTAGGAGACTCACAGGGCGGTAGCTACTAGTTTTGTTAAGGGGCTTTCCAGGTTTATTTATTGGAACAACTTTCGCTACTTTCCAAGAATCAGGAAAATATTGCAACTTAAGGCAAGAGTTAATAATAAAAGTGAAATAATTTAAAGCAACTTTTGGCAACTGCTTTAGCATAAAATTTTTTATTTCATCTAATCCTGAAGCCTTCCTTGGATGTAACTCCTTAATAATGGTTTTGACAGTTTGCACCGAGACAAATTCATCTGTGTTTGTATCAACTTGTAGGGTATTAAATTGCCTGATTGTCTCATTGACTAAATCTGTGTGATCTTGTATGCCAAAGTTCTCTGAAACGCAATGGTTACCTAAAAAATTTTTTGAGAAAGTGTTAGCTTTTTCTTCATTTACAGTTATTGTATTATTCCCTTCAACAAGCGGTGGAATATATACAAACTTCTTTCTTAAGAGTTTTGATAATCGCCAGAATGGCCGAGAGCATTTATCTAGTTTGCTTATTTTATCATTCCAATCCCTGTTTCTGACCCTGTTTAATTCATTTCGAATAAGAACCGAGTACCTATGCATTACATTGTAGTCTGATTGAAGCCGATATCTGCTCCAATCACGTCGATAGGAGTTCCTAGTTCTAATTAAATCAACAATGTAAGAGGGGATCTTACGATAAGTATTTTTGGGCAAAACTTTTGGCACGGACTGTCTTATTGAATGGATGATTTTTGAAGTGAAAAATTCAGCATGTATATCTACTTGATTGGGAACCCTAATGACATTTAGCTCACAAACTATATTTTTAAAAGATTCCTTAAGGCTTGCCTTATAGCTACTCCAGTTGGTGTTTTTATAATCAAAAATGAAATTATCACAGAATGGGACACTTAACGCAAGATCAAATTTAACTGGGAGATGATCGGAGCTGAATTCGTTTAAAACTATGGGTGTCGAAATAAAAGCAGGGACATTGGAAACCACTAAGTCTATGGTTGAGGGATTGCCTCTAGCAGATGCAGGGATATAAGTGGGATCACTCGAATATAAAATTACTGCCGGATACTGAGTTGTAGAATCGGAAAGAATATTTCCCCAAGCATTTGCTCTAAGACAGCCCCAAGACCTATGCCTGCTATTTAAATCCCCACAAATAAGAAATTTATCGCGCATATTAAGTAGTTTCCTTATATCATTTCTAAATTTATTTCTTAAATCAGGAGAAACTGCCCCACCTGGAAAATAAACACTAAATATACTGATTTTAGTTGAGTCTTCAAGTTAAAGTTTTACTCCTATATTCTCAATAACTTTTGTATCCACTTTCAGGCTCTCAAAAAATTTTATGCATTTTTTTAAAACAATGGCAACTCCACCACCCCTCTGACTGTCCCTATCGCATCTAATGCAGTTGTAAAGAGGGTGAGAAAATTTTATGTTGCTGTTTAACCATGTTTCAGAAAGTAAACATATATCTACATTGTTATTAACAAGGAAATCAAAAAGTTCAATAAATTTATTACGGATACTTCTAGAGTTCCAAAAAATTATTTTTAATGCAGAATTTGACATTATTTACTACTATACAAATACTTAATAGCTAATTGTGCAATAACATTGAATTGTTCTTCTTTTGAATTGCAAGGTTTTAATTTATTCACAAGTTCAAGAGTAAGATGAGTAATCTCTTCTTCGGAGAATAAAACAGGTTTTACTCCTTGGGTACAAAGGTCATTAGAACGCCACGCTGAAGAAGTTGGTTGCTGTAACGATGCAGTCTGAGCATGAATGGTACTCGTACGAATAGTAGGAAGAGGAGGAAACTGCGAAATATTGTTGTTGTAAAGCTGTTGTTGCCCACTTGTAGCAAGAGAGTTGTTTTGAACTTTAGATGAGCGAGTATGCCTCTTATTAAAATGCTCTTTTAATTGCAAGAATGATAATCTGCTTGGGCAAGAGATGTCATTAGATTTGTGATTGTTTTTGCAGTTTGCACATTTTATTTTATCACTCTGAGAGCATTCAGAAGTCAAATGCTTACCAGCACAATTTGCACACCGTGACTTGACATTGCAGCCTCGCTCGCCATGACCAAACATTTGGCAATTTCTGCACTGCACAGGTTTGTTTTTTATGCGACGCTGATAGTCCCATTTTACAACCGTATGGAAGAGAGTTTTAATATTTGAACGAAGTTCATTTAATTTAACAGTTCCACTTTCAAAATAAATCAAATAGAGAGTGTCGGTATATTTATCAAATTTTTTCGTTATTTTTTAACATAACTGCATTTGAGATTAAGAGAAACTAGTTCGTTTTTGACCTCTTCACCTGACTTGCTCTCGAGACCGTATAATACAACCTTGAAGGGTCGATCACCTTTCGGTTCATGAGTAAAAAACTGGCAATTTTTCTCTTTAAGCACCGTGGTTATGATGTTATATGTCTCCATAGATTCACACATAATTTTAGTGCCAATAGAAATTTTCTTAACACAATAATTTGTTAATTTTAAATTGTTAAATAATTGATGAATAACTTCACTGTCTTGTGTTAACACTTTTATGGGTGGTATATTTATTTTTCTAGCCTTTCGTAGCACAGGCTCACTTATTTCTTCATTATCTGATTCTTCATCAGAAAGCATTTGAAGGGGCCTCCAGTAATTGTGTCTGGAGCCGCTGCTCAAGTCATTCCTTCCATTGGAAGTCTTTCTAGATTTTGAAGAAGACATCGGGTCTTCATTCACAAAAAGACCACACCGCTTTGGAATTTTTAAAGATTTTTTTTTTAATAATAACAAAGAAAAACAAGAAAAGTATGATAAGCAAAGAACAAACACGTCAAGCGCGATCGGCAGCCAAATCGATACTGACAAAAAAATATATATGTGAAGTAATTCGACCTAACGTTTCACAGCTCCCTATTTAAGCATGACTGGATGTCACACAGAGTGTATTTTTCCCACCCACTGGTATATTAAACCAGAACACCATGGCAATCTTAACCACTCTCTAATTCTTTCAGACTGCCCCTTATCAGCTTCCTAAAAGCCTTTTAACAATTTAATTCCATTTTCGTTAACATCCCCCTAATTAAAAGAGTTTAGATACTCATGTTATTATAAACGATTTATTTATAATTATTAAATAGGCAATTATAATTCCAAAATAAAATTTCAGGGCATTATAAGTCACGAGAGAAAGAATATTAGGAGTATCTTAAAAACTACTTTGTATAATATGACCTTAATTCGAACCAAACATTTTCTTTTTTTTTTTGTTTTTCTTTACGGTTTCATGATTTATATTAAAGCTGCATTACGCCTTGGTAAAATATATTAAGGTGATGTTTTGACTTAAAAATTTCCAAAACATTCATGTTTCAAAATAATATTTAATTTATAAAATAAATTTTAATTTATAAAATATAGTTAATTCAAATTCTTATATATTTTCTATAGTGTTTATATATTAAACTGCCTGCATGTGTATTTTGTTTTGTTTTGTGTGTAGATATAGTTTACTTAGTTATTTAATTATGTATTAAGGGTATGCTGAAGAAATTTGTTAATAATTTTTTTTTTTTTTACATACTTTGTCTAATAATATAAATGTTTTTGAAAAATAATTGTATCTGCATAATGCGTTATTTTTGTTTATTAATTCATCTGCTGTCGATGTGATGCGCACCATATCGGAGTCATAATGAAGAAATATTACGAATCTCCTGTAATGAAACGTTTTGTTATTATAGTTTATCTAAAACACTTAAATGCAAATAGACAAACCAAAATATATTTTTTTCTTATGTATTACTTCTCTATAAAAAAAGTCTATACATATATAATTTGTTTTTGCTAAATTCTTACTTGAATTACAAAATTTGAAAAGTTGAAAAAAAAAATCGCATGTATGCACTTTAAAATATAAATTTTTCTTACTATATGGCACAGTCTTCCTTTACCATTACACAAAATTTAGTTTTTAAGCCCATTTTATCTTTATCAACTTTTAGTCATTATATTTTATCTTTACTTTACAAGACTTTTTGCACAAAATTAGTAATTAATTGTAGAATTAGATTTATATATAAGATTAACATTACCAAAAGCTTTTGGTAAACAAACAATTTGTTTAATAACCCGTTTATAAACCTACTGAAGTGCAGATCTCTGTATGACTATTCAGAACCTGTTTGGAGACTTTTTCTCCTTCTCCTTTCCTCTTTAGCGTTAACCATGCGGTCAAGTGCAGTCTCTTCGTCCACGTATTTTTTCCGTAAGTGCTTGACCACACACATTGAATCTGGATCACTCTCGGCGCTCTTCTTCCAAGATGACCATGCACTGCCTTTTGTTTCTAGCGAACGTTTTTGTGTTTGTGGCAATTACGCTTATAATTTAATTGATGTTTTATAATTTTATATTAACACATCTATGAATGTTGGTTTGTTTGCACGATAGGATTATAGTTTTGTTAAACTTAAGATTAGTTAATACATATAACATTTTTTCTTTAGTTTTGTTATATTTAATTAATCATGATTATTTAACAAACTCTTTATTAAAACTTAGGGCTTGACTATCGATGCTATCTAGTTGAAGTCGAAAAACGGAAGAGGTAGTTTTTTTGTTTGACTTTTGCTGCAGTGCTGCCCACAAAGGGTTATGTGCAGTGTCTTGCTTGTACTAAATGTCAAATGCAGGTGTGAGAAAAACCCACAATAGAGTTACCAATTAATATTAAATAATTATGGTAAGACATTTATTTAATCAAAAAAAATTTACTTTAACCAAAATTATTCGAATCCTCTTTTTATAATGGTATACAAAACTATTAAAAATAAAAGAAAGCAATCCGTAACGAAGTCAAACAAACACACAAATAAACAAACAGAAAATGATTTTATTAATAGAGATACAATTATTAATATTAATAAACATCCCGATTTTATTTAATTTTTTAGATATTGGGTGCCAATAATAAGGTTTTATGGGTGCTAATAATTCGGGTTATATGCCAATAACTATAGTTTTTGAAGAGCCAATAATTGTACTCTAGTGCCAACGGTTGTAGTAATTAATGTGCCAATAATTGTATTCACGTGCCAATAATTGTGGTTTTCGAAAGACTTTTTATTTTGATTCTCACAAAATGCTGAGAACTCATAAAATATGTTAAAAATTGCATCTAATACAGAAATTCCCAAAAAATTAAATTAAGTTCTAAAAAGAACATTCGCTTAAAAACATAAAGAATGCTTAAGGATACAAGACAAGATTTCCTTATCGGTGACAATCATTGTAGTCGGTACGCTATGCAATTATTGAACAAATTTTGTAGCATTTTTCGTTGAAAAAGAGCAGATTGAAAAAAGTAAGGATTATGAAAAAAAGGTTAGAGATATTTGAGTAAATATTTTGATATTATTTTTTTCATAAGGGTCATTCCATTGTGACTACTGGGACATTTCACTCCAGAATTTGATCAATTATGAGTTATAATGATGTTATCATAACTTATACATCAGTGAATTCTATTTTAAAACAGTGATGAAAACAGAGAAAAAATCCAAAGAGTTTCTATGTTTTGTGTAACTATTATTTGGATGAATGTGACTATTGGGACACTACGTTTGAGCACTCAAAGGAAAATTTTAGCGAAACGATTTAAATATTCAAGTTAGCTTCTTCTGTGTTGTACAGCATATACTAAACGTTTCCATTTTAATTAAGAAGAAAAATAATAAAATGGTTACCTTTGTAAGAAAAGAAAAAAAAAATATTACAAATTGTGACTACTGAGCCAGGTCTTTGTGACTTGCGGGACAAGTAAAAATACATGGAAATAATAAATTATTTTAATCATATTAATTCTTTTTTTAACTTAATTAATGTAGTTATTTATATTGTTTTATTCAATTCAAGTTCTTTCAAACATCAAAATAAAACCAGTACCTACGAAAAAAATCCACTCTTACTCCATTGTTCAAAGAAAATGTTGACTTTTTCTCCAAATTGGCAAAACTTGGTCTCTTAAGAGTTATATAATAGGGCATAAGACACATCCGTTTCGTACGTTGCAAAAATCTCTGCTTGATTGCCCCAAGTCGTTCTTAGACAAATGACTTTTATTTTTTCGACTTTCTCTTTTATTTTGATGGTTTCATTACTGATGTATTTCACCTTTGAAAGAACTTAAAAAAAAAAAAACCAAATGGCCATTTCAGCCCTTGAATTGTGTTGCGTGTGGTGTGAAATGTTTGAACACAAATGATCGTGAAACTGGACCTACATGTTTTATGCCGACTCCGAACGGTTTATGTTCTCAAGAAGCTTTTCATGGCAGTTTTTACTCACTGAGGTTTGTCATTACCTGCAGAGAGGTGACGTCCGAACAGAAAAATGAATTCAATTCAAAAAACTTTCTGTGTCAGGTGGGACTCGAACCAGGGTTCTCTGGCGTATGAGCCACACACTCTACCCACTGCGCCACGGTCGCCACTATATTGCGAATAACTTGCAGTGCCTAAATTTGCTTTTGCGCTTATACTTGGCCCAACCCATCTCATTTTGCACACAATCATGATACAATGACTACAAGGTAGCCTTGAAAACTACCTATTTTCTCCTGAGCGTCGATCGCCGTATGTCAAAATCAGCTGTGTATGCGGCGGAAAACAGAAAGTGAAAGATGAGGATGCATTATCTGCCATAAAGTGGCAGTAAAACCTGTTGCCACTACTGGCCTTGCATACATTGATGGCGCCAGCTTTCTCCGAAAATACTCCAGTGGTCTGTAAGAACACTGCTTTGGTAGTAGCACCTCGGCTGCCACGTCTACGCAGTGAACCAAAACTACCGTTTTTGAATTCATTTATGAACCTTTTCGGGTAGAAACGTTCATTTTCGGCACTCATAAAAGAACCCTTTTCATATCATTCGTCGGACTAAAATGCCTCTCAAAAACGAACCTTATTCTGTTCGCAAATGTGTTAAAAAAAGAACCATAAATTATTCTCTTTTTTGTTCGGAAATAAGTTAAAAAAAGAACCATAAAAGTTCTTTTTCGGCACTCAGAAATTAACCCTATTGTTAAGTTATTAATTGGGAAATTTATTTGATTACAATTTTGCTTGGAATGTTTTCGTGGTTTTCATTCTATTTGGGCTAGATTTTAATTTTTGATAGAAATGTTGAAAATTTTCATACGTGTAGCAGTACATCCATCTCGCACTGGTAAAAAAGTTCATATGACGTTTTATTTACCTGATTTTAGAATATAAAGAGTAACATTTATGATTCATTCGTGAACTCATTTATGAACAAAAAATGGTTCGTTTATGAGAAATTGTTTACTACTGATCTGATAAAAAAAAATTATTCTTTTTTGAACTCATTTCAGAATGCAAAAAAGAAACATAAATGATTCATTTCCGAACTCATTTATGAAAAAAAAATGGTTCATTTACAAGGAAGTCTTTTCTACTGAAATGATACAAAAATGATTCATTTTCGACTCAAAATAAGTTTTTAATGAATTTCGCAAAATATGCACAATTTTTCTTTATTCACGTATTTAATCTTTTATAACAAGCACTTTTAAGCGACATAATAAAAAATAAAAAATTAAAAAAAAAAAATTCTAACCAAAAACGTTCGCAAAACTCTCACCTTACTCAAAACCTTCGCTTATTATAGTGGGTAGCATTTGCACCTTGCTGGCTTGCTGATAATTATTATATTATAGCTTTTGTTTCAGTTTCTTTATTCTCACTCTTCTTTGCTGTTTTTGACAGATGGCGGTCGACAAAAGAACTGTCACTCTTAACTTGCAATGATTGTATCATAGCTCACAATTATGTTTATTTTTTCTCTCTCTGTTTTCAGTTCCACTCATTGTTTTTCTTGAGCTATCTTCCATATCTTACCCAATGAGTATATATATAGCAGAGAATTTTTTTCGCTCTGAAGTTTAACATCACTCCAAATGTAGCAAGCAAATGGAGACTTTGCAGTTTTGTTTTCGAGATTAAATGTGCGCAGAAGCAATCTGCGCAGAACAATGTGCGCAGAAGCGATGCCGATATTTGTGCAGGCGCAGCGATGATTGTTCTTTTGGTTTTTTATATTGAAATTTTTTCCTGCACAATGTTTACGTTTTGGGCTAGACACTTGCTGCTTGAATGAATTTATTTCAATATGCCAACATTTATGCTAGTTTTAGGTATTTGTATATTTAAAAATATAAAATGATTTTTTCAATATTTCAATAATTTTTTCAATATTTCTACAATGAGTATATGAATATTTGTGTATATTTTATTTATGTTATTTGCAAATAAATTGGATAAATGAATTTTTTTCATTTTTTAGCTGCTTTTGCTTGCATAGATTTATTTCAATTTCCCAATTAGATATTTGCAAGTTTAAAAGGTTTTCAATCAACTTGCATGTATTGAATTGAGAAGTTGAAGTATAAAAATATGAAATGTTTTGAATTATCTGAATTTGATCGAATTTATTGTATTGAAAATAATAACATTTTGGAAGAAATAACATTTTTATGCCTGGCTTCCTTGTTGCATGCATTTATTTCAATATGCCAATTAGATATTTGACAAGATTAAGGTATTTCTATGTAAATTCATTTTTTTGAGTTCAAATAATTTCTTTATTTTCAATAAATTGAATAAACAGAATAACTTATAGCAGCGAATTTTTACATCAAAAGAAAAATAATGCGCCGCAGCTGGCCCGCTTCGAACCCGGGCATTTTGATTGCAAGGCGAACGCGTCAACCAGTCGACCACATTTCAACTTAATAAATCTTTTCTTAATTACAAATTAAATGATAGAAAATGCTTAATTCATGCTATTTATGAGACCTTGAAATAAATTGGATTAAATCAAATTTTTCAGCACAATGTTTAGATTATTTAGCCGCTTATTCCTTGCATATATTTATTTCATGCAAGATGAAATAGATCCAATTAGATATTAGGTTTTTAATTAACTTGTTTTTAATCCACTTGCAGGTTTCTATGAAAATATGAAATTATGAAATATGAAACTTTAGTTTTTAAGTTATTATATTGTATAATAAGCATATAATGGTCAAATACCTTCCATACTTGGCTGTAGAAGTTAGTTACAAGTGTCACGTACGTTTCATCAATGAAAAGTTATTTTTTCAGTGCACTTTTTTATGTTAAACTTTACATTTATTTAAATGATTGCAGTTAGTTTTGCATTAGCCAAAGCTTATACATACAAATTTTGTGAAGATAGTTTATGAAAATTGTTTAAAATATATTTATATATTATCCACATTTAATCCTTAATATTTGAATATATATACATTGGATTAAATTAAACTATTGTATTTTACTATGAATAAAATTTTATGTCTATTTTCCACATATTTTGTGAAGATAGTTTTTGAAGAATGTTTCAAATATTTAAAATATATCAATATATGTAATTCATTTGATTAAATGAAACATTTCACATAAATAAAATTTTGTAGATATGTTTTTCTCCTTGTTTTTATTTTGATTCGTTCTGTAAAATTAATGAAAAGAAATTAAAAGAAAAATTAATGAAAAAAAATAGAAGTCTTTTTTTTCATGCACATCGTATACATTCGAAACGAATAGCCGATCAAGTTTCTTATATGAAAAATTCTTCCTGAAAAATGCTCGTATTCGTTTCAACATATTTAACAACAGCAATCGCCGAATGGGTAAGGTGCTTATGGGTGACATGGTAAGTTTAAAATTATAATTTTAACATGTAGAGTTTTTCCATCAATGTAATAATTTATTGGTTATTAAAAACCTCAAAAATTAATTTTTTGTTTATTTTGTCACGTTTTGGTAAATATCTCATATTTTCGCCAGTTCGAAAACGTTCCGATTGTTCCAAAAATTGTATTTAATTTAATTTTAAATCTCGTTTCGAAAACGTTTTGATTATTCTAAAAATCTCGTATTAAATTGTTATACCTTGCAAGTTAAAGTTGTATTCCACCACTTTTTTAAAACATCTTTAAAATATTTCCAATATATTTTCCACATTTATTCCAATTTATTTGAAAATATAATATGTAAATTGCATTGAGTGATGTATAATTTATAATATGTAATAAATTGGATTAAATGCAACATTTCCTATTTGACCTAAAAAAATTTAATATAATTACAAACATTGAAAAAATAAGATTTAATTTTTCCATACTTCAATTTGTCAAATAAATACCAGCAAGTTGATGGAAAAGCTTTGAAACTTGCAAATATCTAATTGGGAAATTCTTAAATTTTTTTACATTTACAAAAACTTACAAACATTTAAACATTGAAGTAAGTATCTATATCTATTCTATTAATAATAATAATATAATAATATCTAAGGTTTCATATAAATATATAGCTATATTAAAAATTTCGATTGTCAACACAACTTTGAAATTTCTAAAATTCTAGCAAGAAGAAAAAAAATCCTAGGTACTATACCAACAAGAAGCACAGCAGTTGATAAATTCCTAGCTTGCTATAGGATAGCAACAACAAGCAGAATATAAAAAAAAATTCATGCAAATTTCTTTCCTCCATTTCAGCTACCCACACACATGCATGCGAACAAAAACAATAACAAACTTATTCAATGAATTTGTCTTTTTTTGTTTGCATCATCGTAGAAACCACAATAGTTGTAAATAATGCAAATTTTATATATGTACCTAAATAGAAATATTGAAAAAAAAAATTTCATATTTTCATAGAAACCTGCAAGTGGATTAAAACAAGTTAATTAAAAACCTAATATCTAATTGGATCTATTTCATCTTGCATGAAATAAATATATGCAAGGAATAAGCGGCTAAATAATCTACACATTGTGCTGAAAAATTTGATTTAATCCAATTTATTTCAAGGTCTCATAAATAGCATGAATTAAGCATTTTCTATCATTTAATTTGTAATTAAGAAAAGATTTATTAAGTTGAAATGTGGTCGACTGGTTGACGCGTTCGCCTTGCAATCAAAATGCACGGGTTCGAAGCGGGCCAGCTGCGGCGCATTATTTTTCTTTTGATGTAAAAATTCGCTGCTATAAGTTATTCTGTTTATTCAATTTATTGAAAATAAAGAAATTATTTGAACTCAAAAAAATGAATTTACATAGAAATACCTTAATCTTGTCAAATATCTAATTGGCATATTGAAATAAATGCATGCAACAAGGAAGCCAGGCATAAAAATGTTATTTCTTCCAAAATGTTATTATTTTCAATACAATAAATTCGATCAAATTCAGATAATTCAAAACATTTCATATTTTTATACTTCAACTTCTCAATTCAATACATGCAAGTTGATTGAAAACCTTTTAAACTTGCAAATATCTAATTGGGAAATTGAAATAAATCTATGCAAGCAAAAGCAGCTAAAAAATGAAAAAAATTCATTTATCCAATTTATTTGCAAATAACATAAATAAAATATACACAAATATTCATATACTCATTGTAGAAATATTGAAAAAATTATTGAAATATTGAAAAAATCATTTTATATTTTTAAATATACAAATACCTAAAACTAGCATAAATGTTGGCATATTGAAATAAATTCATTCAAGCAGCAAGTGTCTAGCCCAAAACGTAAACATTGTGCAGGAAAAAATTTCAATATAAAAAACCAAAAGAACAATCATCGCTGCGCCTGCACAAATATCGGCATCGCTTCTGCGCACATTGTTCTGCGCAGATTGCTTCTGCGCACATTTAATCTCGAAAACAAAACTGCAAAGTCTCCATTTGCTTGCTACATTTGGAGTGATGTTAAACTTCAGAGCGAAAAAAATTCTCTGCTATATATATACTCATTGTCTTACCTTTTTCAATTTTTTTCTCAGATTTCCTCTTCCTCTCCGCGGCGTTCATCTTAACTAATCAATACATTCAGCCATTTAACACTCAAGTAAGACATAAAAATGCTGTTAATATTTCGTTGTTGGCTAGAAAAGTAAGTTAAGCTATAAACAACGGTATGAAATAAAATCAGGATTTTTCGTGACTACTGGAACGAATTTTAAAACAGTTTTGAAACCATACGAGTAATATGATCGCCTTAACTATTAAAACATGTTTAAAAAGTGCACCACATGTCTTTTATTACTTCTAGGAAGTATTGAAATTATAAAGTCATGTTTCAGGTAAGGAAAACAACTTCTATATATTTATGTGTGACTACTGGAACATGAGACTTGCATATGTTCAAAGAAGAAATACACAAAAACTTGTATACCTATTCGCGTTATTTCTACCTTTCACATCTTTTTTTCACAGATTAATAAAGTATATACATTCAGCTATAGCTTTTTACCAAATTAAAGTAAATTAACGGAAAACCACAATTCATCTCATTTTCCTCTTTTACGTGGAATGCCCCATAAGTATTAAAATTAACAAAAAATTTATTTGTTAAGCCTAACGTGCTTAAATGAAACAGCAAAAAAAAAGAAAAAACGGTGTGCAGGATATCTCGAGTTCGGCTTAACTGAAAAAAAAATTTGGTAAGATTTTAAGCCAGTGAGGGCCATTTTTGAATTTCCTATGCGCAATTTTTTAAGTACAATATCTGCTAACGACTGATTTTCTTGGCGATATTGTTTCAACTGTTCAATAAGCATTATGTCGTTTGAGGCGGCTTGTGCTGCTAAAGTAAATGTGAATGTCGATGATGTTATTATGTACATTATTAGTATTAATTATTTTTTTTATTACATATTATTATATTATAAGAAAATAATAATAATTAGAATTAGGAGAAAAATGTTCTATGTTAGAATATACTGAAGTTTACAAAATGTACAATTCCTTGTAATATAAACTAACGTATAAAAATTTTTTCTTTCGGTTATTTCCATGCCTACTTGAGTAGCTGCTCTTAATAAAAATAAAAATGAATATTTTTCAGAAAAATCTACTTTCCAGTTGTGTTGCATTTTGCAAAAGTTCCGTACATTAAACCTATTGAATTATGCATCAATTTTTTGCTTTGAAAATTTCGAAATATTTTTGTAAAAAATTCCACTTTGCAGAGTTGTAAAAAATGATGTACTTAACGAAATGTAATGTTTTTTCCAATCAAAAAGTGGGAAATATTATTAGCTTTTAAAAAAATGTATGTTGGTCTTTTCGTTACTTGTTTAGTTAAAAGCAAGAACAGAAGAAGAAATTTCTTGTTTTTTTCGAAATGATAAATTTTTAGCCAAAAACCATAAAACCCTTTTGCGCAACCATTTAGCGTTTGTAAATATTAAAGTGTTATATACCAAAATTCATGTTTTTAAGAGTAGAATTAGACGTCAAGGTTCCTGGGAACTTTTCGAAAAAGTTGAAAAAGTGGGACGGTCTAATGCACATGTGCATAGGCGGCTTTCCGCTGCCGACGCAATGCTATCACACCTACGCCATGGCAGAATTATAAGGTAGGGTCGAATCAAAAGACTTTAGAATCTTAACAATCTGAAAATTAAGACGGAAAGTATTGAAATATAATACAGCATTGTTGAAAATATAATACATGTTGTATTAAATCTTATATCATAGCTATCTTAATTCAAAATCTATTCCAATTGTACTAGTTTTTGAAACCGATTGTATTGTATTTTTGGTTATTTTGTATTAAATTTAAAACCATAGTCAAGATCTAATTTCAACTTTTCCATCTATTTCAACTATTCCAACTTTATTAAAATTGAGTATAGCTTTGACTAAAAAACTTTCTAGTATTTTAAAATGTATTAATTCTAATAAAAAATGGTTTAAAAAATACATTATTCCAACTATTGGTTCAAAAATTACTCGGATTTTTAACCGTGCAGTCACAGCGAAGGCAAGCGCGTCGTAGAGTGTTGGCAAAAACAAGCCAATTCCAAAGCCTAGGTGAATTATATTTTAATATTTTGCATTTGAAGATACAACTTAATATTTAAATTTTAAAATTTCAAATTTTGAAATGGTATTTAATATTTTTATCGCATGCGAGACAGCGGGTATTTTCTATTATACATAAAGAAGCAGTTCTTTAATGGACATAACATGTAACATGTTTTTATTGAAATTTTTTGGGATATTATAAATATTGAATCCATATTAGTTTGTTCCGTTTTTCTTTTGTCTCTCCTACTTTGCCAAACAATAAAATCATGGCATTAAATAATGGAAATGTCATCAAATCCTCATACAAACAGAACTGATTAGGTGAATAAAACGCTCTAGACGACAAGGATAGACAAAGATGTCTAACAATAGAATCCAAATCGAATGGTAGCATCCTCTTGTGGTGCGTGCCTGAACAACGCGTTGGGCTGCCACCTAGACATGGCATCAATAAAATTAAATATGGACAAAAGTAACACCTTGTCTGCTCAACAAACAAAAATCACAAGAAATTGCTCGTGCCATGCCTGCCGACATATGGACACATGAAATTCTAAATAATACCTTCCCAAAATGTATGGCTCCTGAGCATCAATGTGCTTTTATATGTGTATCAAAGGACCATTGTTTCACCATAACTAATTTTTGTGGGCGTTTGAAATCCGCTTAAAATTTCTCTTAAGTCCACCAATGTGTGGATATATTGTTTTGTTTTCTTTTTTATTTTGTTATATTTTATTTTGTTCACATGAGGGTCCAAGCTGGCCACTGGTCAATAGAAATATTCACACTCAAGGGGTTCTCGATCGATGCTGATTGCCGGCAAGTGAGTTTGTAACAGATTAAAATTTAATTCGAATTAGTGCAATTGTTAGCATTTTTGTGCTGAATTGAGTTGGGTGGAGAAGAGAAAGAGGCTGCAGGAAACTCAATCGTCGAATCGAAAATATTTTTTTATTTGTTCCCAGCTGAAAGGCGTTACGAATTTTTACGAATGCTACAGTTTAATTTGTTTTGTTGGTGTTACTGTCAAAAGTGGTGGAAAAATGGCGGGTGGTGATGGTGAACTTTGGAATTGACCATGGAAGCATTGGATTGGCTTATTAAAAAACAAAAAAATTCTTTCAAGAATTTTTAATTAAATCAGAATTGGGAATTTTATCAGAAATATGCCGGTTTGACTGGGTACACTGAAGTGAATAGTCTATTCCTCTCCATCACTTTTCCTACACTAGCCAGCGTGCGATACAATCTGACACAAGTTCAAATGCCTTTCGAATACATTCCCACTATTAAACACTACATTGCTCCATTTATTCTTCTGGACAGGCATGCTATCAACCTTCCCATATTCGGCCTGCCAACGACCCAACTTAGTACTACTTAATCGACATTAATTAACCTATATCAAATTCGAGTCACGTTCTTGAACGTTATACATATTTATTTAAACATTAAAAACTAAAGCCAAATAAATTCAAACAATTGCGGCTAGCATTTACATTTTTCTGAATAATTCGTAAACTTTAATCGTGGTACCCGGTCTAACCGACCGACCAACTGGCACATTATGTGTCGCATAGTCTCTGTTCCTTCTGCGGCATATGTTATTTATTGGTATGACTGCCTATTAATGTGTTGGTATTATATTATTTTCAAACACTATGTTTTTATTTATTATGTGTTTTCTTTAGTTTTATTTTATTGCAATACATTTAGGTAAAAATGTATTTTTAATTTATTTACATGCCAAACAGTAGAAGAACAGTAGAAGA
Source organism: Coremacera marginata (assembly GCA_914767935.1). Lineage (NCBI taxonomy): Eukaryota > Metazoa > Arthropoda > Insecta > Diptera > Sciomyzidae > Coremacera > Coremacera marginata. The sequence continues at coordinate 77,360,200 of OU612045.1, forward strand.
AGAACAGTATAAGTGTGCATTATTACAGTTCAAATTTTGTCCAGAATATTAATTAAATTTTTAAAGCGGTATCGTTGAAAAATTACAAGTATGTAGGTACTCACAAAACTAATGATGATTAACAAAAAGTGTGAGAATCTATCTGATTAAGTTTGTATTTTGTGTTTAGAAAAAAAAAACACGTAGGTACACAGTGGTGGTGTAATTATCGTGTTTGTAATCATAACATTTTTTTATTATACTTTATGTGTTAAGAGAATATCCATAAAAAAAAAGAAAATCAAATATTTTTTCATTGTTTTTAAAAAGCGCTTGTAAATGGTGTTTGAATTTTTCCTCAAAAACAAATTAATCAATACAATTTGAATTTTTTTAATTTTGTTTTCTCATGCCTAATTTTTTTTTGTAATGTTCTTATTATTTTGAAATAAATAAACTGTCTTACACACAAGCCTTGTCTTCGCCAAAAATTCAACTTTAAATCAATTCTGACGCTGTTTTAAGTGCTTAATTCTAGAATATTGCTTCTCGGTCTTTTTATATCATGCAATGTTTTATTTTTAACCAACAAGTTTCTGTAAAACTGAGACATTACAGTAATAATTAGTCTAGTAGTGTCTAGTCCTGAACTAGACTTCTAGTGTGTGTTCTAGAAGTATGGACTAAACATAAAGTTACGTTATCTGCATTACATTTTGTATGTGCCGATTTAATTTGATGGACAAAAATTCGAAAGCTTTTCTTAGAATTTGTTGAAATTTATTAAAATTCATTTTAAATTTATTAAAACTTTGCATATTATATAAAGTGACTATTTTTTCTTAAATTAAAGTGGAACAAAAATATTTCATCAGGAGAACAAACTATTTTATGTTACCATTTTTAAAGTTTATTACAAAATTTAATAAATTTTCAGTCGCAGATCAATTATTTTTATGATCGAAATACCAGTAAAAATGGTTAAAGTTCTCTACTTTAGGTAGGAAATTTAGAAACGGGTATTCTTAAGGAAAATACAATTAAATCTGTTCAAATTGTATGCAATGTGTGCTTCTCATTTATCATTTAGGGGGCTACCCCTCATCACGAATCTGTCATCTAAATTTATCCATCAACTGAGAATTTTGAAGAAATCAGGGTTCAAGGTCAGAGAAATTCCTCAATGGAAATCTGCTAACAGCGTCGAAGCAAAAGGTGATACGCAATTTTTGTCCAGGATAAAGTTTTTTTTATGAATAGGCAAAATAACTTCGCTCATACTGCAACCCACTCCACACCCCGTAGCTACCAAGACGCTAGGGGGCTTTTCCCCCACGCGTTTGCACTGTCCCCTCATTAGGGTGATTCAAACAAATATTTTCGATCTATATATATATATGTTATGATGTGATAGAATTGAAACACTTAACTCTTTTCAACTTGCTTTAATATTATGAAGTTATTATTTTTTGCATTTTGTTTTTGTGTCAATACTTTGATTTTTGAATATTTTATTAAAATTTCATTCTGTGAAAAACTTCGTTAAAGAAACAATTGTTTTATTTATTGTTAAACCTAACATATATATATATAGATGGATATATATATATATATATTTTAAGAAAATATTTCCATATAATTTTATTTAACTTTTTTTTTAATTTGGATTTATTCGATTGATTTAATACAACAAGAACAAAAGGAGGTTCTTTTCGAAAACTAAAAAATCTTCGTAAGTCTCCTTGAAAACTTACACGTATACGAAAGTTATTTGGATGTTTTTGAAAAAATTAGCACGTTTTTCCTATATAGCTAAGTACTGACATGTTTCGATGCAAGTCGGCACGGGTTTCCATGGTCCTAGGCACGCAATATTTTATTTACATTTTTTTCAAGATAATACGAAAAATTAAGAGAAAATGCCATATAATAAAAAAAAACATCAACTTTTTTAGGTCACCCTAACACAGTCCAACATTTTTGAACACATAATTTTAGGACTCAATTCTGACAATTGCACGTGAAAGTAGGCCCAAAATGAAGAACTTGTGCATCATTCGTTTTGTCTTCTTGCCTGCCAAAATATTTTTAATATCGATTTGAAGTTAGTAACTATCGTATAGGAGAATTTTTCACGTTTTAGGCTCTTTTGTTTGACATTTCTCGAGAACCACTAGTCCGATTTAGCTGAAACAAATTAGAAAAATTAAGAATTACAATTCCTCTTATCTGTTCTTATACCGTTTTCCTATGTGTGCAACACTTTCGAAGTTAAAAATGAATGTATGAAGGGAAAAAAGTATTTTTTGCCTAAAAATTAAAATATTTTTTTAAAAATTCATAAAAAATCCAAAATGGAAAAAGTGTCAAATCTAATTACTTTCACGTAAAATCACATAACCTATGAGCAAAATAAGGTATAGATCATGAAAATCGATGCACGCGTTTCTCATTTATTTACAATTAAGTAAATGTATAAATAAAGCCACGTAACCTGTGAGTAAAGTGAGACATTTTTTGAGAAAATCGATGAATAAATTTATTTCAATTTCAATGTTATGAATGAATATACACAAAACTTATGTAATGCGAATATATCGGAATGAAAAAATTTATATATGACAATATTTAAATACAGACAAAGATACTTACCTTTTTTAATATTAGCATCACTGAGTTTTGGAAAGATGGATTCTAAACAGTCATAGGCGTCCACAATATCCTTGACTACCACTGCAACGAATTTGCCAGCTATTCCTAATTTTATGTGGAGCGGTGGCAACAAAATATCATCATAGGTCCTTCATCATAGGTTCATTGCGTAATTGTAATTGTTTGTTGAGCTCGGGAGTTCTTGCTTCCCAATCTTTACGTTGATATTGATTCCCTGTGTATCGTGAATTCCAATTACAAAGGAAGCAGAAGTATTTTGGATTTCTATAATGCTTTGTAGTGTGTTGACGACCTTCAGATCGCAACAAATCTTCCATTTGTGTTCATCGTATTTGATTTCCTTCATAATGTTGGCCAATGATTTATACGATCCTCCTTGTTTGCGCTGAATCCCAATGGAACGGACGGTTTTTTGTTTGTTTTGTGTAACAGCACAGCCTCAAACTGGAAACTGAACCATCGATGAATAAACGCCAGTCGCCAGCGATATAATCCATTCGCAATTTTTTCACTAAATCTGGGATATCATGGCAGTACGTGAACGTATTTGCTTCGTCAACGGAATAGAATTTCTGAAAATCAGCTTGGCGTTGTCTGTATGATGTTGCGCTGACATTTTGCTGTGTGAGTTTTCTGCTCTTCAAAAATGATATCAACCATTCGGAGTTTTGTTGTGATAGTCCCAGCTTGCCAAAACGTAATCTATTTCGATTTCTGTTATCGGTTGTGGTGCATTATTTTCAATATTGGGTGTCCAATCTGCATCATTCACATTGGTCGGATTGGTGAAAACGGTTTCGGTTTGCAGGGAAACAGTGTCCATACTCAGAGGTTTAGGTGCATCGCTATCAGCAGGGCGGTTAACTGGAAGTGTGGCAGTAAATGCAGCAGTGTATACTTTTGTTTTCAATTGTTGTCTGTTTAATCCAGGACGAAAATTTATGCATGCGTAGCACCTGGATTCATCATGTCCAGTTGTGTCTTCTACCCAAATTACTGGCTTCATAAAAGGCAACGTTGCACCTCTTCCATGTATCCAATTTACAAGGGTATTATAACACATTTTGCACACAGTGTTCGGCGTAGAATTTGAACCACTTAAACCTGCTTCATCAAAAAAATCACAATACGCTTTTTTGAGTTCCTCAGTAAACAAATTTTTTCGATAGTGTTTGTTATTTTCCATATTTATATATTTTATGTTTAGTTGTTATTCACTTTTAAAAAACTGGAGAAAAATCACTTTTACTGTTCGCGTTCGTCGGCACTGGCTGAATGACAAAAAAAAAAAATCGATCAATGCACACATATAAATACTACGTATTTTTCAATATTTTACTGGCAGGTACTTATAAATGGGTGCATATTTTAAGGGTGCCTGGCTATATACCTGATTCACCACTTGTACGTTTCAAATTGTGCAAAACTTTGCAAATAATGACCACCCTTAAATGTGGGTGCAATTTCTGTAAAACAATCATACAGGTAGTTATCATACATTTATTAGCGTTTATTGTTTCGCAATCATAAAAATCAAATAACCTTTTGTTTATTCCATTTTTTTTAATTCTCAGAATCATTAGCGTTTATTGCTTCGCAATCATTAAAATCAAATAACCTTTTGTTTATTCCTTTTTTTTTTAATTCTCAGAATCATAAAAAAGGTGTCAATGTTTTCTCCAAATAATGTTGTGCATATCTCGAGCAAATTTTTGAAATTCATACATTTACTTAATTGTGAATAAATGAGAAACGCGTGCATCGATTTTGATGATCTATGCCTTATTTTGCTCATAGGTTATGTGACTTAACGTGAAAGTAATTAGATTTGACACTTTTTTCCATTTTGGATTTTTTATGAATTTAAAAAAAAAAAAAATTAAATTTTTAGGCAAAAAATACTTTTTCCCCTTCATACATTCATTTTTAACTTCGAAAGTGTTGCACACATAGGAAAACCGTATAAGAACAGATTAGAGGAATTGTAATTTTTAATATTTCTTAATTTGTTTCAGCTAAATCGGACTAGTGGTTCTCGAGTTATGTCAAACAAAAGAGCCTAAAACGTGAAAATTCCCCTAAACGATAGTTACTAACTTCAAATCGATATTAAAAATATTTTGGCAGGCAAGAAGACAAAACGAATGATGCACAAGTTCTTCATTTTGGGCCTACTTTCGCGTGCAATTGTCAGAATTGAGTCCTAAAATTATGTGTTGTACTGTGCTATTAATATATATGATACCTATTACTTTTTATCAAACTACCTTCGGCATTAATGAACAATGAATTAAACGAATTAGTGTATTTCACTATTATTATTATATTGTTATATCGAACTACCTTTTATATTATTCTATACTTAATATATTTTGTCAAGCTACCCTCTGCAGAACAAAACGTACGTACAAACCTACACCACATACCTACATAGCAGCTAGGAAAAAAAGACATAACAGCCAATTGATATACAGACATACCTATTCAAACCGACAGCGCGTGACTAGCAAAGCAGCTGGCAATACCAATGAACATTCATATGAACATATAGTCATAGATATAACAAGCACAGGGCACGAAAAGAAACAACAACACACAGGTTTAGCAATAGTAGTACCAATGAAGCAAGCTGAATTTTTATTTTCACTCCTTGTAATTGGAAATAATTCACAACTAGTTTTGTTAAGCAAACATGCAAATAACTGCCTCACGGTCAGCAAAGGCAGCATTCCTTCTCAGGTGAGTGGACACTGCTCAAGTAGTGTAGGGTTGTATTGCAAGAGCGTTGTACTACTTTTCTGGCCATAGTCTCGACATGCACTTTGCGCTACTTCTGCCTATTTATTTTATTATAGGCAGTGCACATACTTTGGTACGATTTTCTGGCCAAAGCTTCTGTGTAATAACACCAGTGGTGTCAAGTTGTGTGTATTGCACGAGTTTTGGTACTATTAACTGGCTAAAGTCTCAGCACACACTTGACGATACATTTGTCTTACTATCCTGGGGGATTGCAAAGCTTTGGTACTATTTTCTGCCAAAAATCTCAGCATACATTTAGCGCTATTTCTGCCTTACAACTTGTGGAGGGGTTTGCTCGACTTTGGTACTACCTTCTGGCCAAAAGTCGTAGCAGTAATATTATTACGGCTCAAGCTTTGGTACTCTTTTTCGGGCCAGAGTTTTAGTGTTTGCATTTTACTTCTTTTATGCTTATTATATTCTATTGCGGCACGAGCTTTGGTACGCTTTCCTCGCCAAAAGTTTCGTACGCCCGTCGACTGCTGACTATTGTCTAATTATTAACGAGCATTCCTTCTCAGTCTTTGTAAGTCTTTTCAGTGTCTAACATCAGCGCTCTTAGTGAAACATTTATCGACACCGATCACCAGAATACCGAATACCAGAAGACCGAATACCAAAACAACTAGTTCTCTAGATTCAACCGCCAGTACAACACACACAACGTCAGACCGCCACGTAAACTCGCTGTATACCCAGTAGGAACTGTTACTGACTGCTTTAAGACCTTCCGCTGCAGAAGTAGTAAAGTTTTTTAATCATACTAAGATATAAAAAAACTGTTCAATAAACTAAGAAAATCAAATTGAAAAAATATTGCGTTTTTACCTCAGTTTACCTCAACCTTCGACAAAACCATCTTTATTACAGCCTTTTACTTTAGGCAATTTCATCAAAAAGGAAATAGATTCTATCTATTCTACAATTTACATCAGTGCACTAAAGTAAAATGCCAACTTTTTTGGTCAGAACCTCAGAGATAAAAAACTAAATATTTATTCAAACTTGGGTATAATTTAGGAAAAATTGAACTTTTATGAAATTTGACTACGGCACATTTCTATAAGTGTATAATTTACACGAATTTTATGATTTTAGAAATGTATGTATACATGTATTGTGTATAAGGTACAACAACAAAACAAAGCAGTTTTCTTAAAAAATTTTTTTGTCATAAGTTATTCTTTTTTCCTTAAATTTATACAGGTTAAATTTATAAAAAATACTTTATAAAAAGACTTTTTTTTTTAAAATAATTTTCTGGCTTTTATACAAAGGGCGCTGAAAATTACAATGAAAAAAGACATCCAAAACGGTTTGATGGACATGGTCTTTGCCAAAAAAATTAAATGTCATTTTAAAGTAAAGACCATTAATTTGGCATCCCTCTTTCGCACGACCCCGGGTGTTTTTTTTTTATTATGCCGAAAGGTGGAGTAAAAAGTTAAAAAAAGGGACTCGAGCGCTATTTTGTCTAAAAAAAATAGTAGGTACTTGAATTTAACAAAAAGCACTAAGATTCATTGAAATTGAACTAATAGATTTTGAGTTATCTATCGAACCGTTTTAAATAACTAGTTTCGAGGAAATCGCGTTTAAGGTTTTTTTGAAATTTTGCATGAGAATAAATCAGTAAGACAGATAAGGGAAAGAGAAAAATAAAGATTTATAAAATATAGAAAAGGGGTAGATATGTTTAGGAAAAGTGTCCGAAAACTAAATGCTTAAAGGTATTACTATTTGAAATATTTTTAATATCATGGGTAATGAATTCACGATCTAAATGCGCTCACAAAAAAAATTCTACTGAAGTTTCTGCTAAATCAGTAAAAGGGGATTTTTTTCAAACAAATAAATAAACAAATAACCAAGGGTCTGCGTATAAATAATTCTATGCAATAAAATGCAAATTCCAGCTTCTAATTCTAATGTTTTTCTAAGTAATTGCTCCGAAAAGATAGATATGTGGAAACGTTTATGTGACCGCAAGTCAAGCTGCTTCAGACTGCTTCAGAGTAGTTAATTATTGACCTGTAAAATCACATTTTTACTAGTAAATCATTCAGTTTTTGCCATTCTTTGTAATTTGTAGAGAATTTTTCCAATCATTTCAAATCGAATTTTATAAAAACATTTAAGCTACCCTGTAGGAAAATCAACTAATTTAAAAGTAGTTGATAAAGTCGTTTTTTGTCAACCACAACTAGTTGAAATTCTGACTTTTTCCATAGAACGAACTAACATATTTGTGGGAAGGGAGTAAGACGAACATGGACAGATACAAGGAATGGACATAAAGACTAACTCAACAAGAAATAGGGAATGCTTACCTACTTTACTTAAAAAACTCTACTCACCAACAAACAAAGAGACTGGAGATTTATTTCATTTTTGAAAAGGAAAATATTTAAAATAATAAGTTAGTTTTGAAAAAGTTGTTCAGCAAAGAAAATCAAAATTTTAAAAAAGTCTGTACAAAATGTGAATTGGAATATAAAATAAAATTTTAAAAAATATACACATAAGAATTTAATTCAATCCTACATGGGGGCTCAACCAAACAACACAACCAATCAGAAGCAGAACATTTCGAGGCACGAATACAAGCATTGAAAACCGAAAAAGTCTACTCAAAAATTTTTATTGAATATTGGAAGAACAAAAGAGCTGGAAAAAGTCTGGATGAGTTAGAGAAGCAGTATATATATTCAACCACAGAAGATTACCAGGAATCAAGAAGGTTTTTCGCTTAAGTTTTCATTTTTGAAAAGAAAAATATATAAAATAATAAGTTAGTTTTGAAAAAGTTGTTCAGCAAAGAAAATCAAATTTGTAAAAAAGTCTGTACAAAATGTGAATGGAATATAAAATAAAATTTTAAAAAATATACACATAAGAATTTAATTCAATCCTACATATTTTGTATGGTGATGTCCACTAAATAAGTCAATTGACTTTCGTCTGCATATATTTTCAACTACTTATTAAATTAGTTATATTTAAACTATTTTTTTAATTACTTTAAAATAACCAATTGAAAGCTATTACTGATGGCCTAAAGTTAATAATACTTGATGAAATAACATGGTTAAATATATATAAACTTGTAATCTAATAAAAATTTGCAATTGAAACATGTCAAAATCAGAGTAGTTGCCGCCTTTATATAATTCAAAGTAGTTTATCAATCACTAGTTTTTAAGTTGTATTTCAATAACTTCATATATAATGCAATAAAAACTATTAAGAATTGAAGTGGATGCCGCCTTAATATAATTCAAAGTAGTTCATACACTGATTTATTTTAAACTAGTTTTTTAATTAGTTGTTTTTAAAAACAAGTTAGTTTGTTCCTATAGGGTAGTTTAAAATTAGCGCCAGTATTTTATGCTTATGTAAAACTGGCAGCTGACCTAATTTTTTAAATACTTATATTTACAATATTTGATGGTAAATCATATATAAATTAGGGATTTGATTAATGCAAATACGTTTTTTTAACTCCATCATGAACCGATGGACCGAGGAGGCATACCTATAAGAAAAGGCGGGTCGCCAGCTAAAAAAGTTTGGGAACCACTGATATAGAGTATAGATAAAGTTATAGAAGGAAATAAACTATATTATCTAATATTATATAATATCCATAATAACAAACTATTTTTTAAAGAGTTACAATTGTTTAACCAACATAATTTGCAGTCTTCGTCCTTCTCGCCAACAATCATATGAGCTCTTGAATTGTTTGAAAAAGTTGTTATTTCAATAGATTTCGCTTGCCAGCAAGCAAATACTAAGAGATGAAGCATGCAAAACAATAAAATATAGAATACACAAAAGAAAAATATGAAAAAAAATTTTAGATAGTTTTTATTTATGGTGTTTTTATTTGCTCATTTTGGGGGGTTTTAACCCCTCGTGTGAACACCTACCCTCGTAGTTTGAATTTTAACAAATCCTTCGGTCATAGACATATGTTACATCTATACTATTATATAAAAAGAGACTCACGTATGTTTGGCGGCGCAGAAGTGGAAAGCGGCTGGCGCTATTTGAACAATTTTTTCTCTTGGATAGCTATGGCCCAAAATTATAATATAGGCTTTATAAATTTGCGAATAATTATTTAAATAATTAACTAACATTAAAAGAGCATAACCATACAATTTCTTTATTCTTATCCTTACCATAAAAAAGCTTTCTCTTTGTAAGCTCCATTCAATGCTAATAGGTTGTGCGCAAAGCTAACAAAGCTGCTGAGCTTGAGACAAAAGCTTTTTTTAAAGCTATTTTGAGCAAGATTAGAAAAAGTTAACAAAGTTCAAAAAAACAGAAACAGCGACATGATCTGTGTACGTTACCAATATTGCCACATTTTTTAATGTAAAAATACCACTTTTATAAAACCAGCGAAAAAAAATAGCTACACCAAATTTTAAGTTTTAGCGAAAGACGTATAATTAGTTCGTAGCAAAAAAAATTAAATTATTTTGTTCGTTCGTTCGATCGTAGAGAAATAAAATAAATATTATGTTCGTGGGAAATAGATGTTCGTTCGTTCATAGAAAATAGATGTTCGTTCGTTCGTTCGCAGAAAATAGCTGTTCTTCGTTCGTTCGTAGAAAATAGATGTTCGCTCGTTCGTAAAAAATAAATGATCGTTCGTTTGTTCGTTGAAAATAGATTTTCGCTCGTTCGTTCGTTCGTAGAAAATACATGTTTGCTCGTAGAAAATAGATGCTCCAAAAAATTATAGGACCAGCTCATATATTTGATCCCAATAGGAGTCCAGCCATGCCTATATTAACTATTTTCGACAGATTTTGTGGGTTGCACAGACCTACAAATAACTTCTAAATGGCCACGTGCATAGGGAAGCATTTAAGTTGTTTGTTGCAAGTTCGTTGCACAAAATGTATATATTTTTTTTCGTTCGTTCGTTCGTAGATAATAGATGTTCGCTCGTTCGTTCGCAGAAAATAGATGTTCGTTTGTTCATTCGCAGAAAATTATTGTTAATTCGCAGAAAATAGATGCTCAATCGATCGTTTGCAGAAAATAGTTGTTCGTTCGTTCTCTTGTAAAAAAATAGATGTTCGTTCGTTCGTTGATAGTCGTTGTTCGTTCGTGAAAAATAGTTGTTCGTTCGTGGGAAATAGTTGTTCGTTCGTTCGTTCGCAGAAAATCGAAATTAAAATTTTGTAGAAAAAATTCTGCAAGCGAACGAACAATTGGTGATTATTTCAAAATAATATTCTGAAAAGTTTAAGTTGTTGCAAAAATCCCCGTACTGTTTTTAAATGAAAACATTTCTTTTTAACAAGTAGTAGCCTTCATTAAATAAGAAAATACTGCAGTCTAACGGAAAAGTTGAATTGAATATTGTCGGCCTATGTCAGCTAAGATAAATCACTAGAACAAATTGAGGCTAACAAATTCACCGCATTTTCGGTTTTCTTGAAAGCAAATATTTTTGAAAATTATTATTTGCCACTCTCTGTGTTGTTGATAAATCTGGGACAAATAATAAGAAAGAAAATTATTTGTAGGATAAATAGGAAAAATTGTTAGGATAACAATTAGCTTGCTTGCCAAGGATAACTTGCTGTATCGTCTGAACCGCCCTATTTGAATCGAGGCGAGCATAAATCCCCCTTACAAATGAAAGGGGGATTCGAATTTGAATTCGCCGCGTTGCTTTATTTTCTACCAAAGCTCTGCCGCCGCTGTTTTCTTCAAAAGTTCAGTGATGGGCGACTGCGTAGCACAACTAGAAGCAGAAAAAGGAAAAATTGTTAACGAGCTGACAATGCCACATAGCTGTCTGACCAGAATCATGTCGTTGTCGTGTCGGCAGGTAATAAAAACCTTATGGGAGATAATTGAAGCAGAAAACGATACCATAAAAGAAAAGTACACAAATTTGAAGCTTTATGACAGAAAAAAAGTGTTTTGTTTTCGCTTAATTATAAAAGCAGTAGATTTCGGAAACAGGAGGAATGCCAACGAGCTGACAACGCCCCATAAATTACTGCAATCCAGTTTTTGCTTTAGATTCTAATTGGGGCTGCAGTTTTTAAATTTTTTTGAGTAGTACAATTTTAGGGTTTTGAGTAGTACGGCGTAGTATGGATAAAATAATTACAAACTTTTTGTTCAAATAAATGTACATGGTATATGTTTTTTAAATTTCTTTTAAGCGTCTTTGAAAAGAGATTTGCAAAATATATTTTTAATGGGGAATATCTCATATTTTTTTTTAAAAAAATTACAGTTTGCATTCTTCAAAATTTTTTATTAACACGAAACATTACATAAATAAAACTAATACACATAACTTAACCAGAACGCATTTGTATACGCTAACATTTACTAAAATCAAAATTTACTGACAATCAGTCGATATTGCTCATTTTGTTCAATCACATCAGAAGATTGAATATCTTAAGAATTTCTGAAATGAATCGCAGAAACATTTGACGGTATATGAACTAAATTATGCGTCATCTTGGAAAAGATATCTTCTTTACTTTCCACGTAAGAGAACATTTTTTTATAACTTCATATGAATAAGTTTTACAAGAGAAGGACATATTTCAAGTTTTTTTGATGTCGCACAGTGAATCGACCCCATACAAACGATGGACAAAAATAGAAGAAGTCGTTGGATTTCTATGAAACTTCGTACCTTAAGTAATTTGGGGTCGCTGAGCTCAAAAATGAAGATTTATTGTAAACCCAATATTTTTGCCAAAAATCGGGTATCTAAATTGAATTTCTTATAAGCATATGATTTGAATTTAATAAAAATTGTTTATAAATTTAACAATTTTTTTTTCTCAGAAAATATTAAATGTTCCTAGTTTTTTTATAACAAATTTAAATATAACCACTTTTGTTATAAGTAATGTATTTAATTGGAAATGGAACTTTCATCAGAAGAGCTTTCATCTGAAAAAGATAACATTTTTTTGCAAAATTTCTATGTCTTCTGTCTCTTCATTATCGCTTTTAACTAAATATTTAAATATGTAGTTATCATGATGTTTTTGAACTTTTGATATTAAATTTCTTCTCGATACAATCGCTGGGGCAGATGATAAAAGTAAAAATCGCTTAAGATCTTCATTTGTATCCTCACGCCTAGTTTTTCTAGTGTGAGAAAGTCTAGCACGTCTTATAATTTTGTGAGTTGCCTCCAAAGCTTCCTCTGAAAGGAAACCTGCAAAAGATATTTTATATCAATTTTAAATATTTTTGATATTTTTTTCCTGTTAAAATAACCTATTGGCAAATCAAAGTGCCTTATGACCTCAGCTTCTTGTATTAACACCTTATGCACTGAACTGGGCATGTAGTACCAACTATAGTTTTTGAGGTACAAGTCTCTCGTTTTCAGCAATAGCAAATCAAATTCTTCAATATTGATAGTCTTACCGCTAGATAATACTTTCAATATTAAGGAAAAGTTGTACAGTAAGTCTTTATCCAACTTTGTTATTTTTGCCGCAGTACTGACATCGGAAAAAACCTTCGAGCAGTGTTTCCATCGTTTGTAGTACCATATCCTTGCTTGACTTGGTCGACAATCAGTCCCATTTCTGCTTTAAATTCTCGTTGAATACAAGATTTGTTCTGTGAAAAGATCTCTTTATTTTCGTTTCGCACTTGCCATGTTTTGAATGGAAGACGATATGCAATGTGGATCAAGCATGCAAAAAATTGAATCCAACAATGTAAAATGGATAATCCAAACTTGTAGTTATCTTTGTTGCTCAATCGAGTGGATGTGACAATGTTCATTTTCTTTGGAGTAGCTTTGCAAATGAAACGTCTACTCGAACATGAAGTTTTCGTTAAAACGTTAGCTACTGACCCATCAATCATTGTGCAGTGCATAACGTAAGAGACCTCTGTGACTTCATCATTATTTACGAATACATAACATTCAAGATTATTTTTCTTAATCAGCATGTGATTATTCTCCTTAGTTACTATTTGTTTAGTTTCTTTCGTAAAAACAAACTTAATTGGTCTGCATGAAAGTGTTAATGAAGGTGTTGCATTCTCCCATAGAACCTGATTTGTAGACGTATCAATCAGCCTAAATATAAACGATGTTATAAAAAGATGTTCGTATTCAATGATTACAACTTACTTTAGCGGCACAAAAGCTACAACAAACAAAAACTCATCCGTATATTGATCAACAGAAAACTTTTGCTTATAAAGACTGTGCCCTGAGTGCCCATTCATTCCCCATTTGCTTATAAGAGCCAGCTTACCAGATGGTCTTCCATTTTTACAAATGTCTAAAATTCCATTTGTTGTGATGTGCATGAGTGATTGCAAGTCTACTGCTGCTGAAATTTCTGTTACATTGATTTTTGGTGTCAAAGTGAGTCTCAATTTTTTAATAGAATAGAGACTTGGAAAACAATTTTCATGCAATAAATTGAAATCTTTTTTCAAAACTTTGTACTTTGCATCGGACAAATCCAAATCAAAATATAGAGAAAGGGCTTCACTGGGCTCGAATATTTTTTTTTATTATTTCAGTTTTTTTGCGCCCACTTTTATTATCGGCTTTTTCAGCAGCATAAGTGAGTTCTTCCACGCCATGTTCATGTATAAGCTTTTCAACTCTTCGCATTTTTTTTCTTTCTGAAGCGTTTTCGAATTGTATTTGGGGTCTACCATGTTTTCCAGAACTAGTGCTTGCTCCATTATAAAAATGCAGTCATCAACAAAAATATTTTCCATATACAGGGTGGCCCAAATAAGACCAGCTGATGTGAAACACAAATAACTTTTTTATTTTTTAACATAATTTAATTTTTTTTTTGCAGATTATAACTGAACTCTTGGAAATATAAAATGAATACGTGCAGTTCACAACAACGCATTAAAATTATCAATTTTTATTATTCTTCTCAACGATCAATTGTTCTGACGCAGCGAAGTTATCGCCGTTTTTATAACGTAAGATCAGCGCCCACATCTTCCATGATTACAAGTTTAGTTCGCCGTTTTGAGGAACTGGGTTCAGTTGCCGACCGTCCAGGAAGAGGTGCTCATCGAAATATTCGTACTGAAGACAACGTGGAAGCTGTGCAGCACAGTGTTGCAAATGATCCATCTGTCTCAACTCGTCGCCGTTCTGGCCAATTGGGTTTACCTAGAACAACATTACAGAGAATTTTAAAGTTGGATCTTAAGATGTATTCATACAAAGTTGAAATTGTGCAACAGCTTCTACCGCAAGACCCCCAACAACGACTACAATACGCTATTCGCTTTGGTGCCACTTTAACAAGATGGTGCCACTGCGCACACTGCTAGGCAAACTATGGACATGCTGCGTGAAATTTTTGGTGAACGCATATTTTCAAAAAATTCAGATTTCCCTTGGCCTCCTCGTTCACCAGATTTAACTGCGCCCGATTTTTTTTTTATGGGGTTATTTAAAAGATAAAGTGTATGTTAACAAACCACAGATACTTGGACGGCTCAAGCAGAATATTCGAGACGAAATACAGGCCCTGCCACCAGAAACATTACGCCGTGTAATGCAAAATGCGCTAAAAAGAGCCAATGCCTGTATAGAGCAAAATGGTGGTAATTTGCCTGATGTCATATTTCACACATAGTCACGTTAAATTTCCATAAAATGTATTTAACATATAAAAATAAATTATTTAAAAAAAACCGTCATTACAAGAGTTATACGTGTTTAATATCACTAGGTCTCATTTGGGCCACCCTGTATAACTTATTACTTACATTATCGGAATTATGTTCATTTAAGAGAGACCACTTTAACCAAGCACAGCAATTTTTTAATAACCTCTCTTTTTGTATTCACTTTCACGCCACTTTTTTTTCATTTGGTTATTAAACTGAACAATTTTTATGCGCAGTTCCTTATCATTAAAATTTGTTTTCTCGAGTTTTGAAACACAAAAAGAATAAATAACTGATGTTCTATGTTTAATAGCAGTTGATATCCACAAATATATTAAATCTTCATAAATAATTACTTTAGACATCTGTTTTTATAATGTACCAACGAAAGTTACACTTTTTATTTTTGCTTTCCACACAATTTGTAAAAAAATATAAGCAAAATAACACTATAACGCATATTTTCTATATTAATTAGTAAACACCCCAGAACCCCAATTACGTTGACGACCACCGCAAACGAAAAACGGACAATGATTTACGGATATGCACCTGGAATGTCCGGACCATTTATAGGGAAGGTGCCATTATCCAACTGGCGGAAGCCCTCAAAACAATACAATCTGACATCACCGCCATCCAGGAAATGCGATGGAAAGGGCAAGGCTGCTCTAAACAAGCACACTGCGATATCTACTACAGCTGCCCTGCGGAGAAGCGCGAATTCGGATGTGGATTCGTCGTTAGCCGGAAACTACGCCACCTTGTTTCCCGGTTCACACCTGTGAACGAAAGATTGGCCACGATCCGCATCAAGGCAAAATTTTTCTACATAAGCCTTATTTGCGCGCACGCCCCGACGGAGGAAAAGGACGAAGCCGTCAAAGACGCTTTCTACGCTAGTCTTGAGGACGTATATGACCACCTTCCGGTCCATGACGTGAAAATAGTCCTCGGCGATTTTAATGCGAAAGTCGGAAGGGAAGGCATCTTTGGCCCCACTGTCGGTCAGATCAGTCTTTATGGGACCTCCACAAACAACGGTCTAAGACTGATCGACTTCGCCGCGGCACGAAACATGGTAGTTAGTAGCACCAGATTTAAGCACCTCGACATCCACAAGGCCACCTGGCTGTCCCCGGATCAAAAAACGCGAAACCAAATTGATCATGTTGTAATCGACGGAAGGCATGCCTCTAGTGTTCTAGATGTGCGTACATTTCGGGGGGTCAACATTGACTCCGACCATTATCTTGTTGCAGCCAAGATCCGCATGCGATTATGCAATGCCAAGAACATACGCACAGGAATGCAACGAAAGCTAGATGTCGCTAAGCTGCAATTACAACGGACTGCCGAAGCCTACTCCGCTCAACTCTCGGTTAAGCTCAACCAACCAACCTCTGGACTCGACGACGCCGGCGGACTTTGGGCGCATATATCCCACTCCATGCGCGCTGCCGCTGAAGAAGTCATTGGTTTCCGGCGCCCGAAACCTCGGAACCAATGGTACGATCAGGAGTGTCGCATTGCGACTGCAGTAAAAAACGCCGCTTATAGAAAAACGCTGCAGTCAGCTGCAACGCGAGCCGTGCGAGAAAACTACCGCGAAAAGAGGAAGGAAGAGAGGCGCCTTTTCAGACGCAAGAAAAGAGAGCAGGAAAAGCGTGAGCGTGAGGAACTAGAGGTATACCAGGGCAAGAAGGATGCACGAAAATTCTATCAACAGGTTAAGCGTCTAACCCAAGGTTTCAAGCCCGGAGCATCCACTTGTAGAGACGAAAATGGAGATCTGAATACGGATACACAGTGTGTGCTTAGATTGTGGAGACAGCACTTCTCCAATTTACTTAATGGCGACGATTCCACCAATGCCGCCCATCGAGAGCACAGTGCAGTGCCACCAATCGACGATGACGGAGTGGAAGTATCACCACCTAGCCATGAAGAGGTTCGAGTTGCTATCCAACGACTCAAAAACAATAAAGCAGCGGGTGCTGACGGCCTGTCAGCTGAATTGTTTAAAACCGGCGGCGATGAATTGATAAGGCGCATGCATCAGCTCATCAGCAAAATATGGCTAGCAGAAAGCATGCCTGACGATTGGAACCTCAGTGTACTGTGCCCTATACTTAAGAAAGGAGACCCTACAATCTGCGCAAGTTATAGAGGTATCAGTCTTATTTCCATCGCATATAAGGTTCTCTCAAGCGTACTGTGTGAAAGATTAAAGCCAATTACAAAAACACTGATTGGACTTTATCAGTGTGGCTTTCGACCTGGTAAGTCCACCATAGACCAGATTTTCACGCTACGACAAATCCTGGAGAAAACCCACGAAAATCAAATTGACACACACCATCTCTTTGTCGACTTTAAAGCTGCGTTCGATAGCCCGAGAAGGGATTGCCTATACGCAACAATGTCTGAGTTCGGTATACCTGCAAAGTTGATTAGACTTTGCAGAATGACGTTGAGCAACACACGCAGCTCCGTCAAGGTAGGAAATGACCTCTCCGAAACCTTCAATACCGAAAGAGGTTTCAGGCAAGGCGATCCACTGTCTTGCGATCTCTTCAACATCATCATGGAGGGGATCGTACGAAAGGCCGGTGTGCATCGTAATGGCACCATTTTCTATAAAGGTGTCCAGCTCCTTGCTTACGCTGATGATATTGATATTGTTGGCAGGACCAAGAGAGATGTTACCGCTGCTTTCGCCGCTATCGAAAAGGAATCAGCCAAAGTGGGTTTGACGATAAATGAGGGTAAAACAAAGTATATGCTGTCTACAAACAAGGGAGCTCGGCGTTTAGACTCCCACGTTTCATCCGGCAGCTATAACTTTGAAGTAGTCAAGGAGTTTGTATACCTTGGCACCGCCATTAATACTAACAACGAAATCAGCCTGGAGATATGCCGAAGAACAATAATTGCTAATAGGTGCTACTACGGGCTCAGTAAGCAACTAAGTTCCAGAGCCCTCTCTCGATCGACAAAACTAACACTCTACAAGACGCTCGTTCTACCTGTGCTGCTTTATGGCGCTGAGGCATGGGTAGTTTCGCAAACTGACGCAGCCGCTCTGGGGGTGTTCGAGAGAAAAGTTCTTCGCAAAATCTTCGGTCCTGTTCGAGTCGGCGATGACTATCGCATCCGAATGAACCACGAGCTGTATGAGCTCTACGGAGACATTGACGTAGTTCGGCGTATAACTGTGCAGCGACTACGCTGGCTGGGTCATGTCCATCGTATGGACGACGAAGCTCCAGCGAAAAAGGTGCTCGAAGCGAGGGTCGCTGGTCAACGACGACGAGGGAGACCATGCCTCCGATGGATGGACCAGGCTGAGGAAGCCCTAACCGCACTTGGTGTATCCGATTGGAGAAGGCGCGCGCAAAGCAGAGGCGCCTGGCGAGAGCTGATGAGGTCGGTAGAAATCCGGACACGGGTTGTCACGGCCACCTAAGTAAGTAAGTAAGTAATTATTAAACACTCTGATTTGCGCGCGCTTTCTCTAATCGGATACACCAAGTGCGGTTAGGGCTTCCTCGGCCTGGTCCATCCATCCATGGTCTCCCTCGTCGTCGTTGACCAGCGGCACTCGCCTCGAGCACCTTTTTCGCTGTAGCTTTGTCTTCCATAAGTTGGACATGACCCAGCCAGCGTAGTAGCTGCACAGTTATACGCCAAACTACGTCAATGTCATCGTAGAGCTCATACAGCTCGTGGTTCATTCGGATGCGATAGTATCGCCGACTCGAACAGGACCGAAGATTTTGCTAAGAACTTTTCTCTCGAACACCCCCAGAGCGGCTGCGTCAGTTTGCGAATTTACCCATGCCTCAGTGCCAAAAAGCAGCACAGGTATAATGAGCGCCTTGTAGAGTGTTAGTTTTGTCGATCGAGAGAGGGCTCTGGAACTTAGTTGCTTACTGAGCACTGTGCCCGTAGTAGCACCTATTAGCAATTATTGTTCTTCGCTTTATCTCCAGGCTGATTTCGTTGTTGTTATTAATGGCGGTGCCAAGGTATACAAACTCCTTGACTAGTTATAACTGCCGGATGAAAAGTGTGAGTCTAAATGCTGCGCTCCCTTGCTTGTAGCCAGCATATACTTTGTTTTACTCTCATTTATCGTCAAACCCACTTTGGTTGATTTCATTTCGATAGCGGTGAAAGCAGCCGTAACATCTCTCTTGGTTCTGCCGATAATATCAATATCATCAGCGTACGCAAGGGGCTTGACACCTTTGTAGAAAATGGCGCCATTACGATGCACACCGGCTTTTCGTACGATCCCCTCCATGCTAATGTTGAAGAGATCGCAATACAGTGGATCGCCTTGTCTGAAACCTCTTTCGGTATTTAGTGTTTCGGAGAGGTATTTTCCTACCTTGACGGAGCTGTGTGTGTTGCTCAACGTCATTCTGCAAAGTCTAATCAACTTTGCAGGTATACCGAACTCAGACATTGTTGCGTATAGGTAATCACTTCTCGGGCTATCGAACGCAGCTTTAAAATCGACAAAGAGATGGTGTGTGTCAATTTGATTTTCGTGGGTTTTCTTCAGGATCTGCCGTAGCGTGAAAATCTGGTCTTTGGTGGACTTTCCAGATCGAAAGCCACACTGATAAAGTCCAATCAGTGTTTTTGAAATCGGCTATAATTTTTCACACAGTTTGTTTGAGAGAACCTTATATGCGATGGAAATAAGACTGATGCCTCGATAGTTGGCGCATATTGTTGGGTCTCCTTTCTTATGTATAGGGCAAAGTACGCTGAGATACCAATTGTCGGGCATGCTTTCCGCTAGCCATATTTTGCTGATGAGCTGATGCATGCGCCTTATCAATTCATCGCCTCCGGCTTTAAGCAATTCAGCTGACAGGCCGTCAGCACCCACTTCTTTATTGTCTTTGAGTCGTTGGATATCAACTCGAACCTCTACATGGATAGGTGGTGGTACTTCCACTCCGTCATCGTTAATTGGTGGCACTGAATTGCTCTCTCCATGGGTGGCATTGGTGGAATTGTCGCATGTATGTAAATTGGAGAAGTGCTGTCTCCACAATCTCAGCACATACTGTATATCAGTATTCAGATCTCAATTTTTTGTCTCTACAAGTGAATGCTCCGGGCTTGAAACCTTGGGTTAGACGCTTAACCTGTTGATAGAATTTTCGTGCATCCTTCTTGGCCTGGTATACCTCTAGTTCCTCACGCGCACGCTTTTCCTGCTCTCTTTTATTTCGTCTGAATAGGCACCTCTCTTCCTTCCTCTTTTCGCTGTAGTAGCGGCGTTTTTTAATGCTGCCGCGATGCGACACTCCTGATCGTGCCATTAGTTCCGAGGTTGCGGGCGCCGGAAACCAATGCCTTTTTCAACAGCAGCGCACATAGAGTGGGATATATGCGCCCAAAGTCCGCCAGTGTTGTCGGGTTCAGAGGTTGGTTGGTTGAGCTTATTCGAGAGTTGAGCGGAGTAGGCCTCGGCAGTCCGTTGTACTTGCAGCTTAGCGACATCTAGCTTTCGTAGCATTCCTGTGCGTATGTTCTTCTCATTGCATAGTCGCATGCGGATTTTGGCTGCAACAAGATAGTGGTCGGAGTCAATGTTGATCCCCCGAAATGTACGCACATCTTTAACACTATCGGCATGCCTTCCGTCGATTACAACATGATCAAGTTGGTTTCTCGTTTTTTGATCCGGGGACAGCCAGGTGGCCTTGTGGATATCGATGTTTCGCGCGGTGGCGAAGTCGATCAGTATTAGACTGTTCGTTGTTGGTCGCATGAAGACCGTTGTTCGTGGAGGTCGCATGAAGACTAATCTGACCGACAGGGGGGCCAAAGATGCCTTCCCTTCCGACGAACGAACGAAGGACGAAAATGGCCAATTGAAAAATTAATTCAATTGAAAAAATGTTCTGTATCAGATGGAGGATTCGAACCAGGGTTCTCTGGCGTAAGAGTCACACACTCTACCCACTACGCCACGGCCGCCACTTATCTTAAATGACTTAACAACATCTCAAAAATATGCAAAAAAAGTTTTATAAAGATATCTTGAATATTAAGAAATTTTTAAAAGCTTGAAATGAGACCCGCGCGTGAGTTCGATATAATATAAAAATTAAGTTACTACAGCGGCTATTTTATTATATAATTTATTTTATCTGCTCAAGCCGGTATATATTTGAGAAGAGGAACATTCCAAAAAAATGTTAACAATAATTTTTTTGTATGCATTTAAAGTGATTTAATTAAGTTTTGAACACTAACGTGTTCGTATTATTGGCTTCGTATAATTTTAAAGTTGTTTTTCTCAAAACTAAGTTTTTCAAAACTTCGGGCAACCTAGCTCAAAGGATAATTGACCGATCCTTACAATGCTTGGGAGGAAATTTTTTAATAACATTTTAACCAATCTAAATGATTTTTAAAATAGGCATTTAAAATCATTTAATTCAAAAATTAAAACAAAAACATAGGTAAAAAATGCAATATTTTTATTCCAAGTAGGTATTAATAGTATTCCAACAGAAGTAATTTTCGACTTGGATTACAAAACTCTCCGAATTGGGCAAGACTTTTTGTATAACACCTTTTTTAGAAGGCTTTGAAATATTATCAGTTAATTTTTCAAGTATTCAAATTTAAAAATCTTTTCCCGTTTTTTTGTTTTAAGGCTTAGTCATCTGACGTGACGTTACTGGAGTAACGTTACTTAAATTTCCATTGTTATTCAATTGGGTAATTAAGAAATTATGTAATTAAGGTGTAATATACGTGTAGAAACCAAAAAAAGCAGCCTTTTTAAAAAAAAAAATTTAGATACAAGGAGTTTTTATTCTTTTCAAATTTTTTCGGCTTATTGTACATAAAAAATACTTCATAAAAATATTTTTTTTTTAAAATAATTTTCAGGCTTCTATATAGAGGGCGCTGAAAAACACATGTATCGCATGTATTCGCATGTATCTGAAATAAAAAAATCATGTGTCATTTTAAAGTACAAATCACTAATACGGCATCCCCCCTACGAAAGACCCCCGGAGGGTATTTTTAAAATTATGGCCAAAATTAAAATAAAAAGTTAAAAAAAGAGATATATTTCCGCGCGCTTTTTTGTCTAAAAAGAAAAAATAGTAGGTACTTGAATTTAGGGAAGATGCTTAAAGGGCAAAATTACGAACAAAATGCCATAAGATTCATTTAAATTGAGCCAATAGATTTCGAGTTATCTATCGAACCGTTTTAAAAAAACTAGTTTCGAGGAAATTAAAGCTTTCGTTTTTTGAACTTTTGCATGTATTTTTAAATTTGGTTGATAAACTTACTATTATTTATCTGCAATGCCACACGCTGAAAAAAATAGGCCTTCCCAAACATAATTTGCAGGAAGTATAATATGTGCAAATAATTATAATTGGTTCCACATATATTATGATTAATTAATGCAATTTTTCCTTATATATACAGGGTGTCCCACAATTGAGTGCAACTATTTACGGAGCTGAAAGGTTATGTCGAGCTCAGCAAAAAATCGTATGGAAGGGGGGTCTATTTTCAAATTCTTAGGAGCTACAGGGTTAATTAATATTTCACGACTTTGATTCACGTTATTGTTTCTAGCAGAAAAACTAACTAACATAAAACTTATTTTGGTAGCTCATTTTAAGGGCAATGAAATCATCTTTCCAACGGTATATCAACAAACCCCACTTACTTAAGTTTTACCGAGCGGTGCTTGTGTGAACATGATACCAATCGATTGAAACTACCAAATTTCCAGTTTAAGTGCAAATTTCTCAGAATTTCCCGTAATAAATGAAATTTTTTTTAGGATCAGTTTTGTAATCTATTCAATTTTATTTTCAATGACACCAAAAACATAAACATATATTAAAAAATAAAAAAGTTGGCTGTACTAAAAAAGTTATACTTATTAGAAACAATGATATTATCTGCTGCATAACGAATTGTAATGTCATTATTTATCATTATTTTCTAATAAGTATAATTTTTTAGTACAGCCAACTTTTTTATTTTTAAAGAACTGCTAACATAAAATGTTCATCTTAACCTATTTTATACACGTGTATTGTGTCTCTGTTGCGCCTCTGCGTGTGGAATGCAGCAAAAGTTTCTTCAGTATTTTGATAAAAGTTGTTCTTTATGTCCAATAATGTGTTTTGAATTTCCTATAATAAAAGGGACCGCCGTGATGCCGGGTTTTGACACCAAAAAATGTTGAATAATTTGCGACGAAAACATTTTTATTTTAATTTTAGCAAAGAACAACCTTTATTCCACACGGTCGAAATCAAAAAAGAAAAGTTAAAAATAAAATGTTCAAGAGCATACTTAAGAGTAAGAAAAAAAAAACAGATAAAAAAAAGAGAAGGAGAGAGAGAGAGAGAGAGAGAGAGAGAGCACGCACGTTATTCTTATTATCAAACAAGTTTTTGACCCATTGGTGAATATGAATATACATAATTTTAACTGTGGTGTGTGCTAATCAGTAAAATTTAACTTAAGACTTAAGACCTGAAGTTCGAAGTGATAATTATAATACATAACAATCGTATTATAAAACAGATTTTCTATGGAAAAGAGTATTGCTTCTCCTGTCTTGCCTATTTGTGTGATTTTTCGTGACACAAAACGGAGCTGTTAGTCTTCAAAAATGTGTTATTAAAAATGCAAAAATGTATACAAAAACATATGAGATTATGAAATATTTTATAAATAGTTTAATATAACTATACGCAGCGTTGCCGTTTTCACTTCGATCGAAGTTTTTCACCTCACTTTTATGTCGAACACTTCCACACATCCTCTCTTGTGGAAACACTTTGATTTTAAGTGGTAGAATCTGTTTTTCTTTATTAATTTATCTCTTAATATTTTGAATTATTCGCATTTAAAAGGCAATAAATGTCTTAATGTTGAAAAGTAAATGAATAGCTTTTGCTTTTACAGTTTGCAGTTCTATTTCACAATTTGTACGCAAATTATGAAAGGAGTGAATTTCAAAGATCCAGTTTTGAGAGCAGTACAAATTTTGGATACAAGTTCGTTGGGTAATAGTTTGGTGTACTTCATAAAATGTTTTCCTAATCTTATCGACAAAAAAGATATCGATTGCCTAGAAAGAGAAGACGTCTTCGGATACTAAATGAATTTGTATGAAAAGAGTTTTCGTTCAACGTTTTAAATTAGAAAATGTCAAACTTACCACATAGTAGTGTAACAGCAGAAAGAGTATTTTCACAAACCAAACATATTAAAAATCCAACAAGAAATAGTTTCAAAGTTAGAACCATAAATTCGATAATGCTAATAAAAGTCTAGTTTCTAAATGATAATTATTTTGATTGGATTCTCTCTAATTTGTCAAAGCATATCAAACATTGATGTTTACTACTAAAACCGAAAAATAGCTGCGTGTAAATCAAAAAAAGTAATGTAATTTATTCTTCATAAACCCTTTCAAACTGGATGTTGAAAATATTTTCTTTAACATTATTCATTTAAACATATACTATTGAAGTAAGTGGTTGAAATATACTTTTTTTTCTGATTAAATTTTTTTATGGATTTAATTTGTTTTTTCGTCATTTATTATTACAAATATGTAATAATGTTAATTCATCTAAAAATGTACCTAAAGAAGTATAATAAATGTTTATGTTAAAAGACAAATTAACTCAATTCTTTTTAACATTTCAAAAAGTCTGAAAACACTTCCATCTTGCAGCCGATTCGACTTCGTTTTAAAATTCTCGAACACTGACCATATGTAATTGTAAATGCATAAAAAAAATTTTTTTTTTGTTTTTGTGCTCTGTCTTTCGTTTCTTTTAATCCTTAGGAAAAAAGTAATATAGTAGTCAGTAACTAATTACTACAATTTTCAAGTAATTAGTAACATAATATTATTACTTTAAGGTATACAGTAGAGACTCAAAAAAGTTAAAACTCGCAAAAGTTAATTCTACGGAAAAGTTAATCAGGCTTCTGCCCCCACAGGAGACTCTAAAAAATTAACTTTTGCGTTAACTTTTCCGAGTTTTTTTCACCCTTTTGTTAATTTTTTTTTATCTAGCATCAATTGTCACTCTGTGGATTTTCGCAAGATAGAGCAAAACGCAAAAACAATTGGTATTGACCGTTATGGAGAAGAACATAGTTGCAAAAATGTTTGGCCACAGATGATTCAGATGATGACAATTTTACTGACACCTAAAATCTGCCACATAAAATCAATTGGAAAAGAGTCATTGTCAATTTGAATCACCTTACATGGAGCAAGAGCGATGATTTTGATTGTCAACTATCAATTATCACTTTAGCCGATTTCACCCCAGAGTTTGTTTCATGCAACGATGCAATATGTGCAGTAAACACATTGATGTTTCACAGGTTCTCGAACTACGATCGGTTATAGTAAAATAAATCCGATATAATAAAATCGAAAAGTTTGAAATAATCTTTTCACTGGTAGAAAGACCAATTAAATGTCATCCGAATAAATTTTTTATAACTATTTCTTGTATTTAATAAGCTATTGTATGAAATTCATATGAAAAAAGTCTGATTTATCAAAAAAATATACATATATCTTCTATATATATAAAAATGAATGTATGTATGTGGGAATGTGGGTATGTGGGTATGTGGATATGTGTGTATATCACGTATAGACTCCAAAACCACCGAACCAAACTCTATGAAATTTTGAGATATACTGGAGCAACATTCGGGAAGTGTTCCTGTGAAGTTTGGTGTTGATTGGGCAAGGGGGCGTGGTACCTCCCATACAACCCAAATTGGCTCTATCGCCCACAAACCAAAAAAATTGCTATATATCAGACGGTTTTAATCATATAAAACTTAAATTTGGTTATTTTGTTCAGATGGTTACTTTCGGTGACTGTACAAGAAATGGGCGTGGTCACACTATATCTACGCCCACTTTTCAGCAATTCTTTTAATTCCTAAAATGTTCAAGTTTTGATAGTGAATCTTGATATGCAGGTGCTATGCATACAAGTGGCAGTCACTATGTAAATATAAACGTTGTCACGCCCACTTTTACCGCCCACAAATAAGTAAAAATGCTTTATATCAGACGGCTCTTGCCATAGAAGGCTAAGATTTGATAATTTAGTTTATATGATTACTCTCCGCCAATATACAAAAAATGGGCGTGGCCGAACTATATCTACGCCCACTTTATCGGAATCATGCTTATTCTTGAGTTGTACACGTTTTGATAGTGAATCTTAGTATGCAAGTGCTATGGATCTAAGTGGCAGTCACTATGTAAATATAAACGTTGTCACGCCCACTTTTACCGCCCACAAATCAGTAAAAATGCTTTATATCAGACGGATTTTGCCGTAGAAGACTACGATTTGGTAATTTGGATCGTATGGTTACTGTCGGCCAATGTATAAAAAATGGGCATGGCCGCACTATATCTACGCCCACTTTATCGAAATCATGCTTATTCCTGAGTTGTACACGTTTTCATAGCCAATCTTGGTATGCAGGTGCTCTGTGTGCAACTGGAAGTCATTATGTAAATAAAAATGTTGTCACGCCCCCTCTTACAGCCCACAAATCAGTAAAAATGGTTTATATCAGACGGCTCTTGCCGTAGATGACTAAGATTTGGTAATTTAGTTCATATGGTTACTGTCGGTCAATGTATAAAAAATGGGCATGGCCGCACTATATCTACGCCCACTTTAGCCTGCATAGCCAATCTTCGTATGCAGGTGCTAAGGGTGCAAGTGGCAGTCACTTTGTAAATATAAACGTTGTCACGCCTACTTTTACCGCCCACAAATCAGTAAAAATGCTTTATATCAGACGGCTTTTGCCGTAGAAGACTAAGATTTGGTAATTTAGTTCATATGGTCACTGTCGGCAACTCTTTAAAAATGGGCGTAGTCGCACCATATCTACGCCAACTTTTTCGAAATCATGCTTATTCCTGAGTTGCACACGTTTGATAGTAGCACTTGATATGCAGGTGCTCTAAGTGGCAGTCAATATATATATATAAAATTTGCCACGCCCACTTGTACCACCCACAAAAAAAACAAAACGAAATGGCCAATTTCAGTCCTTGAAAGTACTTTAACTGAGCTTCTTATGATCAATTGTGTTGAGAGTGTTGTGGAATGTTTGAACACAATTGATCGAGAACTGGACCTACATGTTTTATGCCGACTCCGAACGGCTTACGTTCTCAAGAAGCTTTTCATGGCAGTTTTTATTCTCTGAGGTTTGCCATTGTCTGCAGAGAGATGACGGCCGAACAGAAAAATTAATTCAATCGAAAAACTTTCCGTGTCAGGTGGGATTCGGACCAGGGTTCCCTCGCGTATGGGCCACACACTCTACCCGCTACGCCACGGCCGCCACTTGGTTTCTTTTTACCCACAAATTAATAGAACTTCTATAAATCAGACGATTCTCATCGTTAAATACTAAAATATGGTTATTAATTTCATACGCTTACTCTCGACAGCCTTGCAAAAATTGTGCATGGTAGGACTATATCTGTGCCCACTTTTCAGAAATAATTTTATTTAATTTATTTATTTACTTATGTATTAATGTACTATAGTTCATTACAATTTAAAAATTATAACTAAGTTAGCTGCCTGGGCTATCGGTTAGAAATAATTTTAATTCCTGAGATGTGAACGTTTTGATAGACAAACTTGGTATGTAGGTGCTATGGGTCAAATTGGCGTTCACTTTATATATAAATGTTGCTACGCCTACTTTCAATGCCCACAAATCCATAAAAAGGATATATATCAGACTTTTTTACAGTAAAAGACTAAAACTTGGTAGATTAGTTCATATGGATACTGCCAGAACTCTTAAAAAATGGGCGTGTCACACTTTATTTAAGACGACTTTTCAAAAATCATTGTAATTTCTGAGCTGTACGCGTTTTGATAGTGGAACTTGGTATATAGGTGCAATGGGACCAAGTGGCGGTCACTTTATATATAAATGTTGCCATACCTACTTTTTCTGCTCATCTATCTATCTGTAAAAAATGTATGTATGTATACTAAGGCTGCTCACAAAAAAAGGTGTTCGGGTCGGTTCCTCAAAATAATGCTTTATGTTATGATGATTCCCCAAATATTTCGACTGTAGCGATAGTCATCCGTGAGCTGGAATGGTTTGAAATAAAAAATAAAAAAAACAAAAAGGAAATGGCCATTTCAGACTTTGACCGAGCTTCTTATGCGTGCGTGTTGTGAAATGTTTGAACACAAATGATCGAGAACTGGATCTACAAGGCTTATGCCGACTCCGAACGGCTTATGTTCTCAAGAAGCTTTTCATGCCACATTTTACTCTCTGAGGTTTGCCATTGTCTGCATAGAGATGGCGGCCGAACAGAAAAATTAATTCAATTGAAAAAACTTTCTGTGTCAGATAGAATTCGAACCTGGGTTCTATGGTATACAAGCCTCGCACGTCAACCAGTATGCCACGGAATGGTTTGAAAAATTCTGTAAAAATCGAGTTTTTTATAAAAATATTTACTGGCGCGGTAGTTAAAAATAACAAACGGTCAGAAATAATAGTAATTAAAAAGTTCTTCCAATCTGCACTAATAAATTTTAAATTTTTACTCTACTCTATAAATTTAAATTTTTTAACTTTTTTTTTTGTATTATTTTCACTAAAATGCAAATTAAATTTTTTTTTTGTTTTGCCATTTTACTTTTAGTCAAATAAATTATCTATGGATGATAAAATAAAGTGTAAAGTGAATTGCTAAATTTAATGAAATTACAAAAAAATGTACACATTTTTAACATTGTACAATTTATTTGACTAAAATTAGTTTAGGAAAAGATTCGTTTGAATTTTAGTGAAAATAATATGAAAAAAGTTAAAACAATCCAAAAAATCCGCATTATCTTTGGTCCAACGGAAATATAAGATTTTTTGATGCAAAATTTTTTCCATTACTCTTATTTCTGACCGTTTGTTTTTTTCTAACTGCCATACCAGCCAATATTTTTAGTCGCAATATTTTGTGGATCATCATAACATAAGCCATGGATTATTTTGAAGAACGAGACTGAACAAATTTTTTTCTAAAGAGCGTGAGGCGACTTAATGTATATACGTATGTGGGTATATGTGTATATCACGTAAAGACTTCGAAACCGCTAAGCCAATTTTTATACCAAAGCGTTGAGAGGGTTCCTGTGAAGTCTGTTGCCGATCGTAAATACACCTAAAATTTTCGATTTCGAACAGTTTTGTAATTATAGGTCGCAAAGCCTCGGAATTCAGTATTCGACCTCAATTTACACATGCCGTTGCACAGGTAACATTTTATGGGTGTTGGACGAGGGGCGTGGTACTTTTTCCGCACCCAAAATTTTCGGTATAGCTTTCGAAATAAGTCACACATTAATAAACTCGGTAAGAACTTACTATAAAAGCATGGCTTCACTAAAGCTACGCCCTCTTTTAGGGGATAAGCGCTGAGCGCAGCGAAGCGCGCCGGGTATAAGCTAGTACATATATAAATTGTATTATTGTCCTTAAAAAGTTAAAAATTCACAAAAGATGACAGAGCCAAAAACAAACAGGTTAACTTTTGTGAGTCTCTACTGTAATATACGTGTAAATTTAAAAAAAAAAAAACAAATTATTTGCTTGCTTGATGTGTTCTTTATAGTTTCTAGAATATACGTAAATGTTTTTAAAACGATACGTGGCATTGCAAATTAAATAATAGTAAGTGTATCGACCGATAAAATATATGCGAAATTTCGAAAAACAAAAGCTTTAAACGCGATTTCCTCGAAACTAGTTTTTGTAAAACGGTTCGATAGCTAACTCAAGACCTATTGGTTAAATTTCAATGAATCTTATTGCATTTTTTTTTTATATTTTTCCTTTAAGCATCCCTCCTAGATTCAAGTAGCCATTGTTTTTTGTTTTTTTTTTTTATAGACAAAAGAGCGCGCGAAATTCTCTCTTTTTAACTTTTTACTCTAACTTTCGCCATAATTTTCAAAAACCCCCCCGGGCTGTGCGTAGGGGGATGCTTAATCAGTGGTCTGTACTTTAAAATGATATTTGATTTTTTTTGTTTCAGATACAAGGAAAAGGTCATATCGAAAAGCCATCGAAGTGTTTTGGATATCCTTTTTAAAGCGGATTTAAAAATAATTTTAAAATATAAATTATTTTAAAAATAAAGAACTTTTTATAAAGTAATTTTTATGTATAATAAGCTGTATAAATTTAAAAAAAAAATTAGAACTTGTATCTAAACATTTTTTTCGAAAAAATCTTGTTTTATTTGAATGTTACACGTATATTATACCTAAAAGAGTCAGTAATATGTAATAAGTAACATATTACTTTCCAAAGTTATATGTTACTGTGGTTTTTAGATTCAAAGCTGTTCGATATCAAAAATTTGGCTTATGAGAGCGGAGCCACGCCCCATTGTCCAATGCCTGTCCAAGTCTTCTATAAGAAAGACACCACCAATTACAAACTTCATTCAGAGTTTCAATATTCTGTGACTTTTACTTTCATATCTATTCGATATCAAAAATTTCACTTATATGGGCGGAGCCACATCCCCTTGTCCAATGCCCGTCCAAGTCTTCTATTAAAAAGACATCACCAAATGGTAGCTCCATTCGAGAGTTTAAATGTTCTGTGACTTTTACTTCCAAGGCTATTCGATATAAAAAAATTGGATTGTGTGGGCAGAGCCACACCCCCTTGTCCAATGCCCGTCCAAGTTTTCCGTTAAAAGGACATCACCAAAAGGACATATCGAAAATGTGACTTGTATGGCTGAAGTCACTCCCGTTTTGCATATGAGGGTGAAAAATACTTTACAACCTATTCTCATACGTAATAAAGAGCTATAAAAAAATTCATTAAAATCGGTCGAGCCGTTTCAGAAGAGTTCGGCCGCAAACATTGTGACACGAGATTTTGATATATTAGATTTAATTAATAATATATATGTACATACATATTAGGTTGAATTAAAATTTGTCACAAAATTTTCACCCTGAACTTTTTATAAAAAATAGAAGAAACAATTTTCATTTTGTGACGAAAGTACATGATTTACAATAAAACTTCGAAAGTTATAGCTGCCAAATTTTACTAATATCCAACAGATTTGAGAAACAACTTTAAATTATCCTCATATAATAAATTTTAACAGAGGTATTTCAAATATTTACTATAACAATTTTAATTTGTAACCTTAAACTTCATCGTAAAATTAACGCTGTGGTAAGTAAAGCAAACAAAGTGGAATAAATGAAACAAAAACAGGACATAAGGATTGTCGAGTGGGTTTTGATAGCTATAACAATTTTTATAAAATAAAAAAATAAGTAAATAGAGCCGCCGACACTCATGCACTTTACCACAAAAGCAATCGACAGCCTATGCCGATGATAGCGTGTGTGTGTTTGTATGTATTTTGTGTGGTTGGAAGAGAACGCATGGAAAACCATGTTTTTTATTTTAGTTATTTTTTACGTTTGGTTAAATCGCCATATGTTTGCAGAAAAATTTTAAAATCCTGAAAAGCATATCTATTGACAAGTTAATCGTCCACCCACTGAACGTTTCTGGATGTACTAGAACAAAATTTCATCATTTCAACTTGGATATCAAGTTGACGTTGTTTATACTGATTTTTCCAATGCATTTGATAAGGTTCCACATAGTGTTTTACTAGCCAAACTTGCTAAAATGGGTTTCTATTCAAATTTTTTGGATTGGATTCAGTCTTACCTTCATAACAGAGTGTCTTTTGTAGAGATAGAGGGAGTTAAATCCTATAAATTTATAGCGTCATCTGGAGTGCCTCAAGGCAGTATACTTGGACCTTTGCTCTTTTCATTGTTTATAAATGATGTTAGTAAATGTTTTCATTCGGTAAAATTTCTACTATACGCTGATGACTTAAAGCTATTCAGTTATATTACTGACTTAAATGATGCTGCTCTGTTACAGAGAGATCTTAGTAACCTACTTTCTTGGAGCTTGTTAAATTTTTTACCATTAAATTTGAATAAGTGCTTTTCAATGATGTACTCTAAGTGTAATAATCTTTTAAATTTTTCGTATTCCATCGATGGTACTCCCCTAGTGAAAGTCAATACCATGAAGGACTTAGGAATAATTTTTGATTCTAAGTTCACTTTTGTTAATCACATAAATTATGTTGTTCCAAAATCATATTCTTTACTTGCTTTTGTGCGTAGAAACTGCTCAGAATTTTCTGACCCTCATACCCTTATTAGTCTCTATAACTCATTTGTAAGATCAAGGTTAGAGTATGCTTCCTTCATATGGAGTCCTTTCTACATAATTCATTCTACTCGCTTAGAGAAAATCCAGAAATCATTCTCTAGATTTGCGCTACGTTCTATAAATTTTACAGAACCTCTGCCATCATATGATGCTCGTTTATTGCTATTGGGATTGAAAACACTGAAGACTAGAAGGAAAATTCAGTCATTGACATTTATTCATGGTCTTTTTTCGGGGTATATCGACTGTGAACAGCTATTGCAATTTTTAAATTTTAATATTCCGGCTAGAACGTTACGTAATTATTCGCTATTCCATTCCGAAATTCATAGAACTCTATATGCTCTTAATGAGCCTATTATTCGTGCTTTAACTTTGTTTAATGAATTATCTATTGATAATAATTTAGATCTCTCTGTCTCGAAATTATCTTTGAAGAACAAACTTAACTCTATTTTTCGTATTTAATTTTTATTATCTTTATGGTTTTTCTTTATATCTTAGTCTTCATTTATTAGTGAATTCATACTGTACATTTTTTTTAAACTTATTTTTATATTAGTATTTAAGTTAATTTAATTTTAAGTAGTCTGTAAGGATGTGTTATCCAAAGACTTTAATGAATAAATAAAATTAGCATTCGTGTTGACAAATATTTGATTTACCGCAATTTCAATAAACACCTTTTAAGCTGATAATGGCTGCAATAAACAAGAAACCTATCATATAACTCGGGCATTCCATATTGATACAGCGCGCCTCTTGCAAGAAAAAATAAAGGAACAAATTTTATCTTTTGTAGTTTTCGAGATATGGCACTATAACAATCGAAATTTGCAGAATTTTTCGATTTTCATAGTGCTAAAATTATAGATTTCTCACCTCCTGGTTAGCTTAGAGACATTAATGAGAATCTTTTCAAAGAGGAGGAATAAAACCCAATTAAAAAGATACCTTGAATGTGATATCCTTGTAAAAGATACCAAGGGCAAAAAATATATATGTTATCCTTCGATTACAAAAATATGCAATAAATGTTCTTATTGCTGGAGCGTTTTCACGCGTTGCTGTTTTGGTCCAATCGAACCAAAATTAGTAGTTCTATTTTTGTAAAATAGGTTTTGGTAATTTGGTTTATTTCCTGCGATTATTCCGAATTTTTGGTAGCAAAAATTAAGCAATTCTGTAGATTAAAATTTTTGATTAATATTTTTTTAAGAATTTGCTGATCTTGAAAATATGATTAAGAACAATCGAGTGATGTTTTCAGTTCTTTCAAGAATACTGTTAAATAAAGAATACTGTCAGTTAAAATTTTAGGTATATTGTTTTTTTTTTTGTTTTTGGAAGTATGGAAAAAGGAATAGAATTCTTTCTAAGAGGGTTTATTTGACACATATTGAAGTACGGAAAAATTGTTTTAATATCACTTTGATGCAAAATGGCGGTTACAAAGCCAAAAGGGAGGATGGATATTTTGTAGAGTATAAGACTTGAAGAAAAAATAACACAGCAATTTTAAATCTATATATGAGCCGTTATATTTGAAAGTGGAATAAGTCCACTTTTAAAAAAATATGAGTTAATGGTTATTTTAGTTAGATATAAGGATTCCCCTTTTATATTTTTAATTACACATTTAATGAATCTCGATTTCGCCATATATTAACCGTACCTAATAATATTTTTTTTGAAAGTGGTATAAGTTCACTCCAAACAAGTAAAGAAAGGTTTTATCGCAATTATTATTGTCAATTATGACTTCAGTGTGCACCAGAGAATACGATATGAGAATATCGAAATGTGATATTCGAAAACATTTCTGCCGGTATTTGTGCAGTCGCCGTTGTTGTTGTCAGATTCTATACACTGGCTGAAACTGGTTTGACTGTTTTTTATAATAAATTCTGC
Source organism: Coremacera marginata (assembly GCA_914767935.1). Lineage (NCBI taxonomy): Eukaryota > Metazoa > Arthropoda > Insecta > Diptera > Sciomyzidae > Coremacera > Coremacera marginata. The sequence continues at coordinate 77,394,619 of OU612045.1, forward strand.
ACAATGTTTACATTTTGCATTAATATATTCTATACTGGTTTGACTGGTTTTTGTGTTATTGAAATAAATTTTCACAATGTTTACATTTTTGGCTGGACGGGCTTGCATGGATTTATTTCAATAACACAATTAGATATTTTAGATATTAGATATTATTTTCAGGATATGTATGAAAATAAATGTTTTTTTCCGAATTTCTTTGTTTTTAATTTTTTTAGGTCAAATAGGAAATTTTTTATATAATTCAATTTATGAAATTTTCCAAAAATTTCATAATTGAATTTGTTCAGTATGTACAATGTTACATTTTTTTGGCTGCTTTTGCTTGCATAGATTTATTTCATTTCATTTCATACTTATTTCAAGTTGAAGCATGAAAATACGAAATGTTATTTTTTCAAAGTTTTTAATTATCTCAACTTAATGGAATTTATTTTGTTTCTTAAAAAAAATTGGAATGAATAAAATTTTTTTTACCACATTTTTTGCCTGCTTGCTGGTATATGGCATGCATTTATTTCAATATTCCAATTAGATATTTGCAAGATTCAGGTATTTGCATGAAAATATGAAAGGATTTTATATATATTTTTTAATATTTGTAATTACCTTCATAACATTTTTTTTAGGTCAAGAAGAAAATCTTGCATTTAATAGCAGCAAATTTAAAAAAAAAAAAAAAAAGAGTAATAATCAAAGCGCCGCCTCCTAGCCGAGAACCCGGGCATTTTGCTTACAAGGGAAACTCTTAAGCAGTCGGCCACAAATCAGTTGAAGTAATTCTTTCTTAACAACAAATAAGAGCAAAATGCATGTGTGTGGGTAGCTGAAATGGAAGAAAGAAATTTGCATGCATCATTTGCAGGAATTCTAATCAGTCGACTGGTTTGACTGATTTTTTTGTTTTTGCGACTGCTTGGATTTTTTTGCTGCTTCTCAGCAGCTTTTTTTTTATTTTTTGGGTGGATTTCGTCGATAGTCAGAAATGATATTTTTATGATTTTGTCTATTTTGAAGTATGAAGGTATAGAAAAATCGCTATAACTTCTTTATTTCTGATTAGATTGAAATGCACCCAAGGACAAAATGTTAGCTAATTTTACCATATTTAACATGAATACATTTACAATTTTGTTTTACTAAACTTACTTATTTATTTTCTATCTCTATGTTCTAGTTTCTATGTTGAAACTGTGTAACTAAACTAACTAAACGAATAAATATGAATAAAACGCTGAAAAGAACGTGTTGTAAGGAAAATATTCGTGCACGTATAAAATACAAATTTATTTCAGCTTCCGAATTAGATATTTGCAACTTTCAAATAAATAACTTCAAGGTATTTATTTGACAAATTGAAGTATGAAAATATTATATCTGATATTTTTCAATGTTCTAATTATATGCGTGCACCTGTTATTGTTATGAGCTATTTGAGCTGCAAATGATATTTTGCAGATTTTTCTGGCGTCATAGCAGAATTTTTGGAAAACTCCAAATATGAATCTGCAAGATGAATTGCAGTTGGCTGTACTTTTTATTATAATAGGCATGTCATAGATCAGTTGAAAGCTCATAGCGTCGCATCATCGAATCGTTCGTGCAATCGTGAATTTTATATTGTGTCTATTTGTTTTGCTTTATCTGCTTAAAATGTCCCTTAATTGCTTATTAAAGAGTTGTCCGGGAGTGAGCCCAGGGGGAAAAATAAGGCTGTTCCAATTTCCCACCCACCAACCCGACTTATTGTCGAAATGGTTGGAAAACTTGGGTGTGGAGAAATCGGAATTAAACAGCAACAGCCGATTGTGTGCACGCCATTTTGACGCCTCGTGCCTTGGTTCGATGAGGTTGAAACTCGGTTCAATACCAACTCTGTGCTTACAATAGTACAATAGAAATATTTTATATTTATAAATTTTATACATATTTTATACAAACATACATACATATTTTATACAAAGAAATACATTTGATCAAATTGGATATTTTTTATTTAAGATTATAAAAAATGAATAAAAAAATTAAAAAAATTCAAGAAAAAAAAACACTTTTTATTTTTGTGAAAAAAATCAAGTTTCAACAGTTATAACTAGGGTGCGGATTTTTATGCAGAAATAAATAAAAAATATGCACATAAAATATGCGCTTAAAATTTTGAATCATGCACTAGAAATTGAAAAATATTATTCTTTTACCAATTACACCGGTTTTCACAGCATTTTTAGCAATAGCATCAATTAAACTAATTTGAGTTTTTGAAAGGTTCCTTTCTTCTAATTAAGTGATAAATTCACTAAGAAATCCATATAAGCTAGTTGAATTTTAAGAGAAGGTAAATTCAATAATTCTTTGGTATTTTTAATAGAAAATGCATCTGAATCATCAAAATCGTTGACTACATCTTTGGAAAAATAGGGGCATCTAACAAAAATTAATAAAAATAAGCAAAATGTGATAAAAAATATGCAAATAACTGAAAATATGCAAATATTGTCGGCAATGCCAAAATATGCAAAAATATGCAAATCCATTTAAATGCCACTTTAAGGCAAATTCAATGATTCGTAAAGGTATTTAGTTCATTTTATTGTAGAGATACCCACAAAAAATATGAATTTGCATAAGAATCCGCACCCTAGTTATAAGTTTTTGATCCGATTTTCGGTTTTTTTAATTTTTTTTGCTCATAATAGCTCAATACTATTCATTCATTTCTTGTCTACAATTTTCAAAATTTGTACTTTTGGATTTTTGGGAATTTTTTTCGTAAAATTACTCAAACTCAAAATTTCTAAAAAGGCATTATTTAGCATTTAAATTTCGTAACCACCAAATTATTGAACGTAATTCTACCATTTTTTGTTTTTATATTAGGTATAGTCTTAGAAAATATTTTCATGGCATGTCGCTTAATTATTTTAAAGTTTGGACTTATGTGATTTTTTTAATAAAACAAGAAAAAAATGAGATTTTTTCCAAAAGTAAAAAATCTAACTCTGGTAATTTGAGTCCGATTTTCATGTTTGATAACTCATTTTAAAGAAAATTTAAATCAAAAACGATCTGCGTACCAGTTTTCTCCAAATTTTATGTCGACGTCGTTACTATCGCAAAAAAAAAACAAGGACCACTCTAATGTAAATGTACATGAATGCATATGTATGTATAATATAATATACATTGTATATGAGAATTTCCATTCTGGAGTTACGTATGATTTGTACAAAAAAATAATAAAAAAAATTAATGAAAAAGCCAAGTTTTTAAAATTTTTTTTTATATTTGCGTAGTAATTAAGTAGCACTATAATTTAATACATTCTGCTCCTCCTTGCATCAACCATTTTTTATTATTTTCAACCAATATATTGCATTTTTATAAAACAAAAACGTCTACGAAACATTTAGTAAACATTTACTAAAATGAAAAATTACATTTGTGAAACAGTTCAGACCATTTGATCATCATGGTAAATGACTTTTTGTTTAAATTGCTTAAATCAATAAAATTTAAATGTTTCTCTAAGATAATATCACCAAATAATAATTTTTTAACAACTTTTAATTTTCGTGTCACGGTGGTCTTTTTTCTGGAAATGCCCATATGCCTATTAGACTTGTTCATAGTTCTATGTAATTTGCTAAAGTATCTTCGATTTTCGCTCGCCTCAAAAAATCTAAATATTTGGACTATTAAAACTAAATTAAAAAAATGAAATACGTTCCAGTTTTTTGAAAATTGGAGCTTATTAAAATGAAATTTGGGACTATTTTAGAAAAACAGCACTATTTTCCCATATTTAATTAAAACAATTTGGAAATTCTAGTTATAAGAAATAACTTATATTTTTTTTTTATAAGTTATATTAAGAAATAACTTATGAAATTTTTTTATATATTTCCATCATATATTAGATAATACTGATGAGTTACAGCTGGAAATGCCAGTGCTGTACGCACACCAAACGTTAAGACGCTGCGTACGTAATTGTAACGTGCCAGAATGCGATAGCACTTCAGAGAATGTTCCTATTTACAGGTTCCCTGTGGATGCTGAGAGGAGACAGGCTCGGGTCGAAGTCTGCAACTTAGGGAACGTTAATATTAAGAATTTGTATATATGCGGCAAGCATTTCGACAAGGCACTTGTTAGACCTACGAAATGAAGTAAACTAGCTTTTCCTAAATTTTTTTTAAATAATTTTAACGAGCCCGAAGTTGCTCATGGGTCTATTGATTTAGACGAAGTCATTGAGAAGGAGTCAATTTGTGAGCAATGCCACAAGTTCTGCAAGCTTGCAGACTACTATAGAAAGGAAGTTCTGAAAAGTCAAGAAGAGCTTAAGGTACGAACGGGACAGCTCAAGAAGGAGATTGAGACGCTCAACAGAGAGAACTCTCTCCTTCAAAGAAAAGTTAAAGAGCTTGAGGACCGAAATTATATTCGTGCTATCGAACCTCTAAGTAAACCTCCAACTGCTGCCGCAGATTTTGCAAAGCTAATAACGAGACGTGGTTCGCACCACTATAGCGAGTCCACTAAGGAAATTGTGCAATCGCTCAATTACGTATCGTCTAAGGCTTACAATTTTCTGCGGCAACAGTTGAATTTCAATCTTCCCAGTCGGTCTTCTCTGTACAGGTGGCGCCCAGTTAAAATAATCCTCCCGGGGTTTAATGACTCAGTTCTCGAGAACTTGAAAAGAATGACCGTCAACATGCGCCCAGAGGCCAAAAACTGCGTTCTTCTGATGGATGAAGTATGTCTCCGAAGAGAACTGGAGTACAATCCATCAGAAGACCATGTTGACGGCTTCGTTGACCTGGGAGGAGGAAAGCGCACGAAAGCCCTTGCCAGTAAACTAATGGTTTTTATGGTCAAGGGCTTAAAGAACTCTCTTAAATTAGGAAAAATTAAGGACTTTGTAGCTTTCCTCACCAAATTAAAACTTCCCAGAGGAAAACGAAATGTCTGCATCGCGGGCTTAATATTTACATTGAACTCAATGGTGTCCTTGGTTCAAGATATGTTGGAAGAGCCAAACATTTCATTCGTCATGCTTGGACGATTGAACCAGGACCAAATCGAAAATTATTTCGCCGTGATTCGATCACAATTGGGTAACAATGTTAACCCATCAGTGCGAGAAGTGCAATACCTTTCAGCTAGGCTTCTTTCAATGAAGATGCTGACTCATCACAATTTGAATTGCGAGCCTGATAACGACATGATGTTAGATTGGAACTTCGACCATAGGGATGAATGTGTACGAATGCCTTCTTCGGATGAGGAAATTGCTTCGGGTGGAGTAGAGGAGGAAGCCATTGTTGATTCCGAAGAAGAGGAAGTGGAAGAAACGCCATTAACCGACGTAGAATCAGCCGTTGGCCGTTACTTTGTCGGTTATGGATTACGAGAGAAGCTCCTGCGTAAAATTAAATGCGAAGCTTGTGCATTGGATCTGGTCAAACTTGACCATATGCAGTTTGACAACGAGCATTTCATTTCGGTCAAAAATTACGGTGACGGTAAACTGTTCCTGAAGAATCCTACAGATAGGTTCTTTCAAATATGCGAACAACATTTGGCCATATATAAAAATATGTTTCAGAAAACTTGCCACCTTCCAAAGCTAAAGGAAAGAATAATGGTAGCTTGCGTTTATCAAACGAACCTTTCTCATCCCGATTGGTTTGATGTTGAAGGTGATTGCCTTGATCATAGATTGTATATTCTAGAGTTTCTGATTCTAGTTTTAATTAGAAAAAATTCTAGATGGTTGTGTAAAAAAACTGTTAATGATGAAGCTAAACGTTTAAAGAATAAGAGAGTTTTTAAAGAACTCAACAAAACTAACGAAAGCAACAAAGTTAGAAAATTTTTGGTTTAGATTTAGTGTACTATAAATAATTACAATTTTTGTCAAAATTTGTTCGTTTAGATTTTAGATTTTTAGCTTAACAGTTTTTTTATATATTTTACAATATACAATCAAGTCAATCACCTCAAGAACGGTTCGTAATCAACCTTTTGAAACATATTTTTTGCAAAATTCTTTGTTTTACCGGCGCTGTTATTTCTGTCCGAATATCTCTCAGTATGAATAGGTGAATGTCTGTGTATGTGTGTATGACTGTATCTATGTTTGTCTGTCTATCCTATTTTCGCTTGGCTGTAAGATATATATTGCATTTTCGATTTCATTTGTGTTCAATGAAAATAACATTGCGGTAAAGTAGGAATTTCGTCCTTTTGGGTTTTTTAAATTGGTCGGGAGCCCTATTGAGTCCATGGTTTTTTTTATTTATTAGAGCTCTTGTTTTGGGAAGTGTGTTAGGATCATTGTCATAGGGTTTCAGCCCTCAATAATATGTTTGACATTCGCTACGGTTGCCCGTCCGTCCGAATGTCCGTCCGTTTGTATGTAAGTTTTAATGAATGGTCGTATGACTGAATGTGTGTATGGAATATGTAAAGTATTCTTAACACTTTTAAAAAGTGAAAATATTTTTCAAATTAAACCTTTTGAGTTCTTCATCTTCTTCGCCTTTTTCCATATGCAATTTGCTCCTCAAACTCTTTATGTTTCTTCAAAACTCGTATCATAGGCTCTTTAAGCACTTTCAGAACTTTCTTCTGGCATTGTTCACAAACTTTCTCATTACAATGACCATTTGCAACTTTGGGCTCGTTACAATTATTTGTATTTTTCAAAATTTTCTATCATCTATTTCTGGTTTGAAATTTTTTCAAAACATAAATTATTTCTATTTTCCAAATTTTATATCATCTATTTCTGGCTTTAAATTTTTCACATTAATTTCCGTCGAAATGCTTGCCGCATATAAATTTTCCTAAGTTATTATATGACATAATAAGACTTCATTTTAGTTTGTAAGTTATTATATTATATAATAAGATTTCAGTTTACTTTGGAACTTATTATATGATATAATAAGAATGCACTTCACTTTTGAAGTTATTTTATTACATAATAAGATTTCACTTTAGTTTGTAAGTTATTATATTATATAATAAGAATTTCACTAACTTCACTATGGAAGTTATTATATGATATAATAAGATACCACTTTAGTTTTTAAGTTATTATATTGTATAATAAGCACATAATGGTCAAATACCACCTATATTTGACTCTAAAATATAGTTACAAGTGTCACGTACGTTTCAATGAAATTAAAAAATATTTTTTCAATGCACTTTTTTATTGAAATAATTGTACTTAATTTTGCATTAGCCAAAGTTGATACATATTCCACATATTTTCACATACATATTTTGTGAAGATAGTTTTTGAAAAATGTTTAAAATATTTTTATATATTATCGACATATATTCCTTAATATTTGAATAAATATACATTGGATTAAATGAAACATTTTGTATTATACATAAACAAAATTTTATATTTTATATTAAAAAATTTTGAAGAGTATTTAAAATATTTTATATATAATTTATTATTCAATATTTGATTATAATACATTGGATCAAATAAAAACTTGTACATAAATAAAATTGAATATACCTAATTTATATGTTTTTCTACATGTTTTTGTTTTGATTCGTTCTGTTAGAAAATTAATTTTATTAGAAAATTAGAAAAAAGCATGCATATGTTCCTCAATATTTGAATATATAATACATTGGATTAAATGAAACTTTTTACATAAATAAAATTTTATATATATGTTTTTCTCCTTGTTTTATTTGATTCTGTATAAAAATAAATTTTATTACAAAATTATAAACAAGCTTACAAAGTAATTTTAATTGTGCTTGTTATACGTTGGAAGTTGAAGTTTTTTTTCATAAATTTTATAAATCACAAAAATTTATCATTTGTATAAAAAATTATGAAAAAATACAAGTCTTTTTTCACATAAAATTTATAACAGAATTATTTAGAAAAAAAACAGACACGGAAATTTCCAAATTTCTTCGTAGTCCAAGTAGAAAAATTAATGAAAAAAATATAAGTCCTTTTTATCATACACGTCGTATTCGTTTGGGTAAGGTGTTGGACTAGCATTCAGATGACGTGGTCTCGATTCTTGACATGGTAAGTTCAAATTTATAATTTCAATATGAAGAGTTTTTCTGTCAATATAATAATTTATACGTATATTCATTGGTTATTAAAAACACCGAAAATTAATATTTTGTTTATTTTGTAAAATTAAAGAATTTATTATGATTTTTAACTATTAGGCTATTCAGAGTTTAAACGTATATTTACAAAGAGTATATAAATTGGTCAATACATATATGAAAAGCCGTTGGTAATTTTTGTCAACATTTGTTATTTTTCATACTTCAATACTTCAATTTGTCAAATAAATACCTTGAAGTTATTTATTTGAAAGTTGCAAATATCTAATTCGGAAGCTGAAATAAATTTGTATTTTATACGTGCACGAATATTTTCCTTACAACACGTTCTTTTCAGCGTTTTATTCATATTTATTCGTTTAGTTAGTTTAGTTACACAGTTTCAACATAGAAACTAGAACATAGAGATAGAAAATAAATAAGTAAGTTTAGTAAAACAAAATTGTAAATGTATTCATGTTAAATATGGTAAAATTAGCTAACATTTTGTCCTTGGGTGCATTTCAATCTAATCAGAAATAAAGAAGTTATAGCGATTTTTCTATACCTTCATACTTCAAAATAGACAAAATCATAAAAATATCATTTCTGACTATCGACGAAATCCACCCAAAAAATAAAAAAAAAGCTGCTGAGAAGCAGCAAAAAAATCCAAGCAGTCGCAAAAACAAAAAAATCAGTCAAACCAGTCGACTGATTAGAATTCCTGCAAATGATGCATGCAAATTTCTTTCTTCCATTTCAGCTACCCACACACATGCATTTTGCTCTTATTTGTTGTTAAGAAAGAATTACTTCAACTGATTTGTGGCCGACTGCTTAAGCGTTTCCCTTGTACGCAAAATGCCCGGGTTCTCGGCTAGGAGGCGGCGCTTTGATTATTACTCTTTTTTTTTTTTTTAAATTTGCTGCTATTAAATGCAAGATTTTCTTCTTGACCTAAAAAAAATGTTATGAAGGTAATTACAAATATTAAAAAATATATATAAAATCCTTTCATATTTTCATGCAAATACCTGAATCTTGCAAATATCTAATTGGAATATTGAAATAAATGCATGCCATATACCAGCAAGCAGGCAAAAAATGTGGTAAAAAAATTTTATTCATTCCAATTTTTTTTAAGAAACAAAATAAATTCCATTAAGTTGAGATAATTAAAAACTTTGAAAAAATAACATTTCGTATTTTCATGCTTCAACTTGAAATAAGTATGAAATGAAATGAAATAAATCTATGCAAGCAAAAGCAGCAAAAAAATGTAACATTGTACATACTGAACAAATTCAATTATGAAATTTTTGGAAAATTTCATAAATTGAATTATATAAAAAATTTCCTATTTGACCTAAAAAAATTAAAAACAAAGAAATTCGGAAAAAAGCATTTATTTTCATACATATCCTGAAAATAATATCTAATATCTGAAATATCTAATTGTGTTATTGAAATAAATCCATGCAAGCCCGTCCAGCCAAAAATGTAAACATTGTGAAAATTTATTTCAATAACACAAAAACCAGTCAAACCAGTATAGAATATATTAATGCAAAATGTAAACATTGTGCAGAATTTATTATAAAAAACAGTCAAACCAGTTTCAGCCAGTGTATAGAATCTGACAACAACAACAGCGACTGCACAAATACCGGCAGAAATGTTTTCGAATATCACATTTCGAAAACACTTCCCCAACAGTCTTATTTGTATGCTGAATTTTGAGCGAGTAAAATTGAGTGAGCGAATTAAATTCTCTTCCTTAAATATATATACTCTTTGCTTAATGACCAATGTTTATGTATTCAATTTGATTGTTTAATTTAGCACTTTAGTTCCAATGCCATTTGCGAACTTATTGGCCATCTCATTGATTTTCCAGTATTTTATTTGAAAAAAAATTGTATACCTCTAAAAATAACACACTTTGATTATGGGTTGTCTTCGGGCTCAAGGTAAATTTTTAATAAAAAACAATCTTTTGTTTGTTTTTATTATTAGTTTTATTTAGTCCAATATTTCGAACTCCACCGGAGTTCATCATCAGGGACACTGTTTCAAATTAAAATATTACAATTACAATTTCATTTTATGAACGACACAAAAACTTACATATTAAACGTTGTGTCGTTCATAAAATTAAATGTAAACATTTAAATCGTTAAATGTAAACATGTCTCGTAATGTTCTTCCTACCTCTTTTTCGTACCGTGATTTTAAAAATATTAACTATTCGTCATTGTATCATGATTTGTCACTAACCTCATTAAATGATTGCTGGAATCATAGCTCAGTTGATGATAAACTTTGTTTCCTTACAGCTCCTGTGAAATACCTGTTCGAAAAACATGTTCCTCTGCGGTCAGTACGCTTATTGAATCCTTCTTGCCCTTGGTTCTCAGTGCATGTTCTTAATGCTGTAAAAAAGAGTGCATGTTCTATAAAAAAGAGAAATAAGTTACACAAACTCTGGAAAAGATTACCTTCATCTGCTAATTGGGAAAGGTATAGGTTAGCCAGAAATGAATCAGTCCTTGTCTTGTAAAGATCATGTAAGCACTGTAGTCCAAAAAGTTTAGTTAGTCCAAAAGTTGTACTCTTGAAGTTAAAAAACTACTAGTGAAGCAACTTGTTTTGCCTGTAATAACTTACTCAGAGGTAGTATACAGTAAACTAGATTTGTCCTCTATGTTGAAACTTAATATTGCGTATAATTATGCTACTCGCTTTGTGTATGGCTTAAATAAATTTACCGTCTGTCAAGTTTTAGAAATGCTATTCTTGGCTGTAGTTTGTCTGGCTACTTAAATGCTAGGAACTGCATTTATCTCCACAAAATTATACATACTAAAACTCCTCATTACCTTTATGTAAAATTACAGTTCAGCGTATCGAGAAGATGTAATTTATTAATCATTCCCAGGCATAGCTCTCTAGCTCTCATCTTTTTTTCGTTAATGCCGTAAGACTATGGAACGAGCTGCCTCGTCGACTCAGAAAAATTACGCAGAAAGAAATTTTTAGGCAGTCTATTCTTTCACACTTTTCTTCTCACTGAATTCTACACTAAATCTTTCTTCTGATTTTCTCTTTTTCCGCTTTTTCTCCCCCCCCCCATTTTTAATTTCCATAGTTCTAAGCTAATGTTTATACTACTATTTTTGCATACTATTAGCTATAAGTACTCATCATATTTTTATCAGTTTTTAGAGCTCTACTTCTTTTTATTTTAATTTAAAAATCTGTTGTTATTTCTTTTTAATTGTTTTTAATTGCTTTTATTGTACTGTAAAAGAACTAGTTCTTATTTGTACTCATTTTTTATATGAATAAATAAATAAATAAAATAAATAAAATCGTTTGTCCGACCTCTACCAAATTTTGTTGTCAATTGATATTAGACAACTGGACATGGCATTTTGCTTTTTATGGAACTTCTCGAGTGGACGTTTTGCTAAGGATTGACTTATGGGCGTAGCCAGACGGAGGACTCAGCGGGCCGCGGCCCCACCCTAAATATTTGATCCAATATTTTTTATTAGGGTGTCTCCGTGTTTCATTTTTCTTATCATAATTTTATTAAGGCCAATTCAATGTTTTTGAAGTGTATTATTGTTCATCTTTGCATCTACCTGTACCAATGAGGTAAAATAATACCTCATGAATGAAAAAAATATTATCATCATAATTATTGTCGTTTTCAAATATAACACTACTCAACAGCCATTTTGCTCTAAGCACCTCAATATCTTTTTTAAAATGGCAACTATTTTCAAATCGATGGAGCCGTTTTCGAGTAATTTGAAAATTCAGTTTTTGCAGTTTTTCAAAATGGTGATCTTGCCCTAGCAGCTCTAGCATTTGATACAATAGCCCGATTTTCATGTTTCTTTCTTCATTGTTTAGAAAAAACTTGTACTTTTTTTTTCATTCATACATATGAATTTAATCGGACCGGTACCTTGGACGTAAAAAGCAAAATTATACCTTGCACACTAGACCGTTTCATTTTTTCAACGTTTTTCAAAAAGTTCCCGGGACACGCTGATTTCTGATTCTACTTTTAAAAACATGAATTTTAGTATACAGCACTTCAATATTAACAAACGGTAAATGGTCGCGCAAAACGTTTGAAGGGTTTTTGGTTAAAAATTCATTATTTCGAAAAAACATGAAATTTCTCCTTTAGTATTTTGCATATAACTAAGAAACTGATAAAACGATTTTTACCAATTTGTTTTGTTTTAAAGATAATAAAATTCGCCATCTTTCGCTATAAGAAACATTGCATTTTGCTGAGAATATTGTTTTTTACAATTCTTCAAACTGGAATTTTTAAGAAAATTATTACGATCATTTGATAACTTCAACTCAAATTCTGTAACTGTAATTTCCAATATGTTCCAAAACTATATTTTATGTTTTTCCTTGTTTCGTTGATAGATGAGGTATCAAAGCACAGTTTAAGATAAATTTCGTATGAATCCAACAAAAAATGAATTTTAAGAATTATTTTAGTAAATTTTGTCAATATCATAAAATTTTGAATTTTTAAACATTTTTGAAAATCGGTTTTGGACTTATTCAGTCAAGTCTAGAATATAAAATACAACTTAGAAATTGTTTGCAGAGTTGTGTGGACACAAATTTTATCGAAGTTATTTAAGTCACTTCTCTTATTTGTCTTATATTTTGACACTTATTCGGGAAAATTGGCTTGGGACCATTACCTAGTTCATCAATCGAAGAAACTTTTTGCTATTAAATAAAACAAAAGCACCCTTTTGATAGTGGGGCAAATATTTTAAAACCCACTTTTATTGTTCTTATCTCTATACGATACAATTCGATACAGTTTTTACTGTTCAGGTAAGATTGCAATGTATGTTAAAATTAAGAAATAATATAAATAAATATTCACAAACATTGTGAATAAATTTTATCAAATGGGTCCGTACTTGATGTTCCGAAGACAGCCAGAGTGCGGATATCCCGCAGTATGGAGAATATTCTGCCGTAAGTGAAAGTATCGTCGAGTCTCCCGAAATGTCTATTCGCCATCGTTCGCAACAATTGGCCATTTCCGCGACCTCCATGCATCGAATTTTCTACTTGGGCCTAAAGTTACACCCATATAAAGTCCAATTGACGCAGCAGCTGTTGCCTCGTAAGCATGCACATTGTACAATGCCGTACATTCGCTAATTGGGCCCTGCAAATGTTTGCTGAAGATGATGATTTTTTGCAAAAAATCATCTTTTCGGACAAGGCTCATTTACACCTTAACGGCTTTGTTAATAAGCAAAACTGCCATGTCTGGGGCTCGGAAAATCCACAAGTGATCGTGGGGAAGCCAACACATCCACCGTGAGTCACTGTTTGGTGAGGTTTATGGGTTGGAGGCATCATCGGGCCGTTTTTTTTTTTCGAAGATGAGGACGGAACACCGAAAATGTCATCTCTAAGCGGTAGTGCAATATGTTGGAGAACTCTTTTGTGTCGGAAGTTGAAGCTCAGGGTCTGGATGATATGTGGTTTGAACACCACACACAACTCGCCTCAATTTGGACTTTTGCGTCGCAAACTCTCCACAATTGGCAAATGTGAATTGGGCGCCCAGATCATTCGATTTGACGCCGATTGACTTTTTCTGTGGGGTTAGACGATAAAGTATATGTGAATGATCCGAAGACGATTCCAGACTTGTAAAACAATATTACATCGGGGATTCGGGCCATTCCGGATGCCATACTGCAAAATGTCATCGAAAAAAAGGCCGAAAGAGTGAGATATCTACGGAATAGTTGCGGTGAACATATCCGCGAAATAATTTTTCACATATAGCCCTATTGTGTGACCTTTCGAACGAAATAGCCTCAGAGAGATCTTATATTCATCTAATTATATATTGATAAGGTTTCCCTAAAAGGGCTATCCATCATATTCGGATCATACCAGTACATACAAAAAAATGTTTTCCTTAACTGATTTCCACTAGGATTCTTCTTCATCTTGTGTTGTGTTATTCATCTTGTGAGAATAGTGTAAAATTGCATAATTTTCAATAAAGACCACCAAAATAGTGGCTAAAACTATTTTCTCGCAAAAAATATAACTTTTTCGGAATCAGTTAAAAAGTGTTTTTTTGGTATTTCTTTCTCGTTTCGAATTTACGCAGTAATAGCAAAAAAGGTGATCGCAACGTTAAAATTTAAAAAAGTCTAGATTTTGGAATTTCGACGTTATCCAGAGGTTTGACCACCTGCATTGCCACTCCTACAGGGGCCCACCATCATGATTTTTTGGAATTACTCTAGAAGAATTTTGGCGGTCACATCTTCTTATTAGAATTTAAGTCAAAAGATATAAAATATGAAACAAAAATGTTTCATGTGAGGTATATGAAATATAGAAAAATAGGTATAGAAATGTTCTGGCATGAGATAGGAAGTCTAAAAAATAATTTTAACGAAATCAACACTTATATAAGTTTGTAGCTCAAATTTTCACTTTACCTCACATCAGTGTCTGAAGTAAAAATATTTTTTAAAAATTGCCCTCTAAGAAAAATAATCGTAACGCATTTTGCGAAACGAAACCGTACCGTAAACGAACAGCCATTTCACTAACACTTGCAAAATTTTTCATATAAAGATAAAACGAAATTATTTCAAAGTAAAACTTTTCGTAAACGTAAGTAAAACTCTTTTGCAACACCTTGGCGTTGTAGTACCAATACATTCAAATGACTACTTTTTTTTTGTCTAATTCTCTTATTCCAAACCTTACATATACGCACGTTTTCGTATCGCAAAATCGGTTCGTTTTCATAGTTTTATATGAGAAAATTACTTCGCCTGCGCTACGCTTACGTGCCGTTTTTCTTAGAGGGTGGCTTTAAAAAAAAAATTTTACGAATAAATTAAGCAGTATTGCCATTTTGGTGGTTTTGGGGCTAGATTTAGCACATTTTCTTTAAATTGCCCCAAAACTTTGCTTTCAGCATCTAGATCTTTAATGTTGTATTGGCAACTCAAGTTAACAAAATGATAATAATTATTAATGGAAACCGCAAATTAATCGATTATGGGATTATGGGAAAATGGATAGGACTCACTGTGCTTACAATAAGGAGTGGCCTCAAAAGGTTAAGAAAATGCTGCCCCGAATTCCCAATAACGAGTGATCTTTTAAAACTTAAGACCAAAACAGATATATGTTATAAAAAAAAAAAAAAAACGAAATGGCCATGTCAGCCCTTGAAAGGACTTTGACCGAGCTTCTTATGATCAATTGTGTTGTGTGTGATTTGAAATGTTTGCACACAAATGATCGAGAACTGGACCTACATGTTACATGTTTTACGCCGACTCCGAACGGCTTATATTCGCTAGAAGCTTTTCATTGCAGTGTTTCCTCTCTGAGGTTTGCCATTGTCTGCAGAGAGGTGACGGCCGAACAGAAAAATTAATTCAACTGAAAAAACTTTCTGTGTCGGATGGAGGATTCGAACCTGGGTTCTCTGGCGTAAGAGTCACACACTCTACCCACTACGCAACGGCCGCCAC
This sequence comes from Coremacera marginata, assembly GCA_914767935.1. Taxonomy (NCBI): domain Eukaryota; kingdom Metazoa; phylum Arthropoda; class Insecta; order Diptera; family Sciomyzidae; genus Coremacera; species Coremacera marginata. Next base: position 77,410,320 of record OU612045.1, read on the forward strand.
AGGTATATGTTATATGAATGTAACAATAATCATGATTCTTCTTCCGAAGAATAAGAGACATATTTAACTTGAATGTAACTTCAATGTATGTAAGCAAAGTAAAAATAGAATTTTGATACCATCACTCACTTGCTCATAACTCCGGTATTTATACATATATTTTCTACATCAACAACCCACTGGCTTCTTAGAAATGTGGTCTATGCGTGAATAATTTTTTTATATTTTTAGTAAATTTTTTACCATTTTTGCAAGGTGATAGAATGAATAATGGATTTTAGTTTTGCCAAAAAAAATTCAAGTTTTTACATATATTTTGGAAATGGATTGGAAAATAATGTTTTAAACGATTGTTGAAATTTTAATAATCTTTATAATGGCATCTTGTACCTCTAGAATGGTCTAATATGTGAAGCTACCTCCGAAAAAAAACCAAGAAAAATTTCAAAAATTCATATCTCGATAACCTATCCATACATTTTTTAATATTCGTATAATGTTTGAGTTTAGCGGACCATTGCGGATAAGGAAAAACTAGTCGCATTCACCGCACAAGAAATGTTGTTTTTTTAACCAGTGTAATTAATGAATTCACAATGTATCTATTTTTTAATTTTTTTCGTTTTTATTATTTTTATGGGAAATTTTGTAAAACGCAAGCGATCACCTTACTTGGGATTTTTTGTCTAGCTACAAATTTCATTATAAAATTTCAGGGACAGAAAGAGAGTTTATTTTACTTCATATGAAAACGAAACTGTCACACAAAAATATCCCAAGTGATGTGATCTCTTGAGTTTTACAAAATATGGCCACAAAAGTCATAAAAACAAAAAAATAAAAAATAGATACATTGCGAATTCATTAATTGCACTGGTTAGAATGAAAATTGCACGTTGCAAGCTAAAATAAATATAGGAATAACTTACATTAACAACTAAAAACCATGCTAAATTAATAAATTTGAAAACAAGCCCTTTTTTAGCTCAAACATTTTTTATTTTATTAGCTATTTTTTCAAGAGATTCTAGCCTTAAATGGATATTTTCTTCTGGCAATACTGAAATTAAGGGTCGAAACTAGTGAACCCATTCTTTCAGCGTTAAATATAATAAGTAGAAAACCTTTCTTCAAAACAGGTTGTTCCAGACTTAGTCACCACTTCGCTCGTGATGAGGCAAGTAAAAAATTTAACAGGTAGAGGTGGAAAACATTCGACAAAAATCATGACCCATAATCATAAACAAATAAAAGCCAGCTCTTAATTTAATGCAAGCTATTTTTCAAAAATTAAATTGAAAAACTGTCAAAAATGCTTATACTAAATTTAAACGACGACGAACGAAAATGGCCATTTCAGCCCATGAAAGGACTTTGACCGAGCTTCTTGTGATCAATTGTGTTGTGGGTGTTGTGAAATGTTTGAACAAAAACTGTACCTACCAGCTTTATGCCAACTCCGAACGGCTTATTCTCTCAAGAAGCTTTTCATGGGAGTTTTAGTCTCTAAGGTTTTCCATTGCCTGCAGAGAGGTGACGACCGAGCATAAAAATTAATTCAATTGAAAATACTTTCCGTGTCAGATGGGATTCAATCATGGGTTCTCTGGCGTATGAGCCACACACTCTACCAACTACGCCACGGAAACCACGAATACTTAAATTTAAAGCCGCCTTTATTTTGTTTATGATAATGGGCCCATATGTTTAAACTTAAGGTGCTCATAACTTCTTCAGTTGTGACTTTATGGCAAAACATTTACTTCTCTTTTCAAAACTCTAATGAATAATTGGTAATTGCACTAAAACGAATTTACACCCATATGTTCCATTCCTACTCACACAATTTTTTACTCGCCTCATCACGGAAAATCACCAAAGAGATTATGCGATAATTCTGGGACACCCTGTAAAATAGATAAGATTTGCATGCAATTCTTTGTAAAATGGTTTTATGAAATCGAGGAGTGTACCTTCTTAAATTATCCCAAATTTTAATTTTTAAGATTTTCATTGTTTTCATTCATATCTAATAATTTCAAATTTGTATATACTTACTTAAGTTTCTTTCGGTTAGTTGTTTTTTTACTTTATCATTTTGAATGTCTTTTTATACTTAATATACGTTTCAAAAAATATTTTGTTGCTTGATTTATTAAGTTACTCTTATTTTTGAAATCCCCTTTTTTGACCCCTTTTGAAATTTCTCAATGGTCACCCTGCTTACAATAAATGCGGCAAAATGTCATATTGGTACATCAAAGATCAACTTTCTTGGGTACACTATTTTGGCTTAAAGGTTATTCGGAATTTTCAAAAACACAGTTGGAAAAAATCTCAAAAAATTTCGTGGCATGATAAATTTGTATTATCCTTTTATGCCCCAAGTGAAGGTAAGTCAAGACGATCTGCAGAAATTAATCATTGAAAACAAAAAAGAAACGACGTGACCCCAATCATCTGGACAGCTGACACTGTCCGGGCTTTCGAGGCTTGCAAGGAGGAGTTAGCCAATGCAAGCCTCTTGAACTACTTGTCACCGAATTCCAAGTGAGTCTGTCCATCGATGCGCAGAACGAAGCTGTAGAAGCTGGACTGCATCAGGTCGTAGGAGGCAAACTTCAAACGTTCGGATTTTTCTAGCAAATTGTCGACTGCTCAAAAGAATTGCGGTCTGCTTAGGAGTGCAACATTTTCGTCGTGTACTAGAGGGAAGAGAGTTCGTAATCTTTACGGACCGCAAGCCCCTCATGTACGCATTTCATCAGAAAAATGAAGGATCAACTCAACGTAGGATAGGGCAGCTGGACAACAGTAGTCAGTTTTTTACTAATAGCAGACACTTTCACGAATTGATACAGCCAGAAAAAGGTCGTCGATATCGAAACACTAGCATCAGAACAACAAATGGACAGCGAGCTCAGAACTATTTTGGACACAGGTAAAAATCATTATTCGCTGGTTTTACAGAATCTAAAATCTGTGTCAGAAGAACAAAGTTCAGCAACGCAGCAAACAAGTAGCTTGTGACTATAGACTGTCTGATAAGCGCTTTGACCACGTCAGCTTAGACATTATTTGCTCGTTACTAGTGGCGAGAGGTAATCGCTATTGTTTAACATATATCGACCATTTCTCGAAATAGCCCGATGCAGAAACCGTTGCTTTCGCACTTTTGAATGAATGGGTTGCGTGTCACGGTGTACCATTGTGAAAAATGACAGATTTTGGACGCCAGTTTGAATCCACGTTATTTTGAGAGCTCACGCAGCTGATGGGCATCAAATATTTTAAGACAACTGTGTACCATCTAACAGACTTATTGAGCGTTGGCATCGCACTTTGAACGCTGTCATCAAGTGTTACGTGTAGGGCTCTAGATTGTCGAGTGCTTCGAGTACCCGGGCTTCCCGAATAGTTCAGGCCATATCCGGGTAGTTTCGGGTACTTCCGGTACCCGGGTATTTCGACCTCGAAAGTTCGAAACTACCCGGGAAGTTTAGAATTTTTAAGCTTATTATTGAAAGTGAAGCTGCTTAAGGCAAGTTTATGTTGCGTGATTGCTGCTTGTGAATGGTTTCTGTTTGTTTTCGTTTTTTTTTAATTGTGATGTCAACATTTTGCAGTGGGAAGAGTGTGATGAAGAGCGAGAAAGAGGTGAAGGGAAAAGAAACAAACAACGTGCGGTGATTTTTAATAAAAAAAAAGAGAGAGTTTCTAATATTCTGTTAAGAATTTGGCAAAACATTCACTACGTCGTTATGCTGGCCGTGGCGCAGTGGGTAGAGTGTGTGGCTCATACGCCAGAGAATTTTGGTTCGAATCCCACCTGACACAGTAAGTTTTTTCAATTGAATTAATTTTTCTGTTCAGCCGTCACCTGTATGCAGGTATAGAAAAGTATACATATTTTTGATCAGCATCACCACCTTAGTCTATTTCTGTGTGACCGTCTGTCTGTCCGTCTGTGAAACTCCGCCAGGTTTCGGCCTGCCTGTCCCAAGCCAGGATAAAGGAGGAGGGTTGGTTATGGGATACGTCCCATGCTGTAAAAGGCTAGAGCCAACCAAGAGCTCGGGGTGGCGCCCATCTTGGTAGCAGGTCAATATGTATAACATATTGAAAAAAGCCTGCGATGGAATATCAATGGTCCATAAAACTTGTTAGCACGGGGATAGTCAAGCCCGTCGAAGAAAAATGAGGTGACCTTATCTATCTACGGCATGGAGACATGGCCTATATGGTCAACAAAAAGGCAAAAAATAGTGTCTTAGGGCACAAGGAGTGTCACGTATGTGGGCACAAAGGTCGACCTGTGACGCTGGGCACAGGTCAAATTAAATCGTAGGCGCTTCATATAGGGTATGGTGATAAAACCATGCCTTGTATGGAAGTGCCAGTCATATACGAAACAGTGCTATGTGCACGGTCAAAAACAAAAGTTCTTATATATGTATTTTATATGTATATAAGAATTTTTTTGTCTCCTTGCTGGGATGTTGTAGACCCTCATTTTCGACGGGACCGAGTTGCCCAGGTGACTATCATGGGTTGGCCCTTCGGGGAGACTCGTGCTGGCTGTGGTTTGTGCACATCGCTTGCACAGGTCTAGATTGACCGGCGGGGTCGCGCAGTTGTACGACCGGGCTGGCATACCTGCTTAGTATGCAAGAGATTGGATAGGTCTCGTGGTCTCAACCAGTAGATGGTAATGAAGGTACGCCATCTACCGGTAGCTAAACTGGTACTATTAAGGGCAGTATGGAATTATTATTGCATACTGCTTTTACAGAATAGGGCACAGAGTAATGCTATTGTGTTTGTGAATGTGAAAACTAGTACGTGGTTGCTCTTCTAATGTACTTGCAAATTGCAGGTCTGGAAGAGTATTTCAGGTGCACATCCTTTTAGGATGTGCATTTTTTAATACGGTTGATCATTCATGAACTATAACTACAAAGTTTAGAACCCAGAGGGATTAAGCTGTAATGGCAGGGGCCCTCTATAAAGATCCAAACATGGGCTTTCTGTCCGTCTGTGATAAAGGAGGAGGGTTGGTATGGGATACGTCCCATACTGTAAAAGTAGAGCCAACCAAGAGCTTGGGGTGGCGCCCATCTTGGTAGCAGGTCACTGTATATATTATTGTGAAAAAAGCCTGCGAAGGTATAGCAATGGACCTAAAAACTTGTTAGCACGGGGATAGTCATACTCGTCAAAGAAGACGACCCTATCTATCCACGGCATGGAGACATCTGAGAGATGTAAAATTGGGTGAATGAATTGAGGTGTATACAAAATGAATGCACATATATTCGATGTATTGTTTGTTGTTTAAACAAGGGTTATAGGCACTTCTTCCATGGTAAGTGAATATAAAATTCATGCCTGGATTGAAGTTGCCAGTCATGATTTATTTAGTGCTCTAATTGGACACGGCCAAATATAAAAACCCAAATGAGTTTTTTGCCTCCTTGCTGGGATGTTGTGGAGCTTCTTTGACGGGACCGAGTTGCCCAGGTGACTATCATGGGTTGGCCCTTAGGGGAGACTCGTGCTGGTTGTGGTTGTGTATATGCTACACAGGTCTTGATTGACTGGCGGGGTCGCGCAATGGTACGACCGGGCTGGCATACCTGCTTAGTATGCAAGAGATTGGATAGGTCTCGTCTACACCAGTAGATGGATGGAAGTACGTCGCTACGGAAGTCTAAACTGGTACTACTATTAGAAGCTTGCTTTTGGTAGTAGGGCACTGGGTGATGCTTATTATACCCTAGGTTTTTGATAACTTTTGTACTTAAGACTACATGTCAGGCGTGCAAATAAATTATGTGAATACCTTCTGTGATCACGATTATAGCCGTAATTTTAAAGTTATCGCGATGAAAATCAATATATAAGCTTCTTTTTTATTAAAATGGAGATAAAGTTTGAGAATGAGCCAAATCGAATGAAAACCACGCCTACATCCAATACAAAGTGATTTTATTTTAACCGTAAAATCTCTTAAAAATCCACAAAAACTAATAAAATGCCTTGGAAGTTTGCATGTAAGCGTTGATCTTTAATATAAATCCTGACTATAAAATTTTGGAAAAATCGGATGAGAGTCACGCCTACCTCCCAGTTGCACATAGGCTTTGATATATACCATCACTATGGTATATGGTAAAATCGGATGAAAACCACCCACACAAATTGGCTATATTTAAAAGATAAAATCGATTAAAAATCTGCAAAAACTACAGAAATGTTTTGAAATTTTGCATGTAAGCTTTGATATTTATCATAAACCATCCCTATGATATTTGGCAAAATCGGATGAAAAACACGCCTCGGATGAAACTTCTAATTCAAAGGGAGGTCATCAAAATAGAAAAACTTTCGTAAATATATAAAACTGAATGGCATCTTGTGTGTATGTACCCATATTCTGTCCACATCGCTTATCGAACCCATACATATATTCTTCGGTAAAATGTGGAGTCCTTAGACTGGAAAAGTGGGTGTGGCATTGTATTATTAATCGAACTTCCATTACACCGTGCTCTGACTTCAATCAAATTTTGCACACATAACCCTTTGTAATTGAAGCAATATTAAGTTTATAGAATTGGGCGGTACTAGACAGGGGGCGTGTCACTTAATTTTTAAACTAGCTTCATCTACACCATTTGTCCGATTTCAACCGAATATCTTACATATATTCTGTAGTGTACTGAGAATTTTTAAGCCCACAAAAGTGGGTGTCATTGGATAAGGGGCGTGTTAATTTAATTCTTATCGAACTTCCTCTATGCCATTTGCACATTGTTAAACCAAATTTTGCACACATATTATTTGGCAAAAGGATCAGTTTGTAGTTTATAAAAGTGGGCGGTATTAGACAGGGGGCGTAGCATTTTTTTATTATATTTCCATCTACACCGTTTCTCCGATTTCAACCAAATTTCGCATATATGTTCTCTAGTATAATTAGAAGATTTAAGCCTACAAAAGTGGCAGTCATTGGATAAGGGGCGTTTCAATATAATTCTCATCGAGCTTCCTCTACACCGTTTGTCCGACATTAACCAAATTTTGCACACATATTATTTGGCATAAGGATCAGTCTATAGTATATAAAAGTGGGCGGTATTAGAAGGGGGCGTGCCAATTTATTTTAAATATATTTCAATCTACACCGTTTCTCCGATTTCAACCAAATTTCGCACATTTGTTCTTTTGTATAACGATTAAATTTAAGCCTATAAAAGTGGATGGGATTGGACAATGGGCGTGTCAATTAATTCTAATCAAACTTCTTTTGCACCGCTTTCCTGACTTCAACCAAATTTTCCAAATTTATTCTTTGGAATAATGAGTAGTGATTAATCTAATAAATTTGGCGAAATTAGACAGGGGCGTGCCACTTTAATTTAAATCGAACCGTTTGACCGACTTCTTCTAAATTTTTCATATTCTTTCATATTCTTACATATCAGTAAGAAGTCTAGAAAATAGGGTGCAATTGAACGGAGGGAGTGGCACTTTGAACGAAATTATTTTATATCGTTGGCATACATTGTGCACATACCAACCAAATTTTGCACATATATTCTTTAGTATAATGAGCAGTCTACTCTATGCGACAACCAAGTGTAAAATAAAATTAAGCGTATGACACAAATATTTTAAATACTAAATACTTCGAATATACTTCAATACGGCCGCGGGGGGTATTTTAGCTTTGGTACCCTGCCGAAGCTCCATTCCGTACTAGTTTTTTTTGCAATTACAGCTTTCGGTATTATAAAAAATTGCAATTACAATCACTGTAATAGTAATCAAATATTTCTTCATTACGATCACAGAAATTGTAAAAAAAGCTTGTATGAGCACTAAATAATTTTTTTTTACATATGCAGTAAGTAATTAAATTTTAAAAAAAAAATTACAACCATAACATTAATCATGCCATTTTTCAATTAATACAATTACCATTAATGTAACTGTAATCAATAAATTTTTCAATCACAATTACAGTATTCGTAATTGTAATTTGTGCGTATACCGATTACAGTAATTTTAGTAATCCTTTTTTTACATTACAATTACAGCAGTCGTAGTCAATTTGCTCTGCACGTCACGTGAAATTTTTTGTCTGGCAATAAATTTCATTGGACATTGGACAACAAACCCCAAGTGAGGTGATCGCCAGTGTTGCCGCTCGAGAATTTTAGAACGAAGTAAAATGGCTGCAAGATGGAAGTGTTTTGAGAGTTTTCGAAGTGCTGAAAAGAATTGTGTAATTTTGTCTTTTAACTTGTTTATTTTATTTTTTATTTTTTAAGTTTATTTTATATTTTCAATATAACAGACATGTAACAATGAATAATGGAAAAAAAAATAAATTGAAATCAATAATAAAATTTTACAGACCTATTCTTAATAATTTACTAAAGTAAACCAGTATTTTTCGTATTTCTATGTGTGTGTTGTCATTTTTTTATATTAAAACAAAATTTGAAGCTCAAAAATATTGAATTTGAATAAAAATTGTCAGCTGCTCTTCATATATTAACAATTTCATTGGCAAATTATGTTTTTTGTTTTTACACTTCTTGTTGTTCTGTTTTATAATTACACTACTTGTTGTTTTTGAAAAATAAATTGTTATGTTTGTTATGCTTTGACAAAATATTCTTAAAGTGAGTCCAATCAAAAAAATTATCATTTGGAAACTGGGCTTTTATTAGCATTATCGAATTTACGGTGCCAACTTTGAGCTTATTTCTTGTTGAATTTTTAATTAGTTTGGTTTGTGAAAATACTGTTTCAGTTGTTGCACTACTATGTGATAAGGTTAGCAACGCTTCTACGAACAAAAGTATTAAACAAATAATTACAAAAAAAAAAAAAAATATTTTTTTTAAGGTAGCAGAGTTTAAAAAAAAAGAATCGCTTGTTACTCTGTTTCGCATGGAAAACATTAGTTTATTTTTTTATTAAAATCCTATTACTAGTCAACCATTCCTTCTATTCTTCAAAATAATTTTGTTAACGTCAAATTAACTTGGTTAGTACAGCTAAAATGGGGAACAGGGGGCGAACATTCACATGGCAACGTGTCTGACCGCCTCAACCTGGCGAGGCCAGCATCTATGTCGAAATTGTCTCAAGTCGACTCAAACCTCCACGTGGTGTTCCCTGGACAACGGCAAACTGGCATCCGTCAGTTTGACGGCTTGTTTGATCGGCGGGTCGCTCCATAGACCTTAAACATGGAATGCGAGCAGGGTTTGGGTCCCGCCACATTACTACTGCCCAATTAAACTAAACCAGCCTCGGATAAGAACCCCAATTACGTTGACGACCACCGCAAACGAAAAACGGACAATGATTTACGTATATGCACCTGGAATTTCTGGACCCTTTATAGGGAAGGTGTCATTATCCAACTGGCGGAAGCCCTCAAAACAATAAAATCTGACAACACCGCTATCCAAGAAATGCGATGGAAAGACAAGGCTGCTCTAAACAAGCACACTGTGATATCTACTACAGCTGCCATGCGGAGAGGCGCAAATTTGGATGTAGATTTGTTGTTAGCCGGAAACTACGCCACCTTGTTTGCCGGTTCACACCTGTAAACGAAAGATTGGCCACGATCCGCATCAAGGCAAAATTTTTCTCCATCAGCCTTATTTGCGAGCACGCCCTGACGGAGGAAAAGGACAAAGCTGTCAAAGACGCTTTCTACGCTAGTCTTATACGACCACCTTCCGGTCCATGACGTAAAAATAGTCCTCGACGATTTTAATGCGAAAGTCGGAAGGGAAGGCATCTTTGGCCCCACTGTCGGTCAGTTCAGTCTTTATGGGACCTCCACGAACAACGGTCTAAGACTGATCGACTTCGCCGCGGCGCAAAACATGGTAGTTAAGAGCAACAGATTTTAGCACCGCAACATGCACAAGGCCACCTGGCTGTCCCCGGATCAAAAAACGCGAAACCAAATTGATCATGATGTAATCGACGGAAGGCATGCCTCTAGTGTTCTAGATGTGCGTACATTTCGGGGGATGTGCGTAAATTGACTCCGACCATTAGCTTGTTGCAGCCAAGATCCGCATGCGATTATGCAATGCGAAGAACATACGCACAGGACTGCAATGAAAGCCAGATGTCGCTAAGCTGCAATTACAACGGACTGCCGAGGCCTACTCCGCTCAACTCTCGGTTAAGCTCAACCAACCAACCTCTGGACCCGACGACGCCGGCGAATTTTGGGCGCATATATCTCACTCCATGCGTGCTGCCGCTGAAGAAGTCATTGGTTTCCGGTGTCCGCAACCTCGGAACCAATGGTATGATCAGCAGTGTCGCATCGTAACAGCAGTAAAAAACGCCGCATATAAAAAAACGCTGCAGCCAGCTGCAACGCGAGCCGTGCGAGAAAACTACCGGGAAAAGAGGAAGGAAGAGAGGCGCCGTTTCAGACGCAAGAAAAGAGAGCAGGAAAAGAAACCAGGGCAAGAAGGATGCACGAAAATTCTATCAACAGGCTAAGCGCTTAACCCAAGGTTTCAAGCCCGGAGCATCCACTTGTAGAGACGAAAATGGAGATCTGAATACGGATACACAGTGTGTGCTGAGATTGTGGAGACGGCACTTCTCCCATGGAGAGCACAGTTCAAAGCCACCAATCAACGATGAAGGAGTGGAAGTACCACCACCTAGCCATGAAGAGGTTCGAGTTGCTATCCAACGACTCAAACACAATAAAGCAGTGGGTGCTGACGGCCTGTCAGCTGAATTGGTTCAAACCGGCGGCGATGAATTGATAAGGCGAATGCATCAGCTCATCAGCAAAATATGGCTAGCAGAAAGCATGCCCGATGATTGGAACCTCAGCGTGCTGTGCCCTATACTTGAGAAAGGGGACCCAACAATCTGCGCCAGTTATAGAGATATCAGTCTTATTTCCATCGCATATAAGGTTCTCTCAAGCGTACTGTGTGAAAGATTAAAGCCGATTACAAAAACGCTGATTGGACCTTATCAGTGTGGCTTTCGACCTGGTAAGTCCACCATAGACCAGATTTTCACGCTACGACAAATCCTGGAGAAAACCCACGAAAATCAAATTGACACACACCATCTCTTTGTCGATTTTAAAGCTGCGTTCGATAGCCCAAGAAGGGATTGCCTATATGCAACAATGTCTGAGTTCGGTATACCTGCAAAGTTGATTAGACTTTGCAGAACGACGTTAAGCAACACACGCAGCTCCGTCAAGGTAAGAAATGACCTCTCCGAAACCTTCAATACCGAAAGAGGTTTCAGGCAAGGCGATCCACTGTCTTGCGATCTCTTTAACATAATCATGGAGCGGATCGTACGAAAGGCCGGTGTGCATCGTAATGGCACCATTTTCTATAAAGTTGTCCAGCTGCTTGCGAACGCTGATGATATTGATATTGTCGGCAGAACCAATAGAGATGTTACCGCTGCTTTCGCCGCTATCGAATAGGAATCAGCCAAAGTGGGTTTGACGATAAATAAGGGTAAAACAAAGTATATGCTGTCTATTAACAACAGCAAGTATATGCTGTCCATTAAAAACAACAACGAAATCAGTCTGGAGATAAAGCGAAGAACAATAATTGCTAATAGGTGCTACTACGGGCACAGAGCTCAGTAAGCAACTAAGTTCCAGAGCCCTCTCTCGATCGGCAAAACTAACACTCTACAAGACGCTCGTTATACCTGTGCTGCTTAATGGCGCTGTGGCATGGGTAGTTTCGCAAACTGACGCAGCCGCTCTGGGGGTGTTCGAGAGAAAAGTTCTTCGCAAAATCTTCGGTCCTGTTCGAGTCGGCGATGACTATCGCATCCGAATGAACCACGAGCTGTATGAGCTCTACGAAGACATTGACGTAGTTCGGCGTATAACTGTGCAGCTACTACGCTGGCTGGGTCATGTCCATCGTATGGACGACGAAGCTCCAGCGAAAAAGGTGCTCGAGGCGAGGGTCACTGGTCAACGACGACGAGGGAGACCATGCCTCCGATGGATGGACCAGGCTGAGGAAGCCCTAACCGCACTTCGTGTATCTGATTGGAGAAGGCGCGCGCAAAGCAGAGGCGCCTTTCGAGAGCTGATGAGATCGGCCAAAACCCGGACACGGGTTGTTACGACCACCTAAGTAAGTAAGTACAGCTAATTAAAGTAACACTATGGGCAACATTTAACAAAAAATGCGTTATAACAACATACTATCTTTAACATACTTTATTCGTGCTCTTAAAATAAATTTAAAATTTTTTGTTCCGTAAAATTATTAAGCAAAGATTTAATCGAGTCGGTTTGGTAAGCATTGCTGAAGATTTTCATCTTTATTGTTCCTGTTTTTCGTCTTTTAAAACGCTGAAAAATCCATTTTAAAGTAGTTGCTTGCATACTATATTTATATATTTTCTATTTCAGTTTGTTTCTTATTTACCAACAACAATTTTATGTTTAGCTTGTTAAAGTGAGAGAAAAACTTGGTTTTTATTTTTAGTTGCATTTTGACGCTAGTTCACTATTTTGTTGCTGCTGCTTCTCAAACTGTTTTACAAATAATTTGTGTAATTCTCAAACTGTCACTAGATAGATTTGCCATGGTAGTTTTATTGCACTTTTTATTACACTTTTGTAAATTTTATTACTTTCATTAAAAATATTCTGCACTGTAAAAGGTGAATCTGACCAGCTGCTTAATTGCTGATTGTGTGATGCTTTTTTTCACATAAAGTGTGCAGCATTGAATGCGAGAATTTTTGATGAACTCAATGAAAGTAAAGGACTTCGTTGGCCGTGAACAGACTGCACATCTACTGATGTAGATATTTTTAAGCTTATAAGGCAATCTCGAAGAGGCTTTTTAGAGGTGTCTAAGGAATTGGTGGCCAATTCAAGCCAGATTGGCTGATTTTGAAAAATCATTTTTTTGAAAATTTTGTTTAAAAAATTTAAAATCATGGATTAAGCTTCTGTTTCCCATAAGCCTAAATAACCTCCAATGAATTTTTGAAGTTCTCTTAAATCTGCTAAGCCTGGTGCTATATCCATACCGCCGCCTGCTAATAATAATAATTTAATTTCACTTTCACCTGTTTTGAACTCAACTTCCAAAGCGCAATCATCTCAGTCTGTAAACAAAGATCAAAATGCTGAATATATTGCCCCTACTAATGAGGTTGCATCAGCTGATCTAAATTTACATCCGGTTGAGTCTTCTGAAGTAGTATCAACTCTAGTCGTAAGGGATGATTCTCCGGGTAATTCTGGTAAGAAAAAAACTTATGCCGAAGCCTGTACTGCTACTTATACTATTCCTCCAACTTCCGTTATGAGCTCGGTTTTAACCCTTATACTGAAATTTTATCTAATAATTTCAATATTTGCCGCAAACATAGAAACGCTGTTGCTGGTAATTCTTTTAATGGCGGTGGAGTTTTAATTGCCGTTAAATCTTCTTATTTCTCACAAGAAATAATAATTCCTGAGGCATCTGATATTGAATTTTGTTGTGTTTTTGTAAAGTATGGTGCGTTAAATCTTTATGTAACATGTTCACATATTCCTCCTGTTTCCAACGTAGAGGTATATTTGAAACATTTGGTTTCGATAAATAAAGTGTGCTTAAAACTTCAGCCTCATGATCACATTCTAATAACGGGTGACTTTAAACTTCCAAGTGTCGCTTGGAACTGCTGCACTGAAAACCTTGCAATGTAATTACTTTCGTCTGAATGCTCATCTGCTAATTCCTTTTTAAATGAGCTTTCAAGTCAAGGACTTTTACAATTAAACAGCCACTAAAACCAGAATAGCCGTTTGTTAGATCTTTTATATTTTGACGACAGCAATATTATATCAGTTTCAAGGACATATCTACTCGTGCTCCCTGAAGATCCGTACCATCAAACTTTAGAAATTGCTCTTAATTTTCCAAAACAATCTGTAAAGAATCGTATTGCTCAACCTCCTACTGAGTTAAATTTTAAAAGAACCAATTATGTTTTGTTAAAAAACTATATATCTAATATTAACTGGACATCCGTACTAAATATCGTTAATACAAAAACATCACCAGAAAACTTTGATTCGGTTGTCTCTGCTTTTAATAGAATTCTCAATGATTGTTTTCTATCATCCGTACCCCAGAGAAAAGTCCGTTTAAACTCTGGTTTTGTATGGTTTACTGAAGAACTGCGAAAATTAAGAAACTTAAAGTCCATGCATTATAAAAAATTGCAAAAAACTCATAGCATTATATATTTTGGTTTTTATACCTCTATTAAGTACAAGTATCGTCAATTAGGCAAGCAATCCTACGATATTTAGTTAACAAAAGTAAAATTAAACATCAAATCTGATGCTAAATTATTCCGGAACTTTGTCAACACAAAACGCAAGATTGATTCCTAACCTTCTATTATGAAATATAAAACTGTTGAATCGTATACCGAGAACAGCATTTGTAATTTTTTCGCTGACTTTTTCAAAGCGACCGATTCATCTTCATCCTATGATAATCTAAGCTATCCATTTAGTGTTCAATCTGGGGATATTTGTCTACCAATAATCGATACTAACACGGTGTTTTCATACTTAAAAGCTCTTAAAACGTCATATAAGAGTGGTTCCGACAATATACCGTCTTATATATTAAAATACTGCTGTGATGAATTAGCAACTATCCTATCACTTTGCTTTTTTCTTCTTCATTAAAATCTTGCTATTTTCCAGTTGCCTGGAAGTCGTCTTTTATTATTTCATTGCACAAGTCTGGTAACGGGTCTTAAATCGATAACTATCGTGGAATTGCAAAATTAAGCGCTTTGCCGAAGCTTTTCGAGGCAATCATTACTTCACAATTATTACAATTAAAGTCTTTATTGTCTTTACTCCAACATGGATGCGTTTCTGGAAAATGTACGGTTACAAACCTATTTGAATTTACTTCCAAAACCATTGAGAATTTTGGAAAAGGTGTACAGACTGCTATAATATACACAGATTTTAGTAAAGCTTTTGATGTTGTTAATCATAAACTCTTAGTCTTAAAGCTATCTCTTGCTGGATTTCCCACAACACTTGTAAGATGGATTGAATCTTATTTATGCAATAGAACACAACGTGTTCTTTTTAAACTTGTGGAATCTCATGAGTTTTCTGTCACTTCTGGTGTACCACAAGGAAGCCACCTCGGGCCTCTTCTTTTTTTACTGTTTATAAATGATTTGCCATCTGTCATAAAGCATTCGAGTATTTTAATGTACGCAGACGATGTGAAACTATTTATTCCTTTCAAAAATGCTAATGATGCCGTTCTCTTGCAAACTGACATATACCATCTTTATAGCTGGTGCAACGTGAATCGTATGAATATTAACATGAAGAAATACAAGCACATGACCTTCAATCGAAAATTTCCTGTCACATGTATTTATAAAATTTGTGACCATACATTCGAGTCTTTAGATATCTTTCATGATCTGGGAGTAACTATGGATAATAAACTACGCTTTTATATTCATGTTAATAAAATTTTAAATCGGACAAATAGTACTTTAGGTTTTTTTAAACGATGGGTAAAAGAGTTTAATGATCCCTATATTAGAAAAACCTTATTCACCTCTCTAGTGCGACCTATTTTAGAATATGCTTCAATTGTTTGGTGCCCTCGATATAGTTGTTACATTGACGACATAGAATCAGTTCAGAAAAAGTTCTTTTGTTCTGCTTAAGCCATTTTTACTGCCATTTTAATTATCACCTACCACCCTATGAATATCGGCTGCAACTTTTAAGTCTCCCTACTTTAAATAATCGGAGAATTATGCTAAATGCTACTTGGATTTACAAACTTTTACATGGACATATAGACAGTCAATGTCTACTGAGCAAAATTTACTTTAATATTCCTCTCCGACCTGGAAGATCTATTGAGTTACTTTACATGAACTTTTGTAGAACTAATTACTTGCAAAACGGACCACTCAGAAGCGCTTGTGGGGACTTTAATTTTGTTTCAGATGCAATTTCATTAATTGAATCCGTTTACTCAATTAAATATAATATTTTAGATTATCTACAGTACCGCCACTAATCTGGATCATGCTTTCCAAGGATACTTCATATTTTCCTGTAATGTCAGGCAATACCTTATACAATCAAGATGTGTAGTTTAATATGATTTTCCAGAGCGAGACCACGTCCGTCTCGCTTGGCATATGCCGGTTTGACGCTGTACGACTAGCTTTTTATGTGTGAGCTGAGCTCTATTCACATTTATAGATATACATACACGCTATAGATATATTTTGATTATTCAGAGCAAGACCTCGTCTGTCTTGCCTAGCACATGTATGAGCTCGACCTCGTCTGTCTAGCCTGGCATATGTGAGCACCGCTCTAATCAATCATTCTATTTACTACGAAGAAGCTAACCGGATTACAAATGTATATACCTGAAAGCATGACAATTTTTCATTATCTATATATTTTTAAAGTCATGTTATTTATATTTTATTCCCACTTTTTTTACCCGTTTAAGGCTGGTAAAATGCCATTTTTCGGGAATTTTTTTAGATATGCTTGAAATTTTTTATTTTGGAATTTTGACTAATATTGACAAACGCTATCGAGCTATCGCTTGATCCATGTGCGTTTTGATTTGAAAGGTATCTTCTTCAAAACATGCTGCACCTTTATTTATGACTGGAAAATTACTTTTTTTTAACTCTTAAAGTATCTTATAACATTGTAAAACGTTTTGAATATAGATGTAATGAATAATAGTGCCAGTCAAGTCATTATTTTCCAGGTCAAATTTTAGGACCCAGTCCATCACTGTTCACCCCACAGAAGTAAATTGCAACTTTTGGGAGTAATATTTGCATATGAAAGTATGGTGAAGTTAACAAACAAACAAAGAATTCTGCCACAATGATAACATACATAATAGCTACATTCCCGTGGCACTGGATCAGATCAAATCTCAGTGAAACAGTCTTACTTCAACTTTATTACAATTTGGGACACTCGCGATGAAGTATCAAAATACGAGTGCGAGCAGTAAGACGAGAACTCGTCGAAGAGTACTTCAGATTTGCGAACTATGTTCGTTTTGAAAAAAAAGGCTTTAAACTTGGCACGTTTTTAAGATCAGGAATAGAGCCAGGAAAAGAGCTGGTTCTAATTTTGCATTGTGAATAAAATAGAGTCATGCTCTAGATCAACGACCACGGGAATGCAGCTAATGATAACTAAAAATAAGTTTTTATAAAAAGTGTTTTTTTTGTATTAAAAAAATAATTAAAAATTTAAAAAATTGCGATCAATTTTTTGCTTTTTACAGGAAAAAACGTTAGTTACAGGATTATTGTGATTAAGAGTAACAAAATAAACCAAAACTATATTTTCAAATTCAGATTACGCTTACTTACAGCTAGTTTATCTAAAACAGAATCCACTGATGGTGGCATATCTCTGTAGATATAGATTTAGCAATGTGAGACCGTTGAATCTATCTTGAAACATCCTGCTTCTTAAATAAGCATTGGTAAATTAAATAAATTGTAAAATATTTCTTTATTGCAGTTCTAAGGCTTCAAACACTGTCTTTTTTCCATCGCTAGTATTATTACTAACTTTAAACCAAACATTCAGTTTAATTTTTAAATCATTAAAATCTCCTTCCAAATCATCTTAATAAAATCTTATTTGTTTTTAAAAAACTAAAGCGCCATATCTAGCGGTTTTGTATCGTCAGGAAATTGTGTTGAAATGAATAGTGGAAATAGATGTTTTTAAAATCTAACTCTTAGGTTTGAGATAAATCAAATTCTTTTCAAAAAATTTTGACATTAGTGTCGAATCAATTTTTATTTTGTTGGCTTTATGCTTAGAGTATAATAAATAAATTCTAGACAGTATTATATTGTGAAGTAACAAATTGAATGTGTGGTAATTAATAATAAAGTATTAACACTTCAACCACAGCTCAATCTACGGAATTAAACACCCTTTCACCCTAGTTGGTCATTCAATGGGTGGCGCCATTGCAGTGTTGTTCTCTACTTTTCTTTTTAAATTAAATGTATGCACTTTTTTATTTATGCACTTTTTAATTACTTTTTATTATTATTTATGCACTTAAATTAAATACTCGTATATTGTTTAAAGTTCACAAAAACCACATATTTCACAAACTTCGGTTTGCTAATGGGTTTTGCTTAAAATTAACCATCACCTGTTTTTAACAGATCTAGGGACATTTTAGGGGAGAGAGATACGCTACCAAATAGAATGAGAAAATACGCTACCGCCTTGTTTCTCACACCATGCTCAAATCGAAGAATTGTCAACAATACCCCAAGTGGTCAGAATTACAACCAAAAAAATTTAAACAAATGTATTCTGAATGAATAAATCATGGATAGTTTAAAAGATTACGGTTCAACGACAATAGATTTGAAATTTATTTTTGGGTTTTCATTCTTTTGATAAATATTTGTGATTACTTTTCGTGTGAGTCACTTGGATTGTGTTGTATTTCTCTTTTTGCTACGATAATTTTGGGTGGTTTAAGCCCCAAAGTCTCCCTTTGGGTTCGCTACTACGTCGAATACAAAAAACTTCTGAAACATGCTAGAACACGATGTCTACCTATAGTACCAGTAGTGGAACGAATTTTAAAAGAGTATCCAGGAAAATTTGGTTTTTTATCCAGGAAAAATTTTTTATCATTGGAAAATTGTCCTACTTTGCTGGAAAATTATTTTCAGTCGGAATTAAGTGAAGCGTGTTTATTTGCAGTCTATTCATTTTGGTTTTTATTTCATGACAAAATAACGGTTATGGAAAATGAAAAAATGTATCTTATAGAAACAATGACCTATATATCCGAATTGGTAGATGCGATAATGAAAAGACGAAGAAATTTATTTTTTACTTTGAGAGTTAAACAAATTTTGAAAGTTTTGAAACAAAAGGTTTATGAAAGTGAAACCGAAATTTAAAAAGTAATATATTCACTAGTTACACAATATGTTGTCATTATTTAAAAGCATGGTTCTAAAGAATTTCAAAGTTTTCGAATGATAAAATTTAAATAAATGCCTGGTGTTAGTGAAATGGCATTGAAAATTGTGCTGAATTGTTTAACTTACAGAAAAGAGATAAGTGTTTTGAGCAATATGTCAATTTAAAAAATTTTGTTTAAGAAAATTTAAACAACAAGAAGTTCAAGCAATCATTTGCCTAACAAAAATGGATGAAATACTTTGAAAATTGTTCGTGTAGCGAATTTTATTCAGAAACTTTAAAAATTTGTTTTTTTTCGTTGTCTGCACAAAACGCTTACGTGGAAAGAAGTTTCTCTTATGAGCTTGCAGTGGTCAACGGTTCGAGCTATTTTAACAATAAATTATAATAGCACAAACGTGTCTTGTTTGGAGTTTTTCAACATACATATCGCTTAAATACCTAAAGTTGATGGTTCCATAATAAAAATATCACTTTTGACGTATGAAATAAAATCCTTTAAGCTTTAAATTATGCTGAACTTCAGTTTTTTTAACTGTTCGCCAAAAAACGAAAATTTTCTCAACTTTAAGTTGAGAACATATGAACAACATATGACATTTAAATATTCAGTGGTAATTTTGAATTTTCTGCTCTTTAATCGAGTAGTAAGTATTTTTCAAGAAACAAATTCTCATTTTTCAATTAATTTCCACTTTTTTTTTATTTTAAACCCTCTGTGCGGCATAGTGAATGCTGTGCCTAATTCTTTAACATAATGTTAGAAGTTACCAACAACGCAATTAATCTTAATTTTTAAAAACCAACGCAAGTTCTATGTTTCTTTCCTGTGAAAATAATCTGGAACCAATCACAATCAGCAATCGCGCAACATAAACAGCAGCTTCACTTCCAAATAAAAGCTTGAAAAATTCTAAACTACCCGGGTAACTAGAAAATTCGAAACAATCCGGGTAGTTCAAGTTCGAAACTACACGGGTTTTGATTATCAAATTACCCAAGTAATGTCCGAATACTAAGATTTCCGAGCTACCTGGGCACTCGAACAAGGTTAAAAAAAATCGAGTGCTCTTGTTACGAGTCAGCAGACTGGAGTGTCGTTATTCCGATCGCCTTGTTGGGACGGTAAAAGATGAGTTGGGTCTTAGCCCTGTTGAAATGTTGTGTGGGTCACCGCTTCGTTTACAAGGAGACTACTTCAAGAGAAGCGGCACTGAAAGCAGCGAGATCGAGTTAATTACGGCTAAGCGCGTGTTTATAGTGAACGCTTTTTTGAGCTTATTGGCTAATTGGTGCATCTTTATCAGGGCTGCCAACTTTAACTAGGTGTAACGTGCCATATTGGGGATAATAAAGTGCCTGAAAGTGCCAAAAAAGGTACCAATTTTTTAAAATTATAATGAGATCATGTATGCCACTTAATTTATAAAGCAAACTAAACATAAAATGAACTTCAAAACAAACACATATATATAAATAACAAAATATAAAATAAAAAAATCTTCAAAACGAACGCATACTACGGTGGACAATAAATACCGAGAAATTTTAATTAAAATTTTTTGGGGATTTCGATAGGGCCAAAGGTTTTTATCTGCTAGGTGGCACTACTGTCACTGACATCTGTGACATTTACACGTAAAAATATTTATTAGTGTTTGAGTTACGCGTGCTTTTGTAAATATGGTAGCTGTAATTGAATTTTTCGTTTCTAAGAATGTCTGAAACTATTCAACAACGCAGTTCCATTAAATTTTGTGTTCGAAGTTAAATTTCTCAGTGATTAAATTACTGCAGTCAAAGTAGCAAAAGTCGTTAAATTATTGCTTATTTAAGCACTAACGGTTTTCATAACTTCAAAGCGTATCACTGCTTCAACTTGTGCTTTCGAAAAATCAAACAGTCGCAGCATAAGCAGAAGCACAAAAATCTTGTTTTAATAGTTTGCAAAGTGCTTCGGTAGTCGACAACTTCGGCAGTCGTAGTTTTAATTGACTGAAACTGTTGAAAAAAACGAAAGTCGAAACAGCAGCAGTTGTTGAACTTTTGTAAGTCAAAATAGCATAAGCTTTTAAACAGTCGTTTTGCGCTTACAATATCTGCTTATGCAATAATGCAATCATAATCATAACAAAATTGAAAAAAAATTAATAAAGCGAGCGATTAAACAAAAGTTAGAAATAATAAGCAAAAATCATAAGCGCAAAACAGTCTGCTGCGACTGTTGAAAAACTGATGATGCTTCGACTTACGAAAGTTTAACAACTGCTGCTGCTTCGACTTTCGATTTTGCGAACAGTTTCAGTCAATCAAATCGACGGCTGCCGAAGTTGTCGACTGCCGAAGCACTTTGCAAACTATGGAAACTAGTTTTCTGCTTGTGCTTATGCTGCGACTTTCTGATTTTTCGAAAGCATGAGTTAAAGCAGTAGCAGAGAATTGAAAAAAAACTGAAAGCTGCCGAAACTTTGAAAATGTTGCAGAAGGCCTTTGGTGAGCAAGCTCTATCGAAAACAAGAGTTTATAAGTGAAAAAAATATTCAAAGAGGGCCGAGAAAGCGTTGAAGACGAGGCACTGCCAGGACGACCATCATCAACTGATGAGCTACACGTCAACAAAATCAAGGAATTGGTGCTCTCAAATCGTTGATTAACAGTCCGAGACCTTACTGATCTTGTTGGAATATCGGAAGGATCAGTGAAAACTATTTTGAGTGATCGTTTGGGCCTCAGAAAAGTGAAATCTCGATTGGTGCCAAAAACACTCAATATCATGGGAAAAACAGCACTCGTAATTCATGATAATTTCGCCAAAAACTCGACCCATATCGTTCCGCAACCACCGTATTCGCCTGACTTAGCACCATGTGACTTATGGCTATTCACTAAACTCAAGAGACCGCTCCGTGGACACAGTTTTATATGGATAGAAGAGATAGAAACCAAAACGAAGAAGGAATTAAAGCATATACCGGAAGATTACTTTGCAGCATGTTTTGAAAATTAGAAAAAACGGGGTTCGAAAACGGGCAAAATCGGATAAAAACCGCGCCTACCTCCCAAGCAAAGCGACTTTATATTAACTGTAAAATGTCTTAAAAATCCACAAAAATTAAAGAAATGCCATGAAATTTGGCAGGTGAGCTTTGCTCTTCAGTCTTAATCCTTGCTATGAACTTTGGAAAAATCGGATGAAAACCACGCCTATCTCCCAAAAAAATTGGTTTTATTTTAAAAGTAAAATCTCTTAAACATTTCCTCAAATTAAAGAAATATCTTGAAATTTTGCATATAGGCTTTGATATATAACATAGACCAATACAATGATATTTGGCAAAATCGAATTTAAGCCACGCCTACCTCCCATACAAATTGGCTTTATTTTAAACGTAAAATCTCTTAAAAATCCACAAAAATTAATGAAATGTCTTGACATTTTCCACATTAGCTTTGATTTATAATATGAACCATCTCTATAATATATGGCAAAATCGCATCAAAACGAAGCCTGCCTCCCATACAAAGTGACGTCATCAAAATAGGATAACTTTCGTTAATATATAAAACTGAATGGCATCGTATATGTCGTGGCTAAAGACTTCGAATATACTTCAATATGGCCGTGGGGGAGGGGGCTATTTTATCTTCGATACCTTGCCGAAGCTCCATCCTTACTAGTTTTTTATGTATATATACATATGTATGACATGTGTTGATATCAGTAATAACTGAAAGAAAATTTATGAAAATTTTTAAGAAAAACCGTTTTCTTTTAAGACTGAATATGCCTGTTTTTAAATGACCATAAGAGAGATGAAAAGAGTTTATTTCATTTTTTTTACATATCAATTTTGAGTACTAAGTTTTTTGATTTTTGCCTATGGTTTGTTGAAAAATGATTCAAATGGTTCAACTCAAAAAGTAAAAATGTGTGTAACAAAATTTTACTAATTCAACAATATGACGGTAAAAATAGGTAAGATTTCTTGCAGTTTATTAAAATCCAAATTAAAATCAGCTATGAAAACTGCAAACATTTTTTAATAAGTTCACCTGGTGAAGCTGTTTGTCAATGTTTCTTTATGATTTCGTAACGAAATCGGATTCCGAAATTGGAAACATTGCGAAATGTTTGTTACGATTTCGTTAAGAATATTTAAAAATCTTTCCGATTTCGAAATCCGATTTCGTTGTGAAATCGTGACGAAAATTGTATGAAGTAGTTGACACGACTTTGTAACGAAATATCGTAACGATTTCGTAACGAGCCTTAACAAAAATATTACGAAAAAGTTACGATTTCGTTCAGAGAGTTCGAAAGAAAGAAAATTTTAGTCTGTTAGCATTTTGATATGTCGTACAAACAGACGCATAACGAAATTTTATATAAATTCGTATTAAAAGTGAAACTGTTCTGATATTTGCGTAACAAAATTGTAAGGATTTCTTTAAGACAGCTCGAAATAGTTACGAATTAGTCGGAATTTCGACATAGTCGTCAACTGTGGTTTGCTGCGTAGATATGGCATAAAAAATGTCAAGCTAATTGGTGAGGAACCAAAGCTTTTTTGGGATCCTTTATTTGTCCACTAATTAAATTAAAATACAAGAACGATGGTGTAAAATTCTAAGTTAATTTTATTATTACTATTGAATATGCAACCGATAAACTAGGTGATTTAAAAGGTAAGTGTTGCGCGCTTCACTGTCGAAGGAATTCTGGCAAAAACTAAAGAGAGGATTTGCCTGTGACCTAAGCTAGAATTTTGCTATAGAAAGTCGTGCCTTAAATTACATTTTTTTTGCACGCACTTTTCTATGCTTAGTCGATTAGCAGTTGATGTGATTGTTGTAATTGTGTTTGACTGCATTGCCAGTGAATCGAAGACGTTTGTTGTTGTTGTTGTTGTTGTTGTTGATTGCATTGCGAGCAAAGTGGAGACATTTGTTGTTGTTGTTGGTGTTTTAGCGAAAACAAAGAGTAGGTGGTGGTGATGCCACTGTTGTTGTTGCGAAATGTTTATAGTTTTTTGTTGTCCATGCATGGAATCGACGATAATAAGCTTGAAGGGTGTTGGTGGTGTCAAAGAGTGGGGTGTGTAAATCGAAGATGCTGTAAAGTGGCGTGAGTTAAATTGTTAGTAGAATATGTGTGCACATTTTGAAGGCCACGATGAGGTGATTGAAGAATGTGTGCAGCTGCAGCTAGGTACGAAAGCAAAATATAAAGAGCCGACAACAACAACCATTGTTAGGCAGAATTAGTAACTGAGCTAGAACTTGTAAGCTCGACTTACTCCCAACGAAAAATATGAGTCGACTTACATTAACAAATTTTAAGATTTTTGCAATCTTCAACACTAATTTTCTTCAATTTACAAAATTATATTCGTTCTAGGTATAATTTTATATATATATTTTACTGGATATCAGGGACTTTTTGAGCATATTAACTGATTTTTTAATATACAAACTCCTTGGAGAAGAATTCCAGTATAATGATTATGACTCTTATCAGCAAAGTTAATCTTTGACTTGGCTAAAAAAAATTTTCAATAATTAAGTGAAGTTTTGAAGAAAATTAACATCATGATCACAGTTTATCTAAAAAAAAAATCACATTTTGAATTTAAAGTCTCATTTGCGTTATTTCTTTAGACTTTCTGGACCCTAAGATGGGGAGGGGGTTGGAACACCTAAAACCCCCTTGTCTACGGGTCTGACATTTGATAGCTCTGGATTGTTTCTTTATGTTTATTGTTTCTTTATGCAAAAGTAAGTTCTGAAAATGTCAGGAAAAAATATTGATATTTAAACTAGTATCTAGCGACCTCTATATTGAAAATGTAATTTATATGGGAAAATCATGTTGTTTTTCCAAACAAATCCCAATTACAACATGCAACAAAAAAAAATTATATGTTTTTCCAAAAGTTAAAAATCATAACTCTAATAATTTAAGTCCGAATTTCATGATTGATAATTCATTTTAAAAGAAAACGAAGAGAAACGAAGAAAAATTAAATCAAAAACGAAGTGTCTACCAGTTTTTAGAAAATTTCACCTTAAAAAGATGTGATTGGGTTTTTTTTGGAAAAACTACACTATTCTCCCCATATAAATCAAATTTTCAATAAGGAAACAATCGAAGCCCATGCACATTTTGGATTTATAAAAAAAAAATTGTTGCATGCGTGTTATCTTATAAAAATTGAAAAATGAGACTACAAATGGCTTTAATAAGAAGACTATTTTTGATACATATGTATGTACAAATCTAATATGTTCCTCCTAAAACCAAAAATTTTTTATGAGTTGAATTATTTTTTAAACAGTAACTTTTTTTGTTACAAAACTTTTTAATTTATTTTAATTTTTAAAATAAATTTTATATTTTATTTTAAAAATAAATTTTATATTTTATTTTAAAAATAAAACTTAAATTAAAATTACATAAAATAATGTAAATACAGTAAAATTTACTGCACTGTATTCGAACAAATTCTTCGGTAGAGATGCTGATCACATCTTGTAGCAAGTAGAAACAAACTTTTTGCTAGTTTTTGTAGAATAGCCCATACACAAACCTATATCTAGTCATAGATTATGATGATCTGCTGCAACATAGCTTCTGTTATACTTAAAATTGAATCAATAACTGTACGTAGCAAGGGTGTTTAGATTAGTGGATAGTGCATTGAACTCTTAATCTGTGGGTTAAGAGTTCGATCACCACGCCGAGCCAAGTAATGTCTTCTTAAATTTATTTTAAATTATTATGTTTAAATCTTCTTGTTGTAATAAAAGCAAGCAACAAAAAAGAAATGTGCGTATTAGCTTCGACGTGCGACTGGAAATTACTCCTCTTTATCGATTACCTTGGAATTTGAGATGTATATAAAAGGTAAAGGGGGTAAAAAAAGGCATTTCTTATATAATTTAAAGGATAGCAAAGTTTTATTTTAAAATATAATACTTACATATATTATAATGAATTTACATGGTTTATTAATCGTGAAAACATCATATCAATGGTTGTATCATATTTAGTCGTTCCCAGTGTTCTACCCAGTGTAAAAATTTTCTTAAATTTTTCATATTTTTTATATTTGAGATCAATTTGGTGACATATTTCGTGTTAAATATCCTATTATGACATAGCAATAATCTAGCTATTTCTAAATCCAGCAAGTTTTATTTAATTGAAATCGGTTTAAAAATCGACGAGCTATTAATTTTAAAGTATTTTTCCTTCACTACAAAATCACCAAAATACCTAGTTTTGCTTGTTTTTACTTGCGAAAAACTCAGTTCAGGCATGAAAAGCTACGATTTTGTGCTGTTTCAACAGATTAATGCTTACATTTTAAAATTAAATAACTCAACAAATTTTTAATTAATTTCAATGAAATAAAACTTGTTGGGCTTATAATTAACCAAGCTTTTATATTATTATCAGTTATAATAAAAGCACACTTTAAAACAAGCTATGAGCAACGGCTACGATGCGAATACGCACATATTCAAACACACAAATATTTTTTTGTTGAGCTGTGCTTGCTGAGCATAAGAAGAGACACGTAGAGAGCAACATGGAGTTAATTAAAACTCTCCCAACACAACGCGTGAAAATAAATCGATCAAGCAATGCGTGGCATCGGGAATGATTTCATTCAAATCTTTACATTTTAATTAAATATATGTACTATTGAAATTTCGAAAGCAAAATACACCATATTATTTTGTAGCACAAGAATGATATTTTAAAACTTATTTCATAAAAATCGGCCAAGTACTTTTAGAGTTTTGCAGTAATCTGCACTTCAATTTTATATATTAGTATAGAATGCTGCTTTGTGTATTTTGTTGTTATTTCCTCGTTTTTGGTATTTTACTGCTGAGAGCCGAACACTATAACTGTCAAAACGAAATTTCTACCATTGAGCGGAGAGTCACTAGACGAATAACAGAAAACGTAACGCTTGAGTTTTTTTTCAACTCTTGATTTTACTCGCTATATAATTTTCATACCGCGGGCTATATATGAAATCGATTCTAAAGGAAGCCTTGGAGAACAAGGCGTAAGAAGCTTCGCTTCAAAAAGTAAATATAAAATGTTGCACGTCACACAGTGGTTTCATCTCATACAACGATTGGAATAAAAAATCGTGCGTGTAAGTTGGAATTAGTTCCATTAGAACAAATACAAAAATATTTTGTAATCCGCCAAAAACCACGCCTACCTCCCATATAACACATAAATTCAAAACGATATATTTTTTTTATTGAAGCTATATCGAAACAACTCAATCAAGAATACAAAATATGTTTGTAGAATTAAAAAAAAAAATTGCCATGCCCACCTCCCATACAAAATTTACATAGCATCTAAAATTCATGAACGACTTGTAGATCATTGAAATTTTGTATATAAGTTGCAATTAACTCTATTAGAGCACATATTAGAATATTTTGAAATCCGCCCACAGCCACGCCTATATCCCATATAACACAAAAATTTAAAACCCTCTTTTTTTATTGAACCTATATTGTACTTAAGAAAGCATCTCCAATAATGTTAACTAAAAACTTTTATTCAAACGTGAAGTATTGTAATTATAGAAATTGTGTAGTCTACATCCTACATAATTTTAACCCATAAAAGTATATTTTCCATAGTAAAGAACTAAGCCTTAGCCCACAGAGTGATTAAATATAGGTTAAACTTAGTTAATAAACAAAATAAATTAACTAAACTAAAATTATTTATTTTTTAAATATATTTGTTTAATGATTTAAAAAAAAAAAAATGAATAATTGTAGGGCCAATGTAATGTCTCTAGTATGCTCCAAGAACAAAAGTTATGTGCCAATTTTGTTCGTGCAGTTGGTTTATTTTTATGTTTTGAGATTAAATTTAAGCTTATTTTCGTTTGATTACTTTTATTGTTACATATGCCACATATAAATGACAATGAAGTGCTAAAACAAAATGCTTCTTTACAATTAACTTTACGCCACAAGTTGCCGAGATTTCGCTTTTAGATTGCCAGGTCGCAAGCTGAATACCTGGCTTGCACGAAATTTTTTTTTTTTAATTTTTATAATTAAAGAAATAAGTATATATTTTTCCTGATTTTATTACATTTACGAATTTCCTTTAAAATTAAAATAAGAAAAAGAGAGAAGAAGAGACAGGTTGACAGCTATAAGCAGCCAATTTTTCGTTTTAAATGTTTATGAAAAGCCTAAAGTTTGAGATTGTTATAGTAAGAAACCGTCGATAAGTGTCGATAACTTAGTTTCGGTCCACCAAACTTCGGAATCTCGGAAAAAACATGGTCTTAATAAGATTAAAAAAAAGAACAATAATTAAAAAAAAATATTTATCATTAAAAAAATGTATTTAAGATACAATACATCACAATATTGTACTTAAAAATATTAAGATGAATACAAGTAACTCTGTCGGAGTAGTTCCTACTGAAAACCAGCTTAAAATCATGGCTGTGTTTGAGAGGAAAAATTTTGTCAACACTCACTGCTCGTCCACAAAAATTAAGAAGACTTATCTTAATTTTTTTTTTCAATTTATTATTGAAACATTTCTAAACTTAAATTAAAATGAAACGAACAAAAATTGCAACATGAGAAAAATTATTTAATTTGAAACCATTGTGAGTCGTTGCGTTTGTCAAAAAATTAAACAAAATAAAAAAGCACAGGCGTGGAGTTGCATACACGAATGAAACGAAGTTTTATGCAGTTTCAGCGATTTGATAGTTTAATGTTTTTTTTGTTTCATTTTTTTTGTTTAAAAAAATTTAAAATAACATATTCATATTCACACCAGTAAACATTATTACATTTTTTTATTCCGACACTGTTTTCTTAGAATAGATGTTTCATTTTTGCTTGCGTCCATTACAACAAGAAAATATAATATTAGATATTAAAAATATTTCTTAATTCGCCATTGGGACCGAACTCGTACCCCATCGATTGGGAGTTCTATCACTGCTCACCAATCCATCCTAAAACCTTTGTTGCACAAAGTCTCCAATCTTATTAAGTATAACTGAAGCTATGTTGCAGCAGGCCCAATTAGCACTTATCAGTTATCAAAAATATGGGAAAATTGATAAGTTTATGTTATGTTGCACTAAACCTTATTTTTATAATTGATTCAATTGAGTTGAATAAGCAAACAAATTAAGGAGATTTGTTCCTGTGACTAATTGTCACGATTGTTTGCTGGATGTACGATGTACTAAAAAACCTAGCCGCAGCGTACAACTTAAGGGCTATTTGTTCACGAGAGATTATGCGCAGCAAGAAAAGACAAATATTAAACAACACCGGTAAGTATATCAATCTTTATAAAGTTTATTAATAAACTCTTACTTGTACTCCAGGTCTTCAATATGTAAAGACGATAACCTTCAATATGCTTCAATTAATCTTTTGCATTCTTCTGCGTAAGGGTTGCGTCGTAAACAATAAGTTTGATTAGCGCTCAATTTTAAGATAAGTGCTTCTGTACTTTTTATAACTTTATGTTGCACTAACTTATGAGTTTTTCACTTATCGATAAGAAAGTTGATAATCTTAGCAACATTTTGATATGAAGAAATTCTCTTGTCAAGTTTTTTATCACACCTCTTCAACAACATTACATTGACTAGGAAATGGAACACAATACCATACAATAGCTATGATTCATGGAGTTCGCATGCCCACTGTATGCAGGGTTTTTCATCGGGTAGTTCCATCTATTATACATAATATGTTGAACGATACTATTCGCTGGCCAGAAAATATGCAAGAAACCGCATCGGAGTTCTTCAAGCAAAGGGGATTTGCAAAAGTAGCTGGATGCATTAATGAAACAATAAAAAAAAAACTAACTGGCCATTTCAGCCCTTGAAATGACTTTGACCGAGCTCCTTATAATCAACTGTGTTGTGTGTGTTGTGAAATGTTTAAACACAAATGATCGAGAGCTGGACCTACATTTTTTTATGTCGACTCCGAACGGCGTATGTTCTCAGGAAGCCTTTCATGGCAGTTTTTACTCTCTATGGTTTGTCATTGTCTGCAGAGAGGTGACGGCCGACACACTCTACCCACTGCGCCTCGGCCGCCACTATTAATTTTTATTAATTAATGATACAATGAACAAATTAAACAAACTAATTAATGAAAAACTATTATTAATGAAACGCTGTTGATATGATAGATGATAATGAGCGCTGTTAATGCATTGACGGTTTTTGCGATCGCTCCTTTTATGATGTAAGTTCCAACTGGCCAGGGAGTGTTCATGACACAAGAGTACTTCGAAACTCAAAATTATTTGCAAATTTTGAACGCCGGGGAGCGAAGATTCAACAGGGTACATAAAAGTGTATTTTCAGAAAAATTCACTGTACTGTGTTACTCTGTGTTAAAATTCAGTATTACTTTTTTTTTAAAAAATCTTCGAATTCTACTTACATCAAAATTAATGGTTTAAAACTCCTCAAGATACAAAATTCTTAAAATCAAAAGTTCGTCCTCATGCGCTTTTAACACGGGGTAATGTGAGTTTAAGTTATCAAATTTTCATAATAGAGAGTTGTAAAAAAATTTACTTAACAAAATGTATCTTCAAACTAAAGATGCCAAATTTTATTTGGTATATAAAAAAGTAAATTAGTAAAAACTGTTTTATTAGTTTTTTATTTAAATGCAAAATACTAAAGGAGAATTTTTAAATAAATAAAATAAAATACTAATATCAGACTGTTATATACCAAAACCCAAATTATTAAGATTTTAAAAAGAAATCAGCGTGTCTTGGGGACTTCCGAAAAAAGTCTAAAACTAAACAGTCTAATGTATAATCAACGCAACTATAAAATTTTTAATATTAACAGAAATTGTTATTAAAATTTGTAAGTAGAGATGGCACAATTGTCAGTATCAAGTGTTTATACTAGCTAAAAATAAACTTTGAAGATTTTGTAAAATTTGTACAATATGTCTAGTGAGGAATTTGCTGCTAAGTTATTGCCTTGGTTTGAGAAACATCTATTATTTTCACTTAGCAAAGAACTGAAAAATTGATAACTAATAAGTGAGTGAAATTTCTTTAAGCTTATTGCAACGATAATCACATACACTTAGTCGTAAAAACTAACTGATTATTTGCTAAGAAATAAATGATAAGTGTTTGGTGCAATAGGGCCCAGATCATAATATCTATCTATAAAAATTATTGTGTATTGGTTACCTTACATATCCAACAAAAACTAACAAATATATTGCTTCTACATGCTATAAGATATCATCAGCATCTGTGTTTTTTTTTTGTTTTTGTTTTGCATAGCACGAAGGAAAAATTAATAATTGCCCACAAGTGCATTGAAATAAAAATAACATATAAAAAACTAAATAAAATACTAATGAAATGTAAAATAATTTACAGATGTTATTTTATTTCATGTTACATTCATTGTTATTTAAACGCACTTGTGGCAATTGTTAATTTTTAATTCGCACTATGCAAAAATAAAACAAAAATATCTACCAACAACAGCACAAACGCATTCACATTAAAAAAAAACGATGCTGATGACATCTTGTAGCAAGTAGAAGCTAAATGTTGGTTATTTTTTTGTTTTTTGGATAGCTGTTTATTATTTAAATAGATCGATAATTGTGATCTGCTGCAACATAGCTTCAGTTATACTGAATATTGAATCAACAACACTAAGTAACACAGGCTTTTGGATAGGTGGGTAGTGTATAGAACTTCCAATCGATGGGGTATGAGTTCTATCCTCACGGTGGGCAAAGGAAACATTTATAATATTTAATGTTACATTTTCTTGTTGAAATAAGTGCAATCAAAAAGAAACAAATCAAAACAGAACAAAGCAACAACGAAAATAGTAGAACACGCGATAAATTTTCTCTCTTGTTTATCTTGTCGAAATTCTTTAACGCGACTGTCTTGTGTTCGGTCATTAAAAAATTTCTAGAAAATTCTTCAACGTTTCTGTCCAGTGTCCGTTCATTTTTTTTTCC
Source organism: Coremacera marginata (assembly GCA_914767935.1). Classification (NCBI taxonomy): domain Eukaryota; kingdom Metazoa; phylum Arthropoda; class Insecta; order Diptera; family Sciomyzidae; genus Coremacera; species Coremacera marginata. The sequence goes on from OU612045.1 coordinate 77,442,478, forward strand.
TATAAAGCTTAAGTTGCTAATATTTCGGTGTAATTTTTTCGTTAAAAGTTGAAATATATATTATTTTGTAAACGTGGTATATTAATGACCTGGATGGCTGATATACATATAAAAGATTACAGATTGCAGATGATGTGATCCAAAGAAAACATTTATAATAAAATAAAATCAAGTGGATTTTAATTTACCAACTCATGTTGGTGCATGAGTGGATTCACTAATACAAATGACCACTCATTATAAATGAGAGTAGCGAGCGTGAATGGTATTCTCTGTCAACGAATAAAAAAAAATGCGCACTCGTTGAAGGAAAAAAAAAATTCAAAATGCTACTAAATATTAAAGAGTTAAAAATTAAATCTCACAGGAATCTCACAGGAACAAATTATTTTTTAGAAAAAATATTTTTACATACTTTAACATTCCCTTTAGAACTGAGCAATGTCGATATTTTAAACTAATTTCTAGCGAAGTTAATATATCTACATAAAACCTGATTTGGGTTTTAAATCAGCAACCACATATTAATCATCACGCAAATTTTCACAAAAATCGAACGACTCCTTGCACTTATTCCTTACATTTGTATGGGATCGTCGTCGGTGTATGCCGACTTATTATAATTTTTTTTATTTTCAGCAAAAATTGAATACTCAATAAACCATAAGCCCAAAACTGAAATCGAAATTTAAATATTTATACTAAAAATCTAAATATTACTAACGATAATTTACTACCATTTCCGAAAAATCGTGTGCGAATTAAAGGGTTAAAATCTCAAAATCCAACAAATATTTTTGTTGGGTTTTTCTTAGGTCAATGTAGATCTTCTCGCAAAAAGTATGTGCCTTCAAATACTTCTTTTCCCTTTTATTTTCCTTTGCTGAATTCTATGAGGGGTACGAAGGCAATTTTCTTCTTCCTTTTCACCAATGCGGACATTTTTGACATCCACATTTGAGATAATTTTTGATTAAATGTTGAAATCAATGTCATTTGCGTAGTTTTTCGCTACGCAATGATGAGACAAATTTTATTTTGAGTGAATTTTATTTAAGTATGTTATTTTATCGAAATTAATGAATAGTTACTTTCAAAATTTACTAAATATGCAATCTAAAATATACTTCTAATTTAATCATTATAAACTCAATTAAACCTAATTTTAAATAGTTTTCTTATATGCTACTATGCGCCAATTCTCAGACACTAATATAGACGTTTATAATTTTTTTCTTTTTTATATTCTTGTTAATGAGTAGCCATTTTCAATAACTTTTATAAAAGGTAAATAAAATAGATAAATAAAAATGAAAGGATAAATAAAAAATAATTTTGCAATTACAGAGAAATATATTACAAAGCTCACGGAAGAAGAAAATCCTAGCATCCAACCAAAGACCGCCTGAAGTCGGTTATGCTTGTTAACAAATTACCCACTCAGTTGATTTGATATAAATGAGAAAAAAGACATGCCTGCGGAGGATTACCATAAAACTCTTTCCTATAAAAACTACAATTAATACATGGTAGTATATAAAATTTATGCGGTTCGTCTGGTAAGAACCTCTGATGGTGAGGCTAATAAAAAAAAATGAAAGATTCACGCACTCACGAGCACTCGTATTTTATGTAATTTGTCTTCTTCCATGTAATAAAATTAAAATTAAAATTTAAATAAAAATTTCAAATAAAAGTGTAAATAGTATTTTCTCGCGCGCATAATCTTTTATTTTGACAGCTCTGAAGCCTAAGGGTCATGCAAGCGGAAGAAAGAAACATTTGTATCTGAACAATAAAATTTAAAATGTATTTTATTCAGGTATAACACTGAATGTTGTTGAATGTGAGTATGTTCAGTGCTTATCTGGTTTCCTTCGTGTGTGAAATGTAAACAGACCGAAGGACAGACGGTCATGCATTTAATACCATTATGTAGTCTTCCCCCCCACACTCACAATACATCCAACAAATACCGAATAAAAGTGGAACAAATAAACACATTTTTAACTTTTGCCCCATAACTAGTAACAATTTATTTGAATTTTATGCGATCCCGTTGCGTCTGCTTATTCGTGGTTGTTTTTTAAGCCAATTACCTAGACTGCAGTGTTGCAGTAGCCCGGCCTCTTGTTCATTCATTCTTTGATAGAGGGGCCTTTGTAGTTAGTTTTTTGTGCTCGCCCGAGGTCCTCACAGCGGCTGCTTATCATTTGCTATAGCGCGTTTGTCAGGAAACTGATATGTTGAGTAATAAGTTCGATTGGCTTTCCAAAGTCAGCTTGACCGGCAGGTGACAAGCGCTCAAACGCTCGCATGAACCAAGTACTGAGTATAGCTCTTTTGTAGAGCCCTCGGCTATCTTGTTGCCTTGATAACAAATTTTCTTAATATTCTGTTATTGTCTTCATACTATATGTTTTTGCATTTGTATCAAACTTTAAATTATGCAAATTGTACGAAAACAAAAACAAAACCAATTGAAATTTGAAATGTTTCTAGTTTTAAAATTTGCTTCCGAAAATACCAATGGAATGTCCAAAAATTTTTTTTTATTGCTTTCACACTGCATTTTTTTCATTTCGCCTGCAATGTTTGGCATCATGGTTGAATTATAAGGTTGTCGAAAGGGGGAGATCAAGTGCCCATAATTGTCAAATCCAATTAGACAGCTCATAGAAAATCTGCAAACGCTCTCTTTTTTTCACCCGATCTTCTTTTGTATTCATTCGAAATTCATGCTGAGTTGGACAAATATGGGTACTGCGAAGAGAGTACGATCAGCCCTGCAACAACCTTTAAATTCAACCATATTTGGCATGCTATTTGTACTGAAACATACAGTTAACGAATAGCACTATTAGATCGTTAAGTTTTTTAAATCCTTTTCCCTTTCAATTAAAATACATATTTTAGATTAATTTGATGCAAAAATTAACTCCCGAGTTATATTACTACTCAAATAATAGAACTCATAAAAATATATTAATTGAACGTTCATAGATAGTATGTACGGAAGAGAGCTGTTTTCACTATCGTCATTGTAGATGACAAAGTAAGACTGCGCACAGTGTAATAATTGCGGCCAAAACTAACTTGTATTTTTTTTTTTTTGTAATATTATGACTTATTATATATCAATCGACAGATAATTCTTCAACTAAGAGAATTTTGAAAAAATTTTGAAAATATGTGAAGATTTGGACACGGCTTGAGCTGAAAATTGATTATTTTTCCTGTGAATTTACCAATTTTCGTCTTTGCATATATTTTCTATAGATAAAATATCATAACTCTCAAAGGAGATGTTCAAAGTATATAAAATTGTGTATAGAATGTAATTCTTTTGATGGTATTTCTTTTTAAAGAAATCCTTCAATTAGATCAGGGCGCTGTTTCTCAAAAAACACAAGTCTTGTAATACAAGGGTCCAGATATCAAATTAGTTCGAAAAATATAATTTTTCTAAAAATTATTTAAGAATCTGAAAATTTCAGCAGTAAAAAGGAAAAAAACTATTTTTTGATTTTGCTTAAACTTTCAAAAGGGGATCTTTTATTTATTAAAAACTGAGGGAAAAAGATGGAGGTGCGATTTTGCGTTTTTTTTTTTCTTTAATTCAATTATATGTGATGGTAGTTTTTCTCCTAAAATTAAAATTGGTAAATTTAGTAATTTATACATACTTTGTGACTCTACTGTGGGATAAATTTAAAAAAGAAATTAATCATGGTTGATAGTTTTAGAAATTTCTGTATAAATATATTTTCAATATGAATTTAATTATTTAAATCCAGTCTTTATTTAAAAAGTTATTAAACATTAAACATTGCGTTTTTAGTGATGTTAAATTTACTGAAATTGAAGAACCTGAAATTATTTTCCAAATTTGAGAGTGAATAGCTCCAAAAACCATTTTTATCTTTTTTTTAAATTTTTTATATGTTATTTATCAACTTATTTAAAAAATATGTTAAAAAGATAGATGTGCGAATTTGCGTTGTTTTATTTTTACGTCATTTTTCGTAAAGTGTATTTTTTGGTAATTTTTGGTAAAATTTACATAGAAAATCACGTTATTTAATTTTGGAAAAAATTGTTTAAGCTGAAAGGAGTAATGTTTATACGGAAACAAGAATTTTTTAAATTTTTAATTTCTTAGGTATTAACGCAAGAAAAAAAATGTTCGTTGAACCTACTCCTGAACATGTCACCTGAAAAGATGTTGGCCGTAAGCATAGAATTATCGGAAGGAATTGAGATAATTACATGATACTTGGACCACCTGTTCATATGCACCCAAATTCCTGGACAAATAATAATTTTTTTAAAACAGTTAAAACAGTAAAACATGCGAACACGCCCACCTCCCATACAACCCACAACAGTGTAAATACTATAAAATGGCTTATAATTGAGGTACATATATAAGATTTGGTATGTGTGAAAGTTGCATCGAAACTGCGAAATATCCAAAAAAATAGGCGTAGTCAGCCCACGAATACGACCACTTCCAATACAACCCTCAACGTTTAAAGCTATTAAAAGTGTCATATAGTATATGAGTTAGAGAGAGAAAATTTTAAATGAGAGTATATATGATCGAATCAAGTTTTATACCAAAAAATCCGCTCACTTAAAAAACGCGTAAAATTGGGTACAGTCCACCTTTTACAAAACTTGCACTGCATAGTTTTAGTACGCAAATTAATTTTGATATCAGTCTTTCTGATTGTCGAAAACATATGGTTTATGCCGTTATCTTTAAAATAAATAAAAGTATTTTTACCTAATTAAATCAAAGTCTTTCAAAGTTATCATATTTATCAAAAAGTTCTCAGTGCAGTGAAGTTCACCAGTTTTAAAATATAAAAGGTGAATAATTTCTCACATTGGGTGAATTTATTTTTTGCTAACAAAACAATAGTGTTATTTAATTAACGCCATATTTGTGGTGTAAATAGCGTATGTGCCGTAAGTTCATACATCTTACCACACATACGCAGTTTACATCACAAATTCGTCGTTCATTGAATACCAGGAGGAAACTTTCAAAAACTAAAAGTTGTGTTTATGATAATGTATTTTTATTTTTGTAGTAATTGGATGTATCGATGGCACCCACTTTGGGCTACAGAGGCCGATTGTGAACGAACATATTTTCTTCAACAGAAAAGGGTTCCATAGCCTTAACTCTATGATTGTAAGGTTTTATTTAAATTATAAACTTTGCTTTCGTTAGTATAAAGTTCTTTTTAAAGATTTGCGATCATGAATACAAAATCTTAGCAATTTGTTCTAAGTTTGGTGGTGCTGCTCACGACTCTTTTGTGTGGAAGCATTGCGATCAAAGAACTTTTTTAGAGGAACAGTTCAGGAGCAATAATTTAAAAAATGTTTGGCTATTAGGTAATACTGCCATATTATGAAATATACGGGCATAAATATCACATTGATAATTTTTCAGGCGACTCTGGATATCCCCTCGAGCCATGGTGTATAACACCATACAGAAACCCTGAGGGAAGGTTCCAATGAATCCCACTTGAATGACATTCATTCTAAAGCACGTTGCATTGTTGAAAGAACAATCGGAATTTTGAAGGCTCGTTGGAAAATTTTAACGAATGATAAAAGAAGTCGATACAGCCCCGAAAAAGTTGCACAATTTGGAAATGTTTGTTCAGCATTGCATAATGTTTGCATTCAATTTAAAGTTCCTATGTATACCAGATACAGTCAGTGTAAGAAAGCTCGGTCTTAGAAGTTGAGACAGGAAACGACACTCATCTGACAAGAATTGGTAAAAAATTAGAGACCAAATTAAATTGTCATTAGTAAACAGACTTCAATTTTTATTTTAATTCATTTAATTCCTTTCAATAAACAAGAAACTATGTAAATTAAAAAAAGTATTAAAAATAATTATTTACATTTAACAAAAATAATACAAAAATTCACGTTTTATTAACTAAAGAAGAATAAAAAGAATAAATCGAAATCTTAACATCAAATTTAAATTATCTTTGGATTAAATAAAGATTTAATATTTAAATGGTTTTCAAAATATCGACTATTGCTCCCTGAGCATGCTCAGCTTAATATTTGCTATATCCAGCATCACTTTTTTATAAGCCATGTTAATAGCATGGTCCTCCTCTTTCATAGCAAGTGATCTTTCTTTCAAAGCTACCAATTTATCTAACTTGGATAGCTTTGTCTCTGCTGGCTTTTGGTGTCGACTATTTTGATTGCCTTCAGCAATTCCTTTTTGAGCGTCCGGAGCATCAACAATCACCGAGGAATCGTCGCTATCTTCTTCATCATTATCCAAAAGTTTTATTAAGGATGCATCTACTGGGTCTTGTGCATTTGGCGACTCCGGTTCGGCAAATCTTATTGTTCTGGAGTGCATTGCATTGTCAAAAGATTGCACAGCGAGGCCGTCAACAGCAACATCAATTCCGGTAGCCTTAAGCAGTTGCTCTTCTGCTGCAGTCAAGAGCTTCTCTTGGTATGGTCCACCGCCAGTTTGTTTTTTTGATGCCTTGTTGAAGGAAAGCTTCTTTTTGACATTGTGTTTCTGATCAGCAAACACCTTCGATTGAAGAAAATTTTAAACAACAACAAATAGTACAAAACTTCAAAAATTAACCTTGCGCCATGATTTTGCTTCCTTAATAGGTGGGCCCGCAGTATTTAATTTCTTCGCAAGTTGCTCCCAAAGCTTTTGCGACATGGCCTTTCCTTGGCTGCAATTCGGCAAAAGATGTTTTGCAAAATTTTGATGCTCCAGCATAAACTCCGACATTACTGTTTTTTGTACAGCATTTATTTTGTTAATATTTGTCCTTAAATATCTTCAATACTAGCTGAATACCCGGCTTATCTCGGAAGTTGATATAAATAATTTTCGATTTCATTCGTCGATTTGAAAAACTTTTCACAAACTCTAGAAGGAATTTTGTGTGCATCTTTCAAACCGGTAACTTTGGCGAAATGAACAAATTGTAGCTTCAACATCTGAAAATTATGAAAAAAAAATTAGGGAAATCGTGATTTGTGTGTGCGTGCCGCCGATCGCTTGCAAAAATATATTTTCAAGTTTTATATTGTGTTCGATAGATTGCACATTTTTGAAAAAAATCAGAGCAAAAACGAATTTTTGGCAATTCGCGAGGAAACTGGACAAAAATTAAATAAGCATTGTAAATAGAAATTGCAATGACAAAACAATGCCAACTTATGACGCAACTGACTTGCGCATGTGTTGATGCGTACTCAAATACCACAGAATGCGGCTGTCCTGATTAGCGAAAAAAGAAAGTGGTATATATGTAAATACACAAAGAAAAAATAAGATATTTATCACCCTTCGCGCCTTGCTACGCTTTACTGTATTTTGTAGTACAGCGTCCACTGGGGTTCAAGATATAGCAAAATACATAGCGTCAAAAGACTCACCGCACCCGAAAATAACTTTAAAAATCATACGTATCGGATGAGTTGTTTTGAGTTTTTTGCGGTATTTATACAACAGCGCCCTCTGGTTTTCGAGATAGAATAAAAAAATAACGCCAAAGCCCTTTCCATACTCGATAATCAAATCCTGTATATCCGATATACAAATTTTTATCTAAATCGGATAGCGGTTTTTGAGTGTTTCACGATTTTTTAAGCGATTTAAATAAAAGCACCATCTGGTGTTTAGGATAGCGCAGAAAAAAAAGTCCAAGATACTCACCGTATCCGAAAACTCCTATGCACAAATGTTCATGCATATCGGATGTACAGCTAGGAATTTTTCGAGATATTTTAAACATTTGTACTGCAGTGCCCTCTGGTGTTCAATATAGAACAAAATAGATGTCATAAAAACGAACGTACCCGAAAACCCCTAAATTCAAATTTTCATGTAAATCGGATGAATGGTTTCGGTGACAAACTATAATAACAAAGTTAATGGAACCCGATCGCAGCGCCACCTACTGGGTCCAATTGCAAATCTGAACCATCCAGGGATCCACTTAAACACACACAAATAACTTCATCAAAATCGGTGCAGTCGTTTAGGAACAGTTTAATAACATACGTACAAATTGTTCAACAGCGCCCACAACTTTTCGAGACAGAGCAAAAGAGATAACGACAAAACAGTTGCCGTACACGAAAATCCTTTAATAACATTTTTCATCCAAATCGGATGAGCGGCTTTCTACTTTTTCACTATTTCTTAGGAGGTTTGTACTACAGCGCCCTCTGGTGTTCGGTATAGTACAAAAAAGATAAGCCCAAAACAGTCCCCATATTAGAAAACCCCTATAAACCAATTTTCCTGAAAATCGGATAAACAGCTTAGAAGTTTTTTAAAATATTTGTACACAGCGCCCTCTGGTGTTCAAGATAGAACAGAGTAGATAAGTCATAAAATCTCACCATATCCGAAAACCTCTATATACCAATTTTCATGCAAATCGGATGAACGGTTTCGGAGATAAAATATAAAAATAAAATGCCTTAAACACGATCGCAGCGCCACCTACCGGGTCCAATTGTGAATCTGAACCATCCAGGGATCCACTCAAACACACACAAAAAATTTCATCAAAATAAGTGCAGCCATTAAGGAACAGTTTAATAACATACACAGGTACAAATTGGACAACAGCGCCCTCTAGTTTCGAGAAAGAGGAAAAAAGATAGCACCAGAACCCTTTGTGTTCTCGAAAATCGCTATTTACAAATTTTCATCCAAATCGGATGAGCTGTTTTGGAGTTTTTTACGATTTCTTAATATTTGCTCTAAAGCGCCCTCTGGTTTTCAAGATAGCACAAAAAGATTAGTCCAAAACACTCGCCGTATCAGAAAAATCCTATTTTCCAATTTTCATGCAATTAGGATGCACGGCTTAGGAGTTTTTCGAGGTTTTTCAAAATATTTGTACTACAGTGCCCTCTGGTGTTCGAGAGAGAAAGGAGTGGATAAGTCAAAAAAGCTCAGCGTGTCTGAGAACCTATACATACAAAATTTCACGCAAATCGGATGAACGGTTTTGGACTTTTTCGACTTTTTAAAAATATTTGTACTACAGCGCCCTCTGGTGTTCAAGACAGAACCCTGTTTATTAGTTTTAAAAACTCACCGTTTCCGAAAACCTCTATATACCAACTTTCATGCAAATCGTATAAGCGACTTAGGAGTTTTTTGACGTTTTGTAAAATATTTGTACTACAGCGCCCTCTAGTGTTCAAGATAGAACAGTGTACAAAAGACATGAAAATTCACCGTGTCCGAAAACCTCTATATACCAATTTTCATGTAAATCGGATGCACGGCTTAGGAGTTTTTCGAGGTTTTTTAAAATATTTGTGCTACAGCGCCCTCTGGTGTTCCAGATAGAACAAAGTAGATAAGTCCAAAAAACTCAACGTGTCCGAGAACCCCTACATACAAATTTTCATGCAAATCGGGTGAATGGTTTCGGAGATAAGCTAAAAAAAATAATGACTGGAACCCGATCGCAGCGCCCCCTACCGGGTCCAACCTTTTTTCCTGAATAAAAAGTAGCCCATATGTTGACCGAGGATATAAGGAACCTAGATGTCAAATTTCATTAAAATCCATTCAGTAGTTTTCGCGTGATTCTTTAACAGACAGACAGACAGACAGACAGACAGGCAGACAGACAAAAATTTTAAAAATGCGATTTTCGGACTCAGCGTCATTCAAAACGTCCATCGCAAAAAGAATTTCAAAAAAATATTTAATGTACAGATTTTTTTTTTAACAATTTTATATATATACTAGCTGAATACCCGGCTTAACTCTGGAGTTTATATAAATAATTTTCGATTTCAATCGTCGATTTGAAAAAACTTTCACAAACTTTAGAAGGAATATTGTGTGCATTTTTCAAAGCGGTAATTTTGGCACAACGAGCAAAATGTAGCTTCAACATCTGAAAATGATGAGAAAAACTTAGAGAAATCGTGATTTGTGTGTTTGTGCCGCCAATCGCTTGCAAAAATATATTTTCAAGTTTAATATTGTATTCGATAGATTCATCATTTAAAAAAAAAATCAGAGCAAAAACTAATTTTTGCCAATTCGCGAGGAAACTGCACAAAAATTTAATAAGCATTGAAAATAGAAATTGCAATGTCAAAACAACTCCAACTTATGACGCAACTGACTTGCGCATATTTTGATGCGTACTAAAATACCACAGAATTCGGCGTCAGCTGTCCTGATTTGCGAAAAAATAAAGTGGAATATAAATACGCATAGCAAAGAAAATATAATATTTACCACCCTTCGCGCTTTGCTACGCCTTACTGTATTTTGTAGTACAGCGCCCTCTGTGGTTCAAGATATAGAAAATACATAGCGCCAAAAGGCTCACCGCACCCGAACACCACTTATAAAAATCATAATTATCGCGTGAGTTGTTTTGAGTTTTGAGCGGTATTTGTACAATAGCGCCCTCTGGTTTCCGAGATAGAATAAAAAAATAAATACTCCTTAAATCTCTTGGCTCCATTTCCAATCCTATATGTCCGATATACAAATTTTTTTATAAATCGGAGGAGCGATTTTTGAGTGTAACGATTTCTTAAGTGATTTGTACTACAGCACCATCTGGTGTTTAAGATAGCGCAGAAAAAAAGTCCAAGATACCCACCGTATCCGAAAACACCTATGTACAAATGTTCACGCAAATCGGATGTACAGCTAGGAGTTTTTCGAGGTTTTTAAAACATTTGTACTGCAGCGCCCTCTGGTGTTCAATATAGAACAAAATAAATGAGTCATAAAAACAACCGTACCCGAAACCCCTAAATACAAATTTTCATGTAAATCGGATGAATGGTTTCGGAGACAAACTATAATAACAAAATTCGTGGAACCCGATCGTAGCGCCACCTACCGGTTCCAATTGCAAATCTGAACCATCCAAGGTCCACTTAAACACACACAAATAACTTCATCAAAATCGGTGCAGCCGTTTAGGAACAGTTTAATAACACACGTACAAATTGTACAACAGGCCCCTCTACTTTTCGAAACAGAGCAAAAGAGATAACGACAAAACAGTTGCCGTACACGAAAATCCTTTAATGAAATTTTTCATCCAAATCCAAGTCGGATAAGTGGCTTTCTACTTTTCACGATTTCTTAAGATATTTATACTACAGCGTCATCTGGTGATATATATAGTACAAAAAAGATAAGTCCAAAACAGTCACCATATTAGAAAACCCCTATATACCAATTTCCATGAAAATTGGATAAACAGTTTAAAAGTTTTTTAAAATATTTGTACACAGCGTCCTCTAGTGTTCAAGATAGAACAGAGAACTCACCGTAAGCGAAATCCTCTATACAAAAATTTTTATGCAAATCGGATGAACGGTTTCGGAGATAAACTATAAAAACAGAATGCCTTAAACACAATCGCAGCGCCACCTACCGGGTCCAATTGTGAATCTGAACCATCCAGGGATCCACTCAAACACACACAAAAAATTTCATCAAAATCAGTGCAGCCGTTAAGGAACAGTATAATAATATACACACGTACAAATTGGACAACAGCGCCCTCTAGTTTCGAGAAAGAGCAAAAAAGATAGCAAGATAGATCGGATGAACGGTTTTGGACTTTTTTGACTTTTTAAAAATATTTGTACTACAGCGCCCTCTGGTGTTCAAGATAGAACAAAGTATATAAGTCATAAAAACTCACCATTTTCGAAAACCTCTGTATATCAACTTTCATGCAAATGGTATAAGCGACTTAGGAGTTTTTTTACGTTTTTTAAAATATTTGTACAACAACGCCCTCTAGTGTTCTAGATAGAACAGAGTAGATAAGTCATGAAAATTCACCGTATCCAAAAACCTCTTTATACGAATTTTCATGTAAATCGGATGCACGGTTTAGGAGTTTTTTGAGGTTTTTCAAAATATTTGTAATACAGCGCCCTCTGGTCTTCGAGATAGAACGGTGTAGATAAGTCAAAAAACTCAGCGTGTCTAAGAACTTCTCGATACAAATTTTCATGCAAATCTGATGAACGATTTCGGAGATAAGAAAAACGAATGCCTGGATTCCGATCGCAGCGCCCCCTACCGGGTCCAACCTTTTTTACTGGATAACCTGTTATGACCGGGGATATAAGGAACCTAGATACCAAGTTTCATCTAAATCCATCCAGTGGTTTTCGCGTGATGCTTTAACAGACAGACAGACAGACAAAAATTTTAAAAATGCGATTTTCGGACTCAGCGTCATTCAAAACGTCCATTGCAAAAGGAATTTCAAAAAAATATTCGATGTACAGATTGTTTTTTTTTTTACAATTTTATATATGTATAGATAGATAGATAGATTATTTTATATGGAATTGAAAACAAAATTTAACTCACATTTTTTTAATTTCTGAACAGTTGTTGACAATTTAAATTTTTTCGGCCGCAATTTATGTATCGAGTGAAGTTTCGCATGGTTGCATTCGAACGACTTCTCGTAATCGAGAGCCATAATTCAAAATTTCGATAATTTTTGTTCGATAACGACTGCTGTAATCCCAATCGGAAAAATTACGAACGCGTTTGCTCGAAGACGACTGGCGCGATTCGGCCCCAGGACGTCGCTGGTATTGTGTTTCGTGCAGGGCTTTTTCCCCAGATGAGCTTTATTCTAAAATTAAGTTTTTTTGGAAAAGTCTCAACTTTTTAGTTAGTGCAGCACAAAGTACCAGCATTAATGATGAAAATTCAATTCCGGCAAATATTACGTGTTTTATGACTCAGACTGTTTCTTCCGGGACTGAAACTGTTAATCCATCAAAAAAAGACCACAGTAGTTTAAAAAAGAAGAAGAAAAATGAGAAGAGGAAAAAAATTCGCCGCAAGACGACTCAAACCACTTCTTAGACTGCTCAGCCATGCCCTTAGAAGTACATAGTAGAGTTATCTCTTCAACTCTATCTACTATTTCTACCTTGTTTAATAGTGAAATATTGAGATCAACTGATCCCAATAATCAATTGAATTTAAATTTAAGGGCAGTATCAAGGAGAAAAAACGTCTTCAGCCCGACACAACGACTGAGAATGCACTGACGTTAGTCAAACATAATTATTTACTAAGTCAAAATGCATTCTGTTCATGTAAGAAAATAGGTAACAAACCTTCCCACGCTTCTTTTATTCTCACAGTTGCAGCTGAAGAGTTTGCAACTGTTCTTATTTCTAATTTGTGGGCCGATAATATCCTCGTTTCTGAATTTAAGCCTAAGAACAGGTCTCGAAGGACAGCTCAAGCCGCCTTTCAGACCCAAAAAAACTAAATAGGCTATCCTTTTACTATCAAAATGTAAGAGGATATCGTTCAAAGACGCGAGACATATTTTTGTCAACTCAGAACTTCTCTGATGATATTATCGCGTTACTGAAACTTGGCTGAGTGGAAGCATTACTATCTTAGAACTGTTTGATAATAGTTATCAAGTTTATAGAAAGGACAGGCACGCTGAAAATAATTCTGCTGTCGGTGGTGGAGTCCTATTAGCTGTAAGGGACTCTTCCGTAAGTTACTTTATTAATATTCCTTGCTCTGCTAATATCGGACTCGTATGCGTTAAGGTTATATATTGTAGTCCTAATGTATATGTTATTTATAAGCATATTCCGCCAAAGAGTAGTGCAGAGGTCTATGTAAACCTTGCTGATTGTATAGAATTTATTATAAATTTACTTGACGTAAATGACGACATTTTACTGTTGGCCGATTTCAATCTGCCTTAAAATGGCATTATTCAGACGATGAACAAGAACATATATTTGTTGACACTATATGTTCTGACTTACAACAAGTGAGTTGTATTTATAATCGTCTTGGAAGACTTCTTGCCCTGTTCTTAACTACAGACAGTGACAATGTCATTGTTAAGTGGGCCTTTCGTGCTCTGAGTACTGTTGATGAATTCCATCCACCATTGAGTATTTGGTACAAATCCGACAGGGAAAATATAGTAAATTCGAATTCAATGGACAAAGTTTATGAATTCAATTTTAAAAAAGCTGACTTTTTGAAGTTGAATCGTTTAATCTTAGAATTCTTAAATGAAAATAGCCTTGATAATTTCATTAATTTTTTTTTATACCTAACTTTTTGCTTTGTTTTCTCAGTCTGTAGCATATACCCTCAAATTTTCGATAAATTCTTCGCACCCCTGGTACACGAAGGATTTAAAAACTCTTCGTAACAACAAGAATAGGTCAATGAAGACATACGTCTGTAGACATACGTCTGACTCAAATGACCTAGAGACTTACAAGTGATTGTTTCTGGAATTTGAAAATCGCTCAGTCACATTATATCAGGAATTCTTAAATGATGTTAAGCTGAGAATATTGCCTAATTCAAGGAAATTTTGGGGATTCATAAACACAAAGAAGAAATCTGATGGATTCCCTTCTTTATTCAGAACTCTTGATGGGCTTACTGATGATCCCGTCATAATTTGTGGAATGTTTGCCAAACTTTTTAAATAATCATTTTGTTCAGATTCTTTTAATGCTGACGAAGAGTACTTTGAATATATGAATTCTACACCCAGGGTTTCTTTGGAACTTTGCTCCAGAGGATATTTCAAAGTATATTGGATCATTCGATGCAGATTTTGGCGCTGGGCCCGATGGAATTCCTGCCGCAGCGTTAACACAATGCGGTTCCGTTTTAAGCCAATCACTCGCCTTATTATTCAATAAATCAATTACCAAAAGTTATTTTCCAATTTTCTGGAAAAAATCATTTATAAGTCCTATTTATAAAAAACGTTGCAGGAATGATGTTAATAACTATAAGCCTATCGCTAAGCTCTCATCGATTCCCAAACTTTTTGAGCGGATCGTGTATGGTAGCGTGAAAGTTCACTGTGGGGAAGTCATAAGAACTCGTCAGCATGATTTTGTTAATAGCAGATTCATAGTGTCTAATCTTCTTGATTTTACAACAGTTTGATTAAATTAGACCTGGTAAGTCCACCAAAGACCAGATATTCACGCTACGACAAGTCCTGGAGAAAACCCACGAAAATCAAATTGGCACACACCATCTCTTTGTCGATTTTAAAGCTGCGTTCGATAGCCCGAGAAGGGATTGCCTATACGCAGCAATGTCTGAGTTCGGTATACCTGCAAAGTTGATAAGACTTTGCAGAATGACGTTGAGCAACACACGCAGCTCCATCAAGGTAGGAAATGACCTCTCCGAAACCTTCAATACCGAAAGAGGTTTCAGGCAAGGAGATCCACTGTCTTGCATAACGCATAAGGCTTGCTTAACGCCGATGAGCTCTATGTATTCATGTTTATCAACTTAGCTTTAAGAATATAACAAAAAAATTGCAACGTCATCAGCTTATAGATACACACACCGAGTGATGATATAAATAATTATCTGAATTAGAGTGGGAGCGTCAGTTGGTTAATCGTCTGGGGTATTAGTCCCCCCAATACAACATTACAGTTCAAGTATATAGCACCCAGCTAAATCTCCGCCGCTGGATTAACTTTGCTGGTAGACCTCATTTTTTTAATAAAAGAAACATCTATTTAATTTTAGTGTAAAACTTGCATTTATTTAGAGCTTGGGTAGTTGTGAATATGCCCCTAAAAGGATTTTTAGAAATTCGAAATACTTTAGAAGATACAGCCTTTTTTGTGAAGCAAGGTCTGATGGACAAGAAGGTGATGGAGGTAATAAAACTAGCTTACGAAGCGCTGTCGGCAGATAATTTGCTTGAAAGATGCCTTGGATCTGAAACTCAGAATTCCAATGAGTCCTACAATTCTGTTCTTTGGTCACTTTCGCCCAAACACATCAACTCAGGCGCACGCACCATCAAAGTGGCCAATTTCATTGCAACGTGCCTCTTCAACGACGGTTTTATACCCATACTTAAAATTATGGGTTTGATGGGTATTGCGATTGGCAAAAACGCATACGAATACGCACTATCTCGCAATGAAGACAGATTGAACCGATCAGAGACTCGAGCTGCGGCATCATCAACAGCTGGCAGAACGGCTCGCAGAGCAGAGAGGGCAGCAGAAAGCAGTTTCTACGAAAAAGAGGAAGGTGGCCTGTATGGAGCTGGCATCGCCGACTAATATTTGTAAGTAAAAATTGTCAGCTCTTTAAAACTGCATTTAAACATTTTTGATTTTTTTTTTTTTTTCCCAAAAAAATTACTTCATACTTTAAACGCGTTTATCTCGAACCCACGTTTTTCGAACTGGCGGCCATGATATCTCCAGTTGAACTCAACCGATTTTCATAAAACAAAATGGAATCGACGCAGAATTGTCACCATTCTCGGGTGAACCTCGACCATAATTTTAAAAAATTTTTTACTATTTTTTTTTTACACTAAACTACAAAAAAAAAAACCCGAAATTGAAATTTTTTTTTGAATGGCCGCCATTTTGTCAGTAAAAATCACAAAATTAAGCTTGAGGTTCACCCGAGAATTACATCTATACTGATTATAACCCCGTTTTTTTTTCATTTCAGACGCTCCGGAGACCCGGAATCGTGGCCGCCGTGACGACACCTTTTTTTTTCACCACCAACTTTGAAGTCTCATTACTTTTTGAACAGCCCACGTATCGAGGCAAAAAAAATTTTTTTATTTACTTTGAACCTTTTGTAATACAATAAATAAAAAAAGTTTTCAATTATTCTTTGCGTTTTCAAATAACAATTTTTTTAAAAAGGGTCCAAAAAACGGGTTTTGAATGAGAAGACCGCCTTAACAAAAATAAACCATATGTATGTTGATAATGCTTCTATGCTTCTATTTCTTGTATGCATGTATATCATGATCTAAATATGTATGCATGTATACCTTAGCTAAGCTTGGAGTTCTGCTTTAAGAATATCTAACCAAAAAAAAAAAACAAACTTCAACATCATCATTTTTATAGATACACACACCGAGTGATAATGTAAACAATTATCTGAATTAGAGTGGGAGCGTCAGTTGGGGGATCGTCTGGGGTATTAGTCTCCCTAATAAAACATTCCAGTTCAAGTTAACCCTCCGATGAGTGAGAAGGTCCCTAGGGACCTTTTTGCCTTTTCAAACTGAAATTACTCCTACTTCGGCCACTACAAGCCGCCCCCCAAAGTTACTCTGTATTCCAAGAGTATTTTGTTGCGCATCTTTTGGAAAAAAAATCAAGCCGATTTTTTGTTCTTAGTATTTTTGTTCTTAGGATTTTTTCTTAGAATTTCTTGTTTTTATCATCATCCCTAATGTCTTTGAGTTTAGGTAGACGTACGAAAGAGTATAAAAGAAGTTGTAGTTTCGTAAACCAAATCAGTCAAAGCTTAGACTTGGCGCGTATTTTGTTGAGGAGGAAGACCGCATATGTTGGTACAGTGCGCTACAACAAAACATTCATTCCACAGAACCCGAAGCGCACCATCAATAGTACATTATTTGGGTTCAACGAAGGGGATATAGCGTTATGCTCATACGTGCCGAAAAAAAATAAAGTGGTGAACGTGCTCTCCACAATGCACTACACCTGCCTCGTTGACGAGCAACCCGAGAAGCGGAAGCCCTATGCCATATTAGATTACAACGCCAACAAATGCGGCGTTGATACCATGGATCAAATGCTAGGCACTTACAGCTGCAAAAGAGCAACACAACGATGGCCGTTGGCCATGTTTTATAATATGCTGGAAGTCGCTGCATTTGCTGCTTTTACGATTTACAACGAAATGAAGCCTATAAAAAGGAGTGACAGACGGCGGTCGTTCTTGTTGCTGCTAACGAACCAATTGGCCACACCAAATATCGAGAACGTGCCCTGAACAACCATATAACCTCATATCCAAGGATACGCAATGCGATGGAAGCATTCGATGTCAGGGTAAGAAAAACATCTTCAAATTCAAGAATAGAATATATATTTATTTGTTTTTTATTTTTCTTTTCATTTCAGGTATTACCAAGACCGATGGAATGCAATGCACCGTCGTTTGCGGCTAGCTCAAGTAGACCGTCATGTCGCCTTTGCCGTTCTGAGTACGGGCGGCAGCGGAAAACGCGGGCACACTGCTTCAGCTGCGGCAACGCTGTTTGCGGAGAACATAACACACTTTTACATCGCTGCAACACTTGCGCACAGGGCGGGGGACAAGAAGTACACGCTCAACAACAATAATTTTTAAACTTTTTTATAATAGTCTTAAGAAAATTCAAGCAAAAAAAAAAGAAAAAAATTGAAAAAATTATTTTTGTATGTAGAATTTAGTTTTAAACAATAAAAAAAAAAAATTAAAAAAAAAAATTTTTTATATGAAAAAACATGATTTACAAAAAAGGTCCGTAGGGAGCTTTGCACACGACCGTGAAGTTCAGAACTGTCACTCATCGGAGGGTTAATAGCACCCAGCTAATAGGGCCCATACACAGGCATACATATCCTACAACATGCACGCGTACCGTGTTTTATTTTTGCCACACACTACCGAACAATAATTCGAAACATGACCCATTTCTCTAAAAATGTGCACAAAAATCAATTTTAACTGCCCAAAAACCAAATCGATAAATTGGTACGTGAACAACGCTACTAACTGCATGACTTGTTGTTCAACTTAATGGTTTGTCTGCGTGAAATCAAAAATTTTTGATTTTGTCTTCGCAATCTGACGAACCTTCATATTGGTCCGCCAACAGCGCCACAAACGGGCAAACATTTCCGCAAAAGAACCAAGTTAGCGAACATGTCCGCCTGTGTATAGACCCTATGATTCTCTGACGCTGGATTAACTGTGATAAGTTTTACGTATATATGTATGTAAATGTATGTGAACTTGCTTAACAACTAACATATACATTCATATACACAAAATATGCACGTCCACTGCTGTAAGCAATAATAACACATATACCAAATATGCCCGTCCCCTTGTTTAAACACATGCGTATATACAAAATATGTACGTCCACTTGCTTAAACAATAACAATACACACAGAGGCTTCGAGAAGCTTCGAGAACATTTCAGCAGCCGAAAACAACAACAACACACATAACATACATAAAATATGTACGTCCCCTTGCTTAAACACATATCCATACACACAAATTATATATATGTACACTTGCTTAAACAATAACAACACACACATACACAAATTATGTACGTCCACTTGCTTAAACACACATACATACACATACAGGGTTGTCAATATTCAAAGCGCCCATCTGGCACCACTGTAACTTTCCGCAGTGATGCCAAATCGACTAATGACATACCGCGTTTGAAGCGTCATTCCAAGCAAATGTTTACAATGGAACAGTACACACCACGCGAACGCTCTAAAATTGTTGAAATTTACATTCAACAAAACAAGTCAATATTGAAAACTCAACGTGCTTTCAAAAAAATAAATAAAGTGAAAAGTGCGCCTTCCAAGAAAACAATTTATCGTTTGTATGAAACTGAAAATCCACAAGAGATTCAAGAGGTACCTCTTCACGATGCAAAAGTCACTGTTTGGTGCGGCGTTTGTGCTAAAATGCTCATTGGGCCGTTCTTTTTCGAAGATGATAATGGGCACAGTGTTACTGTCAATCAGGAGCGTTATCGCGATATGATAAACAATTTTTTCATGCCAATCGTTCGTCGAAAGCGTATCAGGCACTACTGGTTTCAACAAGACGGCGCGCCACCACACACAAGCCGCACTACAATCGATTTTTTGAAATGGGCGCTTCGAATATGGACAACCCTGTAAATTATGTATCTACACTTGCTTAAACACACATTCATACACACAAAACGTATATGTACACGCGCTGACGTCATCAGCTCCATTGCTCCGTGATCCACAACTCCCATATCGTACCTACTGTCACTCTGTTTCTGTAATACACAGTTATTTTTTTTTTCAGAAAAGTCACAGAAAAGTATGGTTTGCCTCACCGTATAACTAAACAGTTAACTTAAAATTGCCACATTATTTAAATTAAATTTTCTTATATTCAAATTAAAAAAAATTAATTATCTATTTATGTGTTTTGTATAAGTGATTCCAAGCCACATATATTAAATTATTTTCTTTTTTCTCATAAAATAAGTCACACCGTGACAGTTTACGTTATTCAGATAGCGTGGCAGAAATAAGGTTAAGTAACTTTGTCTCCTAGAACTGAGGATATTTCCTTAATCAAAGGAATACAAGTTCATTAGATATAGGATAAACTTACTTAAATGTAGAAAATTTAACTTATTTTAAAGACGAGATTCACACTTTATTTAAAGAACTAAGTCTTTAATTTAAGGCTAGTTGTCTACTTGATTGCAGCAAATATTTCATTTGCTTGAAGCATTGATCTCCTACATGTAAAGAAAATATTTAATTTCAGCTAGGAAATATTTACTTCGGTTAAAGTACTTCATAGCTATTTTAAAGAAGAACTAGTAAGGAATAGAGCTTCAGCAAGGTACCGAAGCTAAAATACCTTTCCGCGGCAGTATTGAAATATATTCGAAGTCTTTAGCCGTCTATAAAATGTTTATGTATAATCTGCAAAAATATTTGTGTCATACACTTAATTTTATTTTACCCTTTGCTGCCACATATAGTTATTTGTAGACTGCTAATTATCTTAAAGAATATATGTGCAAAATTTGATTGGTATGTGCAAATTTATGCCAACGATATAAAATAATATCAAAATTAAAGTGCCACGCTCCCGTTCAATTCCGTCCTATTTTCATATTCCAAAGAATATGAAAAATTTAGAAGAAGTCGGACAGACGATATAGAAAAGGTTGGATTTAAATTAAAGTGGCACGCCCCTGTCTAATTTCGCCCAATTTTTTAGATTAATCACTGCTCATTATTCCAAAGAATATATTTGCAAAATTTGAATGAAGTCAGGAAAGCGTTGAAGAAGGAGTTAGATTATAATTAAATTGACACGCCCCTTGTCCAAATCCACCCACTTTTGTAGGCTTAATTATTCTTATTATACTAAAGAACATATAAGCGGAATTTGGTTGAAATCGGAGAAACGGTGTAGATGGAAATATAATAAAAAAATGCTACGTTCCCTGTCTAATACCGCCCACTTTTATAAACTACAAACTGATCCTTTTGCCAAATAATATGTGTGCAAAATTTGGTTTAACAATGTGCAAACGGCATAGAGGAAGTTCGATAAGAATTAAATTAACACGCCCCTTATCCAATGACACCCACTTTTGTGGGCTTAAAAATTCTCATTACACTACAGAATATATGTATGAAATTCGGTTGAAATCGGACAAATGGTGAAGATGGAGCTAGTTTAAAAATTAAGTTCCACTCCCCCTGTCTAGTACCACCCAATTTTATGAACTTAAGATTCCTTAAATTGCTAAGGATTATGTGTGCAAAATTTGGTGGAAGTCAGAAACACTGTGTAACCGAAGTTCGATGAAAAGTAAAATACCACACCCACTTTTCTAGTCTAAGGACTCCACATTTTACTGAAGAATATTGTATGGTTAATTAAAACCACTTTATATTGGAGGTACGCGTGGCTTTCGTCCGATTTTTCCAAATTTTAAAGCCAGGATTTATATTGAAGATCAAATTTCAAAGCATTTTATAAATTTTTGTGGATTTTAAAGAGATTTAACGGTTAAAATAAAGTTACTTTGCATGGGAGGTAGGCGTGGTTTTCATCCGATTTGGCTCATTCTTGAACTTTATCTCCATTTTTATTAAAAAGAAGCTTATATATTGAATTTCATGCTGATAACTTTAAAATTACGGCTGTAAGTGATCATAGACGGGCAGACAGACAGATAGACGGACAGAAAAACAGACACACGGAAATGGACTCAGATAGTGATGCTGATCAAAAATATGTACACTTATCTATAGCTTCCACGCCTCCTTATTGGCGTTACAAACGGAATGTCAAAGTTAATATAGCCGTCACGCAGTACGCATTGGGTATAAAATCCTTAATTCAAGGATAATCAACATACGAGTATACTTGTATGTAGGAAATATTTCGTTCATTTAATGCTTATTGCTTTTAATCTCCTTCTACGTTTCATCATTTCATTTTATTTACAACAGAAAACTTTTATATTTTAAAAATCTTTGTATACTTACCATGGCCCAACCAGCGCAGCTTGAACTCGGATCCTTTGTATCGACAGCCGCATACTCTACCCACTCATCTATTCAGGAGTTTGCTCGCGCTATATTGAAAATTAATTACTATTGTCTTTGAATCCGCTAAGTACAATTTTATAAAGGTATCGATTGCAATGATTTCATATGTGCACTTAATTTGAAGGCAATAAATTGCATCGATAGCCCAGCGGTTTTAAGCGACAGTTTACCATCAAATAGATCACGGTTCAATCCCGGGCTCAGACAATAATTTTTTTTTTTTATTACTGAACTTGTTTTTTTTAGTTCTATTTTATGATAGTGAATGTTTTTTATTTAATTCAAGAATTTCTAATGTTATTGTTTTTACAAACAGAAACTTTGTTTATATAAAAAAAAATTTAAGCTTGAGTAAAAATCTTCTCGAATATTTATTACTTAAATATAGGAAAAATTTACTCATATATATTTTAGGGTATTTCCTAATGTCACAATTTTTGACTAAGTCTGAGTAATATTTTACTACTCGTCATGTTAAAGAATATTTTTCTAAGTTTAACAAATATTTTCCTAAAATCAAAGGAGCTTACCGCAGTATGAATTAAAGAGCTGCACGAATACATTCCATTTGGAATCCATTCTACGCATTCCATGCGAGTATTCCATATTTGGAAATCATTTGCAAAGCGAAACGAATGAATGAGAGACATAAATTTTTCGAATGGAATGAACATTCCATTCCATTTGAGAGAGTTCTAACGAATATGGAAATTTCTAGAATGTATTCGTTGCGTTGAGAGTACTCTCAAATGGTTACCATGAATTTTGACTTTTGCTCCAGTCATGTTTCTTAAAGTTTTATGGTAGTTGCAAAGGGGGGTCGCTGATTTCAAATCTGATGTCAGATTTTGAATTTTCAAAATGGCGGATAGGGTTGCCACCTTAAAATATCTTATTTTCGCGAATTCGAGGCTGGGGCAAACACTAGGTAAAAATGGGTCGCTGATTCCGAATCCGTTGTCAGAATTTTAAAATTCCAAAATTTTTTTGAAACTAGGGTTGCCACCTAAAAATGTGTTATTTTGCAATTTTTTTAAATGAGCATTTAGTAAAAGGGGGTCGCTGATTTCAAATCTGATGTTAGATTTTGAATTTTCAAAATGGCGGACAGGGCTGCCACCTTAAAATATCTTATTTTCGCGAATTCGAGGCTGGGGCAAACACTAGGTAAAAATGGGTCGCTGATTCCGAATCCGTTGTCAGAATTTTAAAATTCCAAAATTTTTTTGAAAATAGGGTTGCCACCTAAAAATATGTTATTTTGAAATTTTTTTAAATGAGCATTTAGTAAAAGGGAGTTTATAAGGGATGCTTATATAAAAAAGTTGCAAAATAACAAATTTTTAGGTGGCAACCCTATTTTCAAAAAAATTTTGGAATTTTAAAATTCTGACAACGGATTCGGAATCAGCGACCCATTTTTACCTAGTGTTTGCCCCAGCCTCGAATTCGCGAAAATAAGATATTTTAAGGTGGCAACCCTATACGCCATTTTGAAAATTCAAAATCTAACATCAGATTTGAAATCAGCGACCCCCTTTTACTAAATGCTCATTTAAAAAAATTGCAAAATAACACATTTTTAGGTGGCAACCCTATTTTCAAAAAAATTTTGGAATTTTAAAATTCTGACAACGGATTCGGAATCAGCGACCCATTTTTACCTAGTGTTTGCCCCAGCCTCGAATTCGCGAAAATAAGATATTTTAAGGTGGCAACCCTATCCGCCATTTTGAAAATTCAAAATCTGACATCTGATTTGAAATCAGCGACCCCCTTTTACTAAATGCTCATTTAAAAAAATTGAAAAATAACAACTTTTTAGGTGGCACCCCTATTTTCAAAAAAATTTTGGAATTTTAAAATTGTAATCTAAAATAAGATATTTTAAGGTGGCAACCCTATCCGCCATCTTGAAAATTGAAAATCTGACATCAGATTCGACATCAGCAACCCCCCTTTGAAATCCCTTTACGTAAAACCTTTTTTCATCAATCATTTGGTAGTACTCTCAAATCAACACTTGAGAATGTTGAGTATTCTATTCTAAACATTCTCAACGCACAAGCGCACATTCCATTCCATTCTAAGCGCTTCGAATGCATATTCCATTCCATTCTCAGCGCTGAGAATGATCATTCCATTCCATTCTATTTTTTTGAGAATGTGTTGAAACGGCTTTTGAATGCATTCGTGCAGCCCTTTAGTATGAATTATATTACTCAAGTTAAGGAAAAGTTTTCTCAATTCTAGTATATTTTACTTGTTTCTTTTTAAGGAAAATGGCATCCTAATTTTGGCATTTTTCATTTGACTGACAGTAATTGACCATTGTAAATTGACATAGTGAAAACCAAGCATTACATCGAGTAAAAACTCACTGTAAATACTTCGACGTCGGATTACGACTTTTCTTCTCAAAAAATATAAATCCAAAATTAGTTGAAGCTCGGAAATAAGAAAACATAGAAATAACATTCAATTATTAAAAAAGTTTATTAAAAATTATAAATATCTTTGAGGGGCGATCTTACCAGCTTTTTGTTATTCCAAGGAATGGCGTCGGCGAACATCAACATCATTGATGCTCGCTGTTACAACAAAATCTTCGGGTTTTCGTGGAATTGCGAAAACTCGAGCGCCATCTGACTATAAAATTAATTTACATTAGAAAACAGTGTGCCTAACCGGGTTCGGCGTAAACATTGCCGCCCACCTTGCAGCGTCACTGCAAGTAAGCTAAGCTGGTAAAATCAATACAAATTTTAAAAAGCTATGTTTTAAATAAAAATACGTTACCATATGCTTTGGTGATCAGTTTAATCGAAAAAAATAATTCATGTAAGTATGGTTATTCAAATTCACACCGTTTTCAAACGGGACAAGCTCCCGACAACATCCAACCAAGCATGGTGTTTTGCGCAATAGGTTGTCCAGCCGTACTTGGGAGAAGTCCCGCTTTCATTATCCACGAATAGACATCTACTCTTAGAAGTAGATGAACTGGTCGCGACTGATGTAACTTCCCATCTGCTAACATTATATTAGAATACGCATCCTGTACTCTAGCATATAACGTTAGAATTGGCGTGACACACGAAAATTCTTTTTGCAGTCGGGCATTCACTGTAATGCTTTCGCTCCGCTCGAGCCTGCCTCGGATGGTAAGGAAACAGGAAACAAACCTGCGAGTTGGCAGGAGTGGTCTCCAACTCAAGACGACGTACCAATGAACAGCACATCACCGACATATTAACCAACATGGGTTAATGCACCCGCACCAAATGCAATCTACACTTCACTATAATCCTTACCATCGCGGTGGAGTTAAGCGGCACCAACTGGTGCGTAAGCATCGGTCGAACCCTTCTAGCTATATGTAGGCGTGCGTCATCTTTTCTATTATTTGCAGACTTAGTATATTGCTCAATTCACTTCTTTTTTGTGTGCCTCTGTCTTCGTTGGCGTCGCCGGCGTTCTGGCATAGACGGGCGTGGTATGGGCTTAGAGTTCAACGGAGGGCAAAGAGAATGCTCAATCTCGGGGGTTGGCGTAGACTAACGAGGTCTGGTCTTAATCGACATGTCTGTCTCCATTACCCCTGCCGGTGACGATGGCGTAGACGGATGAGGTCTGGGCTCATCGCTTTCATCTGCACTCTGATCTTCGTCACTTGAGCAGTCCTCGATACTAATGTGATGCTTCTCACTGCGATGTCTACAACGAAGCTCACTTACACATCGACTCAGGGTATGATGGGGGAGCAGTAACGATGCAACAACACCAGACGAAGCTTTTCTTCCAGACTATTGGGACGAACTGATTGCAGAATCGTAGGGGTGCACTCCTACGCACAAACGACATACGGCGAACTTAACAACCTTATAAGATTGGTTGTGGTTGCGGTAAAAGCGGGGCATGTTGAGCAAAGAATGGAGAATTTTTTACTTCCAATTTAGTACGATGGAAGGACAACGCGTTTGACTATCGGACGAGTGATGTTACCACGAGCTGTCTTAATACCAGCCACTCGAACTTTGTTGTCTTTTTCACAATTAGTTTTAATTATTCTACTTAATCGCCACTCATTTGGAGGTAAACTTTCTTCACAATGATTTTTTCATTTAAACCTTTTGTGCAATTCCATTAAATATTCATTTTTCCATCGGCAGCAGAATTGCTGGTGTAAGGCTTGGAGTTTTTCCATCTGTTGATGATGGATATGGGGTTCTCAGAAATGTCTGGCTCAGGTCTGCATAACAGTGGCGCAGCAACTGGAAAAAAAACCAAGGGTTAAAGCTGTAAGAACATCTGGATTATCGGATATAGGACTTATAGGTCTCGAATTTAAACAGGCTTCAATGCGAGACAATAAAGTCGAAAATTCTTCAAACGTGAGTCTAAGTGAACCTGTAATTTTTCTCAAATGTGTCTTGAAACTCTTAACACCGGCTTCCCATAGACCACCCCTGTAAGAGGCTCCTGCAGGAATAAAATGCCATAAAACTCCTTGGTGTGCATGCGTTACAATGACAACACCTCGGTCTGTATCAACAAACTCTATAAACTCTTGTTTAAAAACTTTCGAGGCTCCAACAAAATTTGTTTCCAACAAAATCACTTATTACTTCCAGATGTATAGCTTTTGTGGTAAAACACACAAAAACACATACATAACCTTTGGTTATAAGGCATGCTCGACCCGCGTATTTTTTTATTTCATATGAACCGGCAAAGACAACCCCAGTTGTGACAAATAGTCGTGAAAGTGTCATGCTGCCATAATCTGCGTACGTTCTATCTTTCTATGAATTACACACACTTTGTAATTGTGAATAAAAGTTTTGATGAGGTTCTTCACTTTTAAAACCCAGAAATGGAGCACACTCGTAATCATCGAGTTCACTATTTGGCTCATCTCTGTGCAAAATGCGTTGATAAGAGGTATTCTTGGGATCAACCCAAATTTGACGGCACATTTTCTCAATGTTACCGTTGAGAACATACTTGAAAAACTTCCATTTCCAATTTAATAGAGTAAGGTCCGTTTGAAGAACAGGTCTAGTGTAGAGAACATCATTTAAACTGACTCCATTGGAGCATTGAAAACCCCTCTAATCTTAGTTGATGTACTAACGGGTCTTATGACCGAATGATGAGGCATATAGTAACGAGAAGGCACATATTCAAATTTAGGGGGCTCAACTTGATGCATATGGCCCAAATCGGAATATTCTTTGATCACTTTATCAAATGAAACGTTGAAGCCGGGCTTCCTACTAAGTGAAAGTTCTGTTCGCAAGAATAGTTTAAAAGCGTTCCTACGAGAATGACCTAGTTGGAGATTCTGAGGAAAACCTATTTTAAAGGGCATAGTTACAATATATCAACTATCATTGCCATTGACATAGTTGCTCTTCATGAGTCAACAACTTTCTTTTTGAAATTTCTTCCAACTCCCGGAATAGTGCCATCTGCTGATCGAGTGAAACCTTAGCAAAGAAATCAAGACAGCTCGTGCAAGAAGACCCCATTCTTCAGATGGTATTGGATCCGTAATAATCCAACCAAAAACGGTTTCTTGACGAATCAAAGAAGAATATATTACGGCGGATGCCGTCCAAGAGAATGCTAGGGTATACATCGCCTCCTATAACCACATCTACTTGGTTACTTTTAAAGAAATTTACATCAGCAAAGTCTAAATCAGGAAGAGATTGAATGAGCGGAATGTCAATCGATCTTGTAGGGAGATTCCCTGTCAGTTGGGGGAGAATTAAGACATTCGCTTCAATTCGCAGACTTGGGTTATAACCTATGATAAATTTACACATTCGAAAGGATTTTGCTGGCACGACATTATTTAAGCCAGCTACTTGTGCATGGACTGGTTAAGTGGGTAGTTTCAGAATGCTTTGTAGGCGTTCTGAGACAAATGTTCCTTCTAAACCTGAATCTATGAGATACCTAGCAGTGTAAACAGAGCCTAAGAGACACATGGTCACCATAGCAGTGCCAAGAAGTCTACTCTTTCTGCTAGTTGTGAAACAGGAAAGAACATTCTCTTCTACAGGTGTGGACTGTATTTAGGTTGAGTGTACATTTGTGGTGGAAGATTGAGAGCTACCTGAGAGCCCCGCATGAAATGCTGATTGAAACAGTTCACGATGGAGCAGAGGATTGTGGTGCTTTTTACAAGTCGCACAATTGAATAGACTTTTACAATCTTTGACCTCATGAGAATAAGTCAAACTTTTCATGCACAGGTGAAGAG
Source organism: Coremacera marginata (assembly GCA_914767935.1). Lineage (NCBI taxonomy): Eukaryota > Metazoa > Arthropoda > Insecta > Diptera > Sciomyzidae > Coremacera > Coremacera marginata. The sequence continues at coordinate 77,471,018 of OU612045.1, forward strand.
TTTTCTTACGGTAGTTAATCCATCACTAACACTCATGGCTAAAAATTTGGGGCAATCTTTTAAAACATGAGGGTTAATTGGGGCAAAGCTTGCATTGCGAACTATAATTTAAATTTACATGATTAGAATTCACTTTGTTCACTAAACTATTTTGGTTATATTGTGAACTATTCTTACTAATGTAGGGCTGTGCATTATTGCACATCCGAATATCAGAACCGGATACCTTTGGAACCGGTTTGTTAAGAAGTTGTCCAAAACTTTCCACTTTGGAATTTCAGATTTGATAACTATGCCTTGTTCCCATAGCGATAACGTGGTTTCTGGTGAACGAATAGAGCATAAGTAAGTAAAAATAGGATCCCAGTTGCTAATATTGATGCTATGTAGCTCTAAAACGGAAATACACTTGTTAATGTCACGCTGCAGTTTTTTAATAGCGCTGCCTGAATCTGAAGGTATGGAAGGGGGTTGAATAAAACTTTCAACTGACTGTTTACTAGGATTCGCTATTTTTCATAGCGATTACAGGAGTTAAGCCATTGGATATGTATATCGCGGAAAACATATCTCGAAATGAGGGCCAAGACACATAATCGCCATAAAATATTTCTTTGTCACAAGGAGGCAGATTGATATTATGCCCACTAGCGGGTGTATTCGTAAAGTGGTCACTACACGGTTAAAAATCTTTGGAGTAAATTTTAAACCAATGGTTGGAAAAATGTATTTTTTTAACCATTTTTTATTAGAAATAATACTTTTCAAAATACTAGAAATTTGTTAGTCAAAGCTGTACTTAAATTTAATAAAGTTGGAATAGTATTTGAACTTTAGTACCTACAGTTTAAAATTTAATACGAAATAACTAAAAAGTAATAAAGTCGGTTTCAAAAACTAGTACAATTGGAATAGATTTTGAATTAAGATAGTCATCCTATAAGATTCAAAACAACATGTATTACATTTTAAGCCATGCTTATTATATGAATCATAAAACTTTTGAATCTTAACAATCTGAAAAATAAGACGGAAAGTAGGGACGAAGGGAAGGGACTTTGACCGAGCTTCTTCTGATCAATTGTGTTGTGTGTTGTGAAATGTTTGAACACAAATGATCGAGAACTGGACCCACCAGCTTTTTTATGCCGACTCCGAACGTCTTATGTTCTCGAGAAGCTTTTCACGGCAGTTTTTTACTCTCCGAGGCTTGCCATTGTCTGCAGAGAAGTGCCGCCCTAACAGAAAAATTAATTCAATTGAAAAAAAACTGTGTCAGATAGGAGATTCGAACCTAGGTTCTCTGGCGTATGAGCCACACATTCTACCTACTACGCCACGGCCGCCTGGCAATTATATGCCCGTACATTTAATTGTTGCGGAAATTTGACATTCAAAAATAAAAAAATAAGCAGTAAGTACCTATATGTTTGTGTAAAAATTCTTATTAAACAAATTTATTTAGTTTATTAATGTGTAGTCTTGCCTTTTATAGGATATTCCGCTGCCAGTTCGCTGTCAAAAAACTCAATGTACTTCTTATGGGAATTTTGTTTTCGTTTTTACAGCATTCTGAGCTTAACACAAAAAAGTAGATGGGAATTTTGTAGGGATAATATTTTTGAGCGTATGGAAAAGAAGGGGCTTTTTTCGGCTCCGTGGAGACTTTTTAAAAAAATGTATGTACCAACACTGCTCCGCAAAGTTTTCCTCCGCTACATATAAAATATTCGTTACATATAAAATAAAAAAATCAATAAACTTGCAATTCCTTAAGATTTTAATTTTTTCTATTGACTCACATATGTAGGTAACGTGCTTTCGTAGACCTAGTTAACAAGCAAAAGAAATAAGAATCAATAAAACAGTGTCCCGAAAATTTCAATTCAGCTATTTTGTTGACCTAGTAAGGTGAAAAACAGAAGAAAAAAAAAATAAAAAAGCAGTAAAACAATAAAGCACTGCTTTAAAAATAAACTGCTGTGAAATAAACAGACCAACTCAATCAAAATACCATCTGGATTACAACTGCGATACCTCTATCTGCACCTCGAATGATCAAATTGCATCCAAAATTGGTTGCAAGGGCGTTTATGGCAAGTCGTTTCACACCACCTGCATATGGTTATCAAAGCGAAACCTGACTTATTTGAACGAATACTATAAGACTTCGTATTTTATTGCGAGGAGTGCAAAGATATATCACTTTCGCATGTTCTTGCGGTAAAATGCCTGAGGACTGAAAATAAATTCTGCCATACAAAAATGCTTGATCACCAATAAAGTTCGACGAAACCGCTACAACAGCTGACGATCTAGGTAATGCATTTGAAATAGCAAAAGCAAACTTAGATTAAAAGCTGTCTAATTCGTCAAAAACCCTAAAAAATGTGTTGGACATTACAACCGAGAACAAAACTAGCATTAACTGCCTTGTTACAGGATTGAGTGAAATAAAGAAAGCACCTAGCACAAACTTAGACATAAATAAAGACACTGAATCAATAAGTGCTATTAACAAAATAAATAAAATAAACGAAATGAGCGGCGATCTCGGCATGTTTCGGGCAACATTAGCGGAAATAGCAGATGTTGTAAGTTCTGCACCAAACGGCATCTTAACACACCTTAAAACTGAAGTCTCGCTTCACAGCAAAACACTCCGGCAATTTTTTAGGAAATTATGACTGCATTCTCATAATTCTCCTTCGCTGCAACCTTCACGCTCTCCAACGCAATACAAAAATGCTAAGGACTCACAACCTGCCCCACCCTCTGATATCGCACCATGGGTCTCAGCACCTGTTGCAGCCCCGCAAAACAACTTGATCCAGGCCTGTAGCCAGGACTTACCTAAGGGAGGGGGTGAGGGGGGGGGGGAAGGAGTTTTGATAAAAAAATCTATAAGTACAAACAATTAAAAGCAAGGACATGGAAATTTTTTTAGCAAATCCGTTTTCTTTTAAGACTATTCGTGAATATGCCTGTTTTTAAATAACCATAATAGAGATGACAAGAGTTTATTGAATTTTTTTATCAAATTAATTTTGAGTCATAAGTTTTTGATTTTTTGAAAATGTTCCAAATTGAGAATTTTTAATTATCTTTTAAAATCTATAATTCCGATAACTAGCACAATAAACATTTTTTTGACAAAATTTTACTTATACAACAATATTGTAAATATATTAAACTAAATTAGTTTAATTTTGAAAGGTAAAAAAGGTAAGATTTCTTGCAAATTATTAAAATCAAATTTAAAATTACCTATTAATAAATTGAAGCTCTTTTTTTAAGTTAACCTGTTGAAGCTTGATCCACAACTTTTATGGGACATTTCATATAAACGGGAGAACAAAATATTTTAGTTTATTTGATTTACTTTCTTTTTAGATTTGGTTTCTTTTTGGCTTTTTTACGCTTTTATTGATCCCCATCTTGTATACAAGTATTTGGAACGACAATTTAAATTATATTCAAAAGAAAACATTTTAAAATCTTTAAAAATTTAACTGTTCCATTGCCTTAAAAAAAATTTGATAGCATGACTGACAAAATCATTCAATTCCAGAAACAATTATATATAATAAATCGGGGATTGGCCGAAGTGGACCAAAGTTGGGCCCTTTTCGTCCCCATTGCACAAAGGATGCTACCGCTCGGAGCCCTCATACGTAAGCATCCTCCTTACATAAGCATCTGTGGCGGCGCCATTAGCGCCGTCTGATGTTTACATGAAATATCGGGTTTCAGCTTCTTGGGTGATACAAGCACATTCCTAGCCACCTAGTATATTGTTAGGCACCTTAGCCATCGTGTGAATCATGCTGGCAACATAGTACAAACAACGTTCAGTAGAATTTAATATCACGATAGTAATAATTCGGCCACTTGTATTGAGTATGTGTTGCTGTTGTACACTTGTCTGTTGTACAACAATAAACGTGGCCCAGCCAGTAGAACGAAATCACTGTCGCTATCTTTTGCTTGTGACGAATAACGGCAATCTGACCAGCTTTATAAATTGAGTGTTGTTGTTGTACAACAACCAGCTTGATCATGGGATACGTTGTGCTTTTTGCCTGCTTGTTGGCTTAGATACCCAACACACAGGCGAATGCGTCGCTTGCATATTCACAGGATCATGCGTTGTCAGCATTTTATGTCGCAGGCTGTCCGTCCGTCACTAGCACTGGTGACGAGGCGGAGTAATATAAAACACAGTCTCTGCCGACGTTAAAGTTAAGTTAAATAATGGACGCGAGTAAATATACAGGGTGTTACGCAATTGAGTGCAACTATTTACGGAGCTGAAAGGTTATGTCGAGCTGAGGAAAAAATCGTATGGGAGGGGGTGGTCTATTTTCACACTCTTAGGAGCTACACGGTTAATTAATATTTTACGAAGATGAAATCAATCGATTGAAACTACGAAATATCAATTTTATGTGTAAATTTGTCAGAACTTTGCGTAATAAATGAAATTTTTTTTAAATTTTTTTTTGTAATTCATTCAATTTTCTTTTTAATGACACCAAAAACATAATCATATCTTAAAAAATAAAAAAGTTGGCTGCACTAAAAAAATTATACTTATTTGAAAATAATGATAAATAATGACATTACAATTAGATATGCAGTAGATAACATCATTGTTTTCTAATAAGTATATTTTTTTAGTACAGTCAACTTTTTTATTTTTTTAGATATGTTTATGTTTTCGGTGTCATTGAAAAGAAAATTTAATAAATTACAAAACAAAGCACTCAAAATTGAAATTTGGTAGTTTCAATCGATTGATTTCATCTTCACACGAGCAGAGCTTGGTAACGGATAACTTATCAAAATAAATTTTATGTAATTTAGTTTTTCTGCTAGAAACAATAACGTAAACCAAAGTCGTGAAATATTAATTAATCCTGTAGCTCCTACAATGTGAAAATAGACCCCCTACGATTTTTTGCTCAGCTCGACATAACCTTTCAGCTCCGCAAATAGTTACACTCAATTGCGGGACATCCTGTATAATAATTGTACTGGCTATGGAATGTGCTGCAGCCGTGTATTGTGCGCTGCAGTACATTAACAATGTATTATGGTGGCATGAGCTTTGGGCCATGTTGCCATGATCAGTTGGATTTCGTTCGCGCCGCCGAGAGGCTTACAAACGTAATCGCGCCTGCTCCCCCTCAAGTAAAGTAGAAAAATAAAAACTCTCTAAATATCTATGTATATATAAAATAATAGAGTGATAAAGACTAGAAATCTTTTCGAGTGTTTTTTTAATTGAAAATTTAGAAAAGGGTCAAACAGTGTAAATTGTCGGGAAATTAAAAAAAGAGGAAAACAAACAGTGCAAAATGTTGAAGAATAAAAAGGGCAAACAGTGTTAATTATCGAAAAATAAAAAACTTTTAAATACAACTACAACGTAAAAAATAATTATAAAAATACTTTTCGTTTTAATTTTTTTCTTATTTGTTTTATTATCTTAAATATATTAATTCTTTATAAATACAAATGCTTTTAAGGTCGGCGCTAATATATTCAGACTTTTAATCAGAAGCGCCAACTTCAAAGCATTTGTATTCATCAAGAAATTAATATATTTATGATAACAAAATTAATAAGAAAAAAATTAAAATATTAAGATTTCATATATAATTATATGTTTCCAAAAATCATCAAATATGACCAAAAAATTAAATCGAAAAGTATTTTTAAAATTATTTTTTACTTTGTAGTGATTTTGTTGTCGGTTTTTTTTTATTTAAAAGTTTTATTTTTTCCTTTTTAGAGAATATGATCAATTTAGGAAAAAGTGTATAAACAACATAAATACAATTATCCTGAAAAAATTTGTTCTATTAAATTCTGAAACTTTGTTGGTTATTTCAAATATCTGTCTCTTAAATTTAAATTAGATGCCACGTGTTTTGAAATTATTATACCAATTCTTGTAACGAGTTTTATTACCCCAGTGTCAATATTATTCGAGAAATAGTGTTTTTCTAATATTGCCACGCCCCTTTGTTAAATAAGCGCCAACTTTCTTTCGCGTTGTTTCCAATAATTGTGCCTACCCCTGTCCTTCATTTCAGTACCCCAGCGACAATATTAACTGAGATATTGTTTATCTTTTTTATTTTTTTTTAGACTTATACTACTTTCACACTGAGATCTAAATGAGCATTTACGAAATCTATTGTATATATTTGTCTCTTTTACTCCTACAAGGAGCATACGGCTACGCATTCTAAATTGTTAATGCGCATTTTGTTAAATGTGCATTTAGCTCTCAGTGTGAACGTAGTATTAACCAGCACTCAAGGGATGCCCCCTATAAAAGCGAAAGCATTGTGTTGATTCGGAAGAAGGGTGAAAATTAGTTGGAGGGTGGAAAGATAGAGCAGTGTCGGTGAAGATTTGATTTAAATTTACACAGATTGAAACTGCCGGGAAACACGATCGCAGGGAGATTTTTCCACAATTTTACTGAGCGACCGAAGAACGAATTATCTCGGTAATGCGATGTTCTATTGGGCAAAGTCGCAATGGTAAAGGGGTGGACTTGGAGAGCAGCCCGAGTGGACCTAGGAAACACACGAGCTGGTGGCGTCAGGACATGTATCTCCCTTGAACACTTCCCATGGTAATACCTGTACAGAAGGCTTAGGCAACCAACATTGCGACGATGCCCAGAAGAGTTGAGAGAATATGAAATATTTTCATCCCCCATCAAATATATCGCACGTCCTTGAATCCGGTCCAGAAGCTCCAAATATGATCTTGAAGCCCTTGCCCAAATGTGAGAATTGTACTCCATTTTCGGCCTTATATATGAGGTATAGATCAAACGAAGATCAGATGGAGTGAAGTATTTCTTACACCGTTTTAAAAAACCAAGGCACTTGGCTGCTTCTTTTGACACATCAAAAATGTGATCATTCCAACGAAGATCTGCTTGTATTGAAATGCCTAGAACGTCAAGGGCACCTGACTCCGTAAGATCCGTAAGATCTGACCGTTCATATTGAGAGGAGCTAAGGGGCAATTGATTCGCTTGTGGGTTAACAGACAACACTCGGTCTTGCTAGCATTAAACTCTACTCTATTAGCAAGACCCCACTCGGAGATTTTTCTCAAGTCATTATTAAGTGTGTCATTCATATGTTGCCTCTTTCTCTCAATCTCCAAAGAGCTCGGGCGTTTTTTAAATGAATATGAATGGCAAATGCCGCTGTCATCCGCAAACGTATGAATTGGGTTGTGAGTCAACGACAGCAGGTCGTTGATAAAAACCAGGAACAAAGTTGGCGATAGAACTGAGCCCTGCGGTACACCTGCGTTGATGGCGTGCTCTCTGGACGATATGCCATCGACTACAACATGGATCGTTCGATTCATCAGAAAGCACGTGATCCACCGATCAAAGTTATCACCGACACCATATGCAATTAGTTTAGACACGAGCACTTTATGCCACACTCGGTCAAATGCCTTAGAAATATCCAGAGCAACAATTTTGCTCTCACCGAATAAGTGAACGCATTGGTTCCATTTTTTTGTTAGGAACGCCATAAGGTTACCAGTAGAGCGGGCCCTACGGAAACCATATTGACGGTCACTAAGCAATTCATTGTGCTTCAGATAGTTCATAAGGTTGAAGTTAATTACGCTCTCCATAACTTTGGCGAGCGAAGAGCATATCGATATGGGTCGGTAGTTTGCAGGGTTCGTGGCATCGCCCTTTTTTGGTACCGGCTGAACCCTTGCGACCTTCCAACAAGATGGAAATACTCCTGTCCTGTAGGAGATGTTAAACAGGTTACGCAAAGGCCGAGCCAGACTAGAAGCACACGCTTTAAGCACAAGTGGTGGTATGCCATCCGGACCAGAGGCTTTATTTATGTTGAGGCTTGTAGAACTTTTTTAACTGCTCTCGTACGAAAATATATCTCTTGCATTACAGAAGACGTTCTTTCAACGGAAGGTAGTGGCTGATTGCTTACTGGGATTGTGGAGTTATGTGCAAACAATCCGGCCAACAGGTTCGCTTTATCAGCCGAGTCCGTGAAGATTTGATCATCTTTTAAAAGAGTTGGAATAGTCGATGACGTCTGATTCTTTACTCTTTTAACAAATGACCAAAAGTTTTTGCTCCCTTTGGGGCAGAGAAGAACCTGTTCTCTGATACGTGTTTCGTGAAGAAACTTTTCGCGTTTTAAAATTGCATTACAGCGATTCCTAGCTTCAATGCGAAGTCTTTTCGTATCGGCATTCTTATCAGAGCGCCAATTCAGAAAGGCTTCCTCTTTGGACCTGACTGCAATCCTGCAAGTCTCATTAAACAATGAGTGGTATTTTGGTTTGATGCTTCTCATCTTATTAGGGATGAAAGACCACATACCCAATAAGATAATTTATAGCACCATAACAGCCGCGGCATTTACATTTCTGTCAGCGAAACATAATTTCCAATTGAAGTTGCGATACAAATTATTTAGCGCAGTCCAATTTGCTCTTCCATAAAACCATGCAGTCCTTTTCGGGGCCTCAGGCGTAGAGGTGCGAAGGTTAGAATATGGAAAAGCAGCGGAGATGGTGCAATGTTCCGAATTACCAAGAGGTGCTTTGACACACACATCATATTTCTTATGATGCGAAGTCAGAAAGAGGTCTAAGATGTTATGGCTATGCAGAGCACTTCTTGGAAAAAAAGTTGGTTCCTTCACTAGTTGAATCAATTGGTTCGATTCAGCAAAAAGCTCAACATATTGCCCTTCAGGTGTTGTTTGGCCTGAGTGACATAACCAAGCCGAGTTGTGGACATTGAAATCGCCAGCTACCACGATTTCACTATCAGGGAACAACCCCAAAATGTGCGATATCGAATCAGAGAGAGAGTCTAGTTTGTTAAAAGTAGCCTCCCTCCCTAAATTCGGACTTCTATAAATTTAGCAGAAAAGTAGCAAGTGCGAGCGGACCCTGAACCTAACCCACATAGAGCAAAATTGCGGATCGGTCGGGCCCAGACCCCGCTGGCACTGATACGCTACATCCAAACGTATAAAAAGAGCGATGCCCCTATGCGAAGAAAACAATGGCAGTGATACCCAGGAATATGAAAATCCAGTGGATCTGCATCCTCGCTCACCTGGGTCTCACTTAATGCCATTACTTGAGGCCTATTAAGAGTACAAAATGCATAGACCGAGAAAAAATTCGCCATCAGTCCACGTATATTGCAAAAATCTATGCGAAAATTACTCGACATTCTCGCACCGTGCAAATATTAAATAAATAGGGCAAAAAGGTTATTAGTTACAACTAATAATTGAGATTTAACTCTGCGGACATAAATATGTGCAAAGGCCAGTGTTATGCCTTCACCTTAGCACAACTCTGCCCACAGTGCAACCTCACTCACAGGTGTAACTAATCGGAGAGGATGGAGGAGTTGACGGACACGAAAAAAAACAACAATTACTTACGCGGCGAAGAGCATAAAAAAGCATTAACTGCAGCTTAATGCTGTTGTTGTTGCTGATGGCCGCACTCAGCAAAGCATATTTCAGATGATGTTGTTGTTAATGATGATTTTATTGTGCTGATGCTGTTGTTGTTAAAACTGTTTGTAATTGTTGCTTAGTTTTATGTTTTTTCCTCTTCTTAGCTTTTAATTTTTTTTTGCATGCATGTATTTTTTTTTTTTTTAGCACACTAAGCACTTGACACAAGACAACCGACGGACATTAGATTATACAATTAAGAACGCGAATTATTTTTTTTGTTTTATTTAATACACAAGACAAAACAAGAACATGGAGACGGACGAGCGGAACGTCTTCTTTTAATTTTTTTTTTTTATTTTATTTAATAAAATCCGACGAACAAAAAACAAGAACACGGGGACGGACGAGCGGCACGTCTGTACCCCGTCAATGCACGACAACTAATCTAGTATTGCCAAACCCATTTATCGAATAACGCCTACTTTATTGACCGCAATTTTTAATAATTCTGCCTACCAATGTACTTCAATAAATTTCAGTGCCCTTGTGTCAATATTATTCGAGATACACTGTTTTTCTTATATTGCCAAGCCCAGTAGTCGAATACTGCCCACTTTATTGACCGTTTTTTGTACTAATAATGCCTACACATATACTAAATTGCAGTACCATAGTATCAATATTATGCGATATATACTCTTTTTCTAATATTGCCACGCCCATTTGTCAAATAACGCCTATTTTCTTGACCGTAATTTGTATTAACTGTGTCTATCCCTACACTAAATTGCATTACACTAGTGTCAATACTATTCGAGATACAGTGTTTTTATAATATTGCCATGCCCATTTATCGAATAACGCCTACTTTATGGACCATAATTTGTAATAATAATGCCTACCCCTATACTAAATTGCAGTACTCTAGTCTCAAAATTATTCAAGGTACACTGTTTTTCTAATATTAACACGCCCATTTGTCGAATAACGCCCATTTTCTTGCCCGTGATTTGTAATAATTGTGCCTACCCCTACACGTAATTGCAGTACCCTAGTGTAAATATTATTCGAGATACAGTAGTATCAAGTATTGCGAGATCTAGTATTGAAACGCCCAGTTCTCGAATACCGCCCCTTTTTTTACGGGCACCTCCATGCTTATAATATCTATCTGTTCCCCAAAAACTATTGCAATCAGGCATATGGCTTAGGAGTTATCGATGTACATACATTTAAAAAAAAAAAGAAAAAAAAACAGAGAAACCGACGAACTTGAGAACCTCCTCCTTTTTGAAGTCGGTTAAAAACGAATCGAACAGTGTAAATTGTTGAAGACATTAAAAAAAGTAAGCAGTGCGGAAAAATTTAAAAAAAACACTGCAAAAAAAAAATTTAAATAATTAGAAATACTGCGAATTTAAAATTCTAAAAAAGAAGACAAATAGTGCGGTAATTAGGAAAAGAAACCAAGCCGTGCTAATAAAAATAAAAAATCAACAACACCATGAGCAAACAACAAGAGGAAACTCATAGCCAAACTGTCTCCGACGAGGAGGAGGCAAATATGGGCACTCCTGTCGCCGGAAAGAAAGAGTGTCCGGAGACAACAGCACAGCCCGCGGCATGGGGGGGTGCAAGGCGTGGCGGCCGTTAAGACACCGAAATTCTGGCATGATTCGCCAGACTTGTGGTTTTTTCAATTGGAGGCACAATTCGCTAAATTAAAATTTACCAGTGACCACACAAGGTCTTATACGGTGGTGGGCGCCTTAAAAGAGGCGGTATTACGTTAAGTGATCGAGCTCGTACGCAAGCCACCGGCTGCCGAGAGGAACAATTTGTTGAGGCGAATTTGTTGGAGATTTTCAGTGCCACGGTGCAAGAGAAGCTGCGACAGCTGATTTCACAGAAAAAGCTTGGCGATTTGTGCCCGTCGCAGCTGCTCACAGAGTGTCGGGAACTCGGCGAAGAAAATCTGCCCACACGCATGCTGGAGAGCTTGTGCGCGGCTCCCGGCGAAGATGCAGGGAATGCTGCAAGCTGTAGTGGCTGACCTGCCACCCTGGCAGGCTCTCTGCCACCCTGGTGAGGTGGCCGCAGTGGATGCCAACTCCATAGAAAGTAAGATAGAGCGGGTTAGAGCGGAAGTGTTGGAAAAAGAATAAACAGATTGGAAACGGCGTTGTTCGAGAGGGACAATCCCAGGCGCAGACGACCTATTTTCAATAACGCTCCTCTGTCAGCTGAGCTGTGCTCCGATTCAGACGATAATTTGGTTTTTCTCCCGAGGGTCGGGCTACGGAATCGTCGCAAAGATATACCACCACGTTTTCTGTCGCAATCGAGACCGAACGTGGGCCGATACCCAGTACAAGCCCCTGCGCGCCAACAGCACACAACCAGTGGCCCAAGATACGGCCCAAAGCAACAACAGCAGCAGTCTAACGCTTACTATGCCCACCGTGATTATAACAACCCGGTCCAGAGCACAGACAACAGGTATCAAGGTGAACCACGTGGTAAAAAAGTCAGCAGGTGCTATTACCTACCTACCTACTAGTTTGGACCCAACGCGACAAAATGTCGCCAGCCCAGCTCGTGGCAAATTCGCCCAAAAACCTAAGAACTCCGCCGCATACTACGGGCGAAAAGGCTGGCGATCTTGATATTTGTCGCCTGTACGTGACCGACACCACGACGGCAGACGGTTCCTAATCGATACAGGAGCCGACGTGTCGGTGATGCAACCCTCGGGAAAGGAGAGATACAATGCCCCATATTCTATAAAATTGTATGCTGCAAACGGTTCCTGTATATCAATGTTTGGAACAAGAACAGTCACCTTGGACCTTGGACTTCGAAAAAAATTCACCTGGGAGTTTATTTTGGCGAATGTGAAGACGCCGCTAATTGGAGCAGATTTTCTCCGGCAGCATGGGATTCTGGTGGATATGGAAAATAATCGACTCGTCGATATAGGCACGTGCATTCAGGCAACCGCCACGGCAGCGAGGGTAAGTCATCCTAATATTTATACATGCAATATTACGCTTCCCTAGGCGGACTTGCTGGCAGAATTTTTGACGTCACAGTTCTGCGTCAAGATCAGCAGGCGAAAAGCAACAAGGTCATGCACCATATAATCACGAATGAATGGCACAGGGCCCTCCAAATAGCGTCGGCTAGCACCTGACAAGCTAACGGCGGCACGCAAGGAATTCCAATATTTAGTAGAAAACTGTATCTGCAAACCATCGGACAGCTAAAGGTCCAGTCCATTCCATATGGTAAAGAAATCGGATGGTTCATGGAGACCCTGTGGAGACTATATGGCTTTGAATGACAGAACAATACCGGATAGGTATAGAATATCCTGCATGGGCGAAAAATATTTTCTACTAACGATCTGCAACGGGCCTATCACCAGATTAGAATAGAGCCTCAGGATGTGCCAAAAACTACAATAACGATGCCTTTCGGCCCGTTCCAGTTTAAATCTATGACGTTTGGACTGAGAAATGCGGCCCAGACGTTCTAGCGCCACATAAACAATGTTATGCCATATAAACATCTGCGTCACAGTTGGGGGCGGTCCTGCATCAACATGTGGGTAGCAGTCTGTAGCCCTTGGGTTTCTTCTCGAAAAAGTTGGACAATGCCCAGAAGAAGTACATCACGTACGATCGAGAGTTATTAGCAATGTTCCTGGCGGTGAAGCACTTTAAGTATATGTTGGAAGGAAGACAATTCTGCATATTCACTGACCTCAAGCCGTTTGCGTTAAAGCAGAAGTCTGACAAGACGTCACCGCGTCAAACGCGGCATCTTGATTACGTTGGCCAATTCACCACGGACATCCGACACGTGCCAGGCAGCAGCAATGAAGTTGCCTACACACTTTTACGTATACAGCAAATAGCAGGAGTACATATTGACTTCGTCAACTTAGCCGCTGAACAGAATCGAGATGAAGAAATTCAGAGACTGGTGTGACCAAAAAGTTAGCCATCTTCGCTAATAATTGATAAGTACGATGTGCCAGAAACAGATGCTAAATTACACTGCGACGTTTCGCTAGGAATAAAATTAACTCAAGGTAGATTCGTTTGGCCGAATATGAAGAAAGATATTCGGGAGTTCGTCAGATCGTGTTTTTTCTGCCAGCGAAGCAAAGTAAGCAGACATAATAGGACTGAACTAAAATCGTACGTTAATCCTAGCGAAAGACTTAAACATATTAATGTCGATCTAGTGGGTCCCCTACCGGTATTGCGGGACAACCGTTATTGTTTAACAATTATCGATCGATTTACCCGCTAGCCTGAAGCTATAGCTATTCCTGATATGACGGCCGAAACGGTAGCCAGAAATTTGCTATCGGGACTGAATGTTCGTTTCGGAGTTCCAGTCAGAATCACTACAGATCTCGGACGGCAGTTCGAGTAAGATCTGTTCCGACAACTGAATTCTTTGTTAGGCGTGAGGCATTTCAAGACAACACCATATCATCCTCAAGTAAACGGGATGATTGCGAGATGGCATCGAACGCTGAAAGCAGCAATCGTCTGTCACAACAACGAGAGATGGAGCGACACCTTGCCTATAGTACTTTTAGGCCTTCGATCAGCTTTACAGAAGATCTCGCTGCAACTCCGGCAGAAATGGTTTTCGGCGCAACATTGAAATTAATGAGAAATGAAGAATTGTAAGAATATGTAGAAATTATATTGTTTATATATTATTGAATTTGATATTAATACATTAAGTACATAATTGTACCTAGTGAAACACTTGGAGGGGAGTACTGTGGCGGCGCCTTTAGCCCCGTCATTGTTGTTTATATTAAATATCGTGTTTCAGCTCATAGAGCACTTGGCGACACTTTGTCGTGACATATAAACCTTTTTAACCAATGTTTCTTGGGTGATCACACAGGTGATGACCCAAGCACATTCCTAGACACCTAGTACATTGCCTTAAGCAGCAGGCACTGCAGACATCGTGTCAATCATGCTGGCAACATAGTACAAGCAACGTTCAGTAGAATTTAATATCGCGATAGTAATAATTCGGACACTTGTATTGAGTATGTGCTGTTGTTGTACACTTGTGTGTTGTACAACAACAAACGTGGCCGAGCGTAGAACGAAGTCACTGTCGCTATCTTTTGCTTCTGACGAATAACGTCACTCTGACCAGCTTAATAAATTGAGTGTTGTTGTAGAACAACCAGCTTGTTAATGGGATACGTTGCTCTTAACTACCCAACACACAGGCGAATGCGTTGCCTGTATATTCACAGGCTCATGCGTTATCAGCATTTTGTGTCGCAGATTGTCCGTCCATCACTAGCGCTGGTGATGAGGCGGAGTAATATAAAACATAGTCTCTGCCAACGTTAAGGATAAGTTAAATAATTTACGCGACTATGGCTATGGGATATGCTGCAGCCGTGTATTGTGCGCTGCAGTACATTTTCAATGTATTATGGTGGCATGGACTTTGGGCTATGTTGCCATGATCAGTTGGATTTCGTTCGCGTCGCCGAGAAGTTTACAAACGTAATCGCGCCTGCTACCCCTCAATTAATGTAGAAAAATAAAAACTCTGTAAATATCTATATATATATAAAATAATAAAGCGATAAAGACTAGGAATCCACACATCCTTTGTCACCTCAAGCATATTCTTGTAGGCCACCTACCTTTTTATTGGTTTCGCCAATAAATGGACGTCTCTAAATGGTTAATCTTATGCTTACAAGTGTGCGGCGCTGACCGGAATGAATGAGCACAGAATATGTGCTGCTGTTTCTGGCTCCTCTACGCAAACCTACACGCATCGTCCTCGGTCAGAGTCATCTTCCTGAAATGGTACATATAGGGACTGTGTTTTTGTGACCAGTGCAGTAAGCCAGCTTGAAGTCTTCTGATTGTATCGGATAGCTTTTGTTGCCTCACTGCGAGACCACTTTACGGCCGCCTTTGACTGCCAGCAATTAACAGCTTTTTCCCACCTTGTATGTTGTTCCGAGTCCGTCCATTGCTTAATAAGGCCTGACACTATATTGTCGCCTATGGCGATACGTGGCTCTGGTCCACAGAATTATTTTGCTGATTTTTCTCTCACTAAAGAATCAGCATTTTCATTCTGTATGGCTAACCGGGAAGTGATGTCTGTACGTTGCATGCACCTAATCACCGACGGATTGTCAAGAGCAATGGCAATTTTCTTGCCATTGACCTGGTCATCTATCAGATGGTTCAGTGCATGCACCACACCAAGGATTTCCGCCTGGTATACACACACAAACCTCCCTAGCCTCAGTACACAGGAGAGGCTCAACTCTTCTGAGTAAACGCCTGCCCCTGCTCTGCTATTTATCAGAGAGCCGTCTGTGAATATACTTATATCGTTACCAGCGATATCTTCACAAACTGCTCCATCTGTTATAAGAGTTGTACAATATTTTCCTGTAATTCTTACTCTCTGCCTTTTGTCCATAGGCATACACGTCTCCCTGACATCTCTCTGTACAATATCAAGGGTGCGCATATGACCATGTAGGGCCGTTGATCCATGCCTCTTAGCATTTTGCAACATCCTGAGGACTGTTAGCACCGCCGTTTTCTTTATTCCTAAATCCAACCTGTGAACGAAAGATTGGCCATGATCCGCATCAAGGCAACATTTTTCTCCATCAGCCTTATTTGCGCGAACGCCCCGACGGCGGAAAAGGACGAAGCCGTCAAAGACGCTTTCTACGCTAGCCTTGAGGACGTATACGACCACCTTCCGGTCCATGACGTGAAAATAGTCCTCGGTGATTTTAATGCGAAAGTCGGAAGGGAAGGCATCTTTGGCCCCACTGTCGGTCAGTTCAGTCTTCATGAGACCTCCACGAACAACGGCCTAAGACTGATCGACTTCGCCGCGGCGCAAAACATGGTAGTTAATAGCACCAGATTTAAGCACCTCGACATCCACAAGGCCACCTGGCTGTTCCCGGATCAAAAAACGCGAAACCAAATTGATCATGATGTAATCGACGCATGGCTCTAGTGTTCTAGATGTGCGTACATTTCGGGGGGTCAATATTGACTCCGACCATTATCTTGTTGCAGCCAAGAGCGGCATGCGATTATGCAATGCGAAGAACATACGCACAGGAATGCAACGAAAGCTAGATGTCGCTAAGCTGATTAGCATTTCAGACGCAAGGAAAGAGAGCAGGAAAAGCGTGAGCGTGAGGAAAGAGAGGTATACCAGGGCAAGAAGGATGCACGAAAATTCTATCAACAGGTTAAGCGTCTAACCCAAGGTTTCAAGCCCGGAGCATCCACTTGTGGCATCCACTTGACGAAAATGAAGATCTGAATACGGATACACAGTGTGTGCTGAGATTGAGGAGACGGCACTTCTCCAATTTATTTCCACCAATGCAATGATTCCACCAATGCCGCCCATGGAGAGCACAGTTCGGAGCCACCAATCAACGATGACGGAGTGGAAGTACCACCACCTAGCCATGAAGAGGTTCGAGTTGCTATCCAACGACTCAAAACCAGTAAAGCAGCGGGTGCTGACGGCCTGTCAGCTGAATTGTTTAAAACCGGTGGCGATGAATTGAAAAGGCGCATGCATCAGCTCATCTGCAAAATATGGCTAGCAGAAAGCATGGCCGATGATTGGAACCTCAGCGTACTGTGCTCTATACTTAAGAAAGGAGACCCAACAATCTGCGTCAGTTATAGAGGTATCAGTCTTATTAACATCACATATCAGGTTGTCTCAAGCGTACTGTGTGAAAGGTTAAAGCCGATTACAAAAACGCTGATTGGACCTTATCAGTGTGGCTTTCGACCTGGTAAGTCCACCATATACCAGATTTTCACGCTACGACAAATCCTGGAGAAAACCCACGAAAATCAAATTGGCACACACCATCACGTTGTCGATTTTAAAGCTGCGTTCGATAGCCCGAGCAGGGATTGCCTATACGCAACAATGTCTAAGTTCGGTATACCTGCAAAGTTGATTAGACTTTGCAGAATGACGTTGAGTAACACACGCAGCTCAGTCAAGGTAGGAAATGACCTCTCTGAAACCTTCAATACCGAAAGAGGTTTCAGGCAAGGCGATCGACTGTCTTGCGATCTCTTCAACATCATCATGGAGGGGATCGTACGAAAGGCCGGTGTGCATCGTAATGGCACCATTTTCTATAAAGGTGTCCAGCTCCTTGCGTACGCTGATGATATTGATATTGTCGGCAGAACCAAGAGAGATGTTACTGCTGCTTTCGCCGCTATCGAATAGGAATCATTCAAAGTGGATTTGACGATAAATGAGGGTAAAGCAAAGTATATGCTGTCTACATACAAGGGAGCGCGGCGTTTAGACTCCCACGTTTCATCTGGCAGCTATAACTTTGAAGTAGTCAAGGAGTTCGTATACCTTGGCACCGCCATTAATAACAACAACGAAATCAGTCTGGAGATAAAGCGAAGAAAAATAATTGCTAATAGATGCTACTATGGGCACAGTGCTCAGTAAGCAATTAAGTTCCAGAGCCCTTTCTCGATCGACAAAATTAACACTCTACAAGACGCTAGTTCTACTTGTGCTGCTTTATGGCGCTGAGGCATGGGTAGTTTCGTAAACTGACGCAGCCGCTCTGGGGGTGTTCGAGAGAAAAGTTCTTCGCAAAATCTTCGGTCCTGTTCGAGTCGGCGATGACTATCGCATCCGAATGAACCACGAGCTGTATGAGCTCTACGATGACATTGACGTAGTTCGGCGTATAACTGTGCAGCGACTACGCTGGCTGGGTCATGTCCAACCAGCCATTATTCTAACCAATGTTATTCCAACACAGGCCAGCCATTGGTCTCTGTCCAGTCGCTTATTAATGGTTTTCTGGCTGACTTTTGTCCACCAAAGCACTGAAGCATACGTGATGACAGGTCTAACCATCATGGTATAGACCCATTTCATAGCCATTCCATAGGAGACCACAAACGCTTCTACACTGAAACAGAACCATCATGTCTTTTTGAAGCCAATCTTCTACATGCTCGTTCCAGTTCAGTTTACTGTCAAGGGTTAGCCTTTAATATATATCTTTCTTGGACATGTTGATTTCAGTTTCAAAAAATCTGAGTGGTTCTCTCTTCAGTACTCTCTTTTTAGTAAAGAGATATTGTCTGATTTTCCTACTTTTA
The DNA here is from genome assembly GCA_914767935.1 of Coremacera marginata. Classification (NCBI taxonomy): domain Eukaryota; kingdom Metazoa; phylum Arthropoda; class Insecta; order Diptera; family Sciomyzidae; genus Coremacera; species Coremacera marginata. The sequence continues at coordinate 77,489,757 of OU612045.1, forward strand.
CGGTAAGGCATTGTTCTCGACATCATTCCTCTACTATTTGGAGTGCTCCCTTTATGATGTCTGAAATGGTGTCCATGAACTTGCCACAGATCACCAACGCAATGTCAATTGCATACCCTCTAGATTGTGTGCCCAATTCATCCAGTCTAACCAATAGTGAGTTCACAGTTATGTTCCCCAGGGTTGGCGATAACACCCCGCCCTGGAAACATCTTCAACTTGCTCTGGCTCTTGTCTTGACTCTACCATTCTGCATGTTGACAGCCCTATGCTTGAGCATATTGTCTACCTAATTTGCTATCATATGGCTTGCCGCAGCCTTCCAAAGCATATTTTGTCGAAAGCACCCTCGATATCCGTAAATGTGGTCATCGCAATGCCTACTGAAAATAACTCCTTCCCAGTCACCCTTACTAATTCGTTAAGAGCACTTTCCGTAGACCTACCAGCTCTATACGCATGTTGACATCTACTCAGAGGATTATGCATCAGCGAAGTGCTCTGAAAACAGTCAACGATCATTCTTTTCATCGTTTTAAAGTTGAAAGACGTAATGCTGATCGGTCTGAATGACTTCGCCTCCGCATAATCTCTTTTAACGGGCTTCGAAAGAAATACAACTTTCGCCTCTCCAGAGTCTCGGAACATACCGAGTCGCACGGCAAGTAACGAATATAGCCCGCAGCCTAGGTGCAATGAGATCTTCCCCCTCATTGCATCATAGCCGGAAATATCCCGCCTATCCCTGATGTTTTGTATGGAACAAATGAGCATATAGCACTCCTCACCCCGTCCATAGTAATAATTCTTTTGGCTTCCAATCTGTCAACCCTGTGCATTCCTTTCTACAAGGACGTCCACGGGTCGTCAGGCCTAAAACTTCTAGGAAAATGCATCTCCACAAGAACTTGAATCGAATCCTCTAAGTTCTCTGCCATGGTTCCATCCGTTTTCAGGATAATTCCCACTATGTAGAATGGATCCTTTGAAACCAGTTTCTTGTGCCTACATGCTTCCGAAATAGTTTCCATCCCATTGCAGAAGACTCTCCACGACTGCCTATTATGGTGTCGTATGAGGTTCTTCAGTTCCCTTTTCCGTGCCTTGTAGTCTGCCCTGGGGTTGCCTCTCTCATGTGCAGATTGAAGGTCTTCCTAACCTTCTTCATCAGAGATTCGAGTTACGTCTACCACCATGGCGTCGTCTACTGAAGTTATAGGACATGCCACCTCGTAAGCTTCAACTATGGCCGAACAAAGAAGTTTGACATGGCTTTCCACTTCCGCTGTATTCTCTGGTACTTTTATAGCTCTTTGGGTCAGTGTTTCCTTCAACTTCGCCTTATATTTCACAGGATCTGTATTCTTGCCCTTCTTGCTCTTCCGTTGTCGTTGGGTTTCTTACTTGAATTCAAACTGAATGGATCTGTAGTCAGACATGGTAAGCCTATCTACGACCCTCCAGTTTTCTGTTCTGTTTTGAATCCTTCCGCAAATGAGGGTTACATCAATGACTATCGCTTGCCTCTCATCAACGAAAGTCGGCTGTGCACCTCTATTTGCTGCCAGCAGATTTTACTTCTCCACAAATTCAAGCAATTGCTCTCCTCTGTCATTGCTGTTGGTGCTTCCTCACACCGTATTGTGCGCGTTCGCATCACATCCTATCATCACTCCAATGTTCCTTTCCTCACAGTACTTTACCAGATTCTCCACCTCTTTTGAAAATGGTTGCTCTGGAGAGTCGTAAGGAAGTTACGCTGAAGCTACCATACAAGCACCTGCACCATCCCCGATTCTAACAACGGTGAGATCCAGAGAACATAGGTGCTTGGTCTCACCAAGATACAGGTCTTCCGCCTGCAATCTGTTACCGGTTGGTACAGTGTGGCCTTGAATCTAAGGTTTTTGGAGCAATGCTATGTCGATTCCATCCTCTTCCATGCAACACATCATCGTTGCTGATGCTACCCTACTATGGTGTAGATTGAGCTGATACACCACGAGGTTTTACTGATACGGGCCCACCACACGCCCTGGTGGTATCTCCCTTGCAGAACTCCCTACCAGCCCCGTACCAAGGGTTCCATCGCACTCACCTTGCATCCCTTTGGAATTTTATAAGAACGTGATCAAGGCCGCAGTTGAGTTTCCCCCCTGCCAGCCTGATCGCTTCCACCTCATTCGTCTGGCACCACACGGTGGACTTGACGCCTCGTTCCTTTGCATCTCCGAACTTCGTTGCGTTACTAACTTGTGTAAGTGTCTGCAACGCACCGGTTCTGGGTCTGCAACCTCCTTAGGATGACCTCCTTGCTTTCGGACTCCAAAGCAGTCTTTCCAACGGTTGTACCCACCCTCTATCGCTTCCTCCTCCGCTTTTGCGTCTCCCTAGGTTGGAGCTGCTTTGCCTCGGATTCAGCTTCCTTCCCTGGCGCTGCAGCTTCGACAGGACTGGCTGACAACTCCACTCCTTTCGGAGTATTATAGTCCACCAGGCCCGGCAGGTTACCTTGCGGCTTCCCGCACGCTTCCACGGCTAAATCCTTTTGCGATTCCACCGCTTTGGGACTCGTCCCCTCAGCGCACTCTTCCTTTGTTTTGTTATTTTTTTGTGTTTTCATACAGATCCCACTAGTATAGGGGAAATAACCGTCCACCGTGACATAGCCCCCACTATCACGGTAAGCCCATAGTTACTCACTGGGACGGGCAGGTACCAGTAATTTGCGCCGCTAGAATACAGTATTGTCGCACCGACTTTTTCACAACAAATCAAATTTCCTGTTTAAATTTTTTTACCTATTTGAATTTAGTTTTTCTTGAAATCTCTTATAGGCTTACAGTTCTTTTTGTTATTTTATTTACTTTATTAATTTAATTTTTATCTTAAATTCCGCAGTTACTGATTTTCTTTTTTTTTCTTTTAATGCTACATTGCATTTTCCCATTTTTGAATTCAACAGTAAGCAAATCTTTTTTTTTTTTATATTCTCTGATATAAACTCAAAAAAAAATTTTTACTTCTTATTTTTCTCAAAATTTAATAAAAAATTATTTAATCTCTCTTTCGCCCTATTTCAATGTACTAATATTTTATATGCGAATTTTTTTTTCCTTTTTTTATACTAGTTTATATTCCTAACGGCTAATTTGAGCGGCGGGTCGATCCATAGACCTTAAACATGGAACGTGCGCAGGGTTTGGGTCCCGCCACATTACTACTGCCCAATGAAAACTAAACCAGCCTCGGATAAGAACCCCAATTACGTTGACGACCACCGAAAAATGGACAATGATTTACGGATATGCACAAGGAATGTCCGGACCCTTAATAGGGAAGGTGCCATTATCCAACTGGCGGAAGCTCTCAAAACAATAAAATCTGACATCACCGCCATTCAGGAAATGCGATGGAAAGGGCAAGGCTGCTCTAAACAAGCACACTGCGATATCTACTACAGCTGCCATGCGGAGAAGCGCGAATTCGGATGTGGATTCAACGTTTGCCGGAATCTACGCCACCTTGTTTCCTGGTTCACACCTGTGAACGAAAAATTGGCCACGATCCGCATCAAGGCAAAATTTTTCTACATTAGCGTTATTTCCGCGCACGCCCCGACGGTGGAAAAGGACGAAGCCGTCAAGGACGCTTTCTACGCTAGTCTTGAGGACGTATATGACCATCTTCCGGTCCATGACGTGAAAATAGTTCTCGGCGGTTTTAATGCGAAAGTCGGAAGGGAAGGCATCTTTGGCCCCACTGTCGGTCAGTTCAGTCTTCACGAGACCTCCACGAACAACGGTCTAAGACTGATCGACTTCGCCGCTGCACGAAACATGGTAGTTAGTAGCACCAGATTTAAGCACCTCGACATGCACAAGGCCACCTGGCTGTCCCCGGATCAACTGCGTATGCCACGGCTGGCGCGTTCAAGGTGTGACAGCTGACAGATGACTTTGACAGCTGACATTTTCACTTTTACAGTCCACACATAAAATGACAGTTGACGTTTTACTGTGACAGCTGACAGATACTTTGACAGCTGACATTTTCACTTTTACAGTCCACACATAAAATGACAGTTGACGTATTACTGTCACAGCTGACAGATACTTTGACAGCTGACATATGACTTTGACAGCTTACACTTTGACTTTGACAGCTTATCTTTTATTCAATTCTGACAGTTCCTTTAATTTAAATTTAGCGTGTATTGTACATTTTAGTTTGACGGGTCGTCGCACATCATATGTGACAAATTACGGTCATTTAAATTCTGACATTTTTATTTTTTTAACTCGGACCATTTTCACTTCATTTAATTCTGACAATCCAGTCACATACCCCTCACATTTTTTTCTTTATTCCAATCTGACATTTCTGATTTATTCACTAGATATTTTTTTGTTTTTTTTTTTTTTTTTAATTAGACAGTTTTATTTAATCCAAATCTGGCAGTTTTTCTTTAACTCAGACAGCTGTCACAAGTCCTTTTCCAGCTGTCGCACTTCGACTGCGTCCGTTGTGTATGGTTCAAGTGAACTGGTGAGGTCTGAAAGGGTCACATCGGGTGTGAACTTGTGAATACCCTTAGTAAACAAGTGGGGAAAGACCTTGCGAATTGTACCATCGCATGCATTTGTTCAAGGCAACTTTTAAAACACACCCCAAACGAAAATTTGCAATGTGTCAAAGTAACAATGGCCACAGGCAAATGGGGAACTTCCGCCCGAAGAAATTTCTTTTTCTGGAAAATTGAGGCAACGTGGACTACCTTAGCAGCAACAAACAACGTTGGAAAAAGTAAAGGCCGCCACCCACACCACCACCGTCATATTCTGCGGACATCTGCTACTCGCGGGCAACTGAAAGGTAAGTTTTTTATTTTTGTGCAAAAGTGAGCAAATCAGCTTTAACAATTAGTTTTTCGTTTGCTTCGGAAAGTTCTGCCAAAACGTAGCACCCCTACAACTCCAGCGCCCACAACCCGGCACAATACAATAACAGCAACACTGGCCAGAATCGGCGACCACTCGGCAACTATTTTGTAGCGTGCGACCCTAGCACCAGATCATCCACATCAGCAGCACTCAAGGCAGCATTCAACGCAGCCACAAACAACAGCACGCCAGTGGCATCAGCAAAGCAATTCGACAAAATACGGCACCAGCAGCGGGCATTGCAGACAGCGTGGTAGAAACCAGAAGCCCCTGCAACTGCAACTGCACTACATATAGCCACTTGTATAGCAGCGGCACCATTGCGTCAAGCGGCAGCGGCCCTGGCAGAAACGGACGGAGGCCACCTATACTGAGCAGCAACAACCACTACCACCCCATTGGAAACAACATCGCAGTAGCAGCAGCTTAGAACACCTAGGTAAGTGCTCAGTGAGCATTGAACTGATGAGTGCACAATTAATATGAAAACCCAGTAGCGCACTGATCCAGCGGCACACTACCAGCCCCAGGTGCCCCATTACCGCAACCACCACCGCACCACCATCTAGCCCTCAGCAACAACATCTCCCTTGCAGTTGTCCCTGCAGCGGTTAAGAACCGGGATCGCTGCCACTGCCACTTGCCCCTGGAGAGGTGATAAAAGCAGCAGCCACAAGAACAACAATAACGACTCTTATACTGCATCCACAACGGCAAAAGCCCCAGCAGCGGCAAAGCGGCGACACAACAACAAAGGCAACAAATGCAACAACCGCAGCAGCTCGAACAACAGGTTTTTCCTAATTAAGTTAAATTTTTTTTTTATGCAAAAGATGGCGGGCAAAGATAGGGTTAATTTATGCGTTGTAAATAAGTGGTAACGTCGTCGGTGTAAGGTTGAATTTAAATAATGCTAACATTAAAACAAATACCATAAACTATGCACGTGTTTAGCTCAGTATAAAGCATATAATACAAAACAACAAAAGCCCCAGTAGCGGCAAAGCGCCGACAACAACGACAACCTCCGTGGCTTACACAACCAACACAGCACCGACAGCAGCGCAGGATAACAGGTTTTTTATTTCAGTTCATGTTATAGGTTATTTATCATTCGGGCCTCTTAAACATTCAATTGGTGTCTAGTATGATCTACCAGACCCACGTAGAGAAACATTCTCAGTTTCATAAAAGAAACATGTTGATGGAATGACTTGGCTCAGTAGCCGGTAGATATCTAAAAGTAAATACGGATTGTTCTTGAGAAAAAAAAAACTACTGTTTTCATAGATTCAATAACACTTCAAAAAAAAATTTACCCTTAAAAGAGAGGTATTGAAAATATAAGTACTATATTATATAAGTATGTATATAAGTCAGGTATATAAAAAAAAAAAAAAAAAAAGAAAGAACTCAACTGTCAAATAATTTAAAGCAAATTTAATTTCAATACAAAATCAAGCATATAAGAATCATAATTTTCTGATGTTAATTTCGAATTTAAAAATAATTAATATAATTTTTTTTAATGTCAAGGCAAACCAATTAGAATAATTAACTGACCATAATACATGAAAACTTAAAAGCGAAACATAATATAATGAAAACTTTTATTTAAAAACTTAACATAATATGATAAACTAAACTTCACATAATACAATGAATTTAAGACTAAACCTAAATAAAAATAAAATTTTTGGTGAAAATATAAATGAAAACTTTTATTTAAAACTAAACTTAAATAAAGATACCAAAAATTTTATTTAAAACTAAACTTAAATATAAATACAAACTTGTATTTAAAACTAGACTTAAATATAAATAAAAACTTTTATTTAAAATTTAACATAATATGATAAACTTTACTTAACTATAAATACACACTTGTATTTAAAACTAAACTTGAACAAAAATTTTTTTTTTGGAACTAAACTTAGGTAAAAATAAAACTTTTACTTAAAACGAAGCTTAAACATAATAATATAAAAATAAAATAAGGAACTCTTTCTATTAATATAAAGAAAAATAAAAAGTTTTTATTAAAATAAAACTAATATAAAATAAAAAGTTTTTATTAAAATAAAACTAATATTAAATAAAAAGTTTTTATTAAAATAAAACTAATATAAAATAAAGTTTTTTTTATTAAAATAAAAATAAAATAAAAATAAAAACTTTTTTTATTAAAATAAAACTAATATAAAATAAAAACTTTTTATTAAAATAAAACTGATATAAAATAAAAAGTTTTTATTAAAATAAAACTAATATTAAATAAAAAAGTTTTTATTAAAATAAAACTAATATAAAATAAAAAGTTTTTATTAAAATAAAACTAATATCAAATAAAAACTTTTTATTAAAATAAAACTGATATAAAATAAAAAGTTTTTATTAAAATAAAACTAATATAAAATAAAGTTTTTTTATTAAAATAAAAATAAAGAAAAATAAAGTTTCTATTAAAATAAAACTAATAGAAAATAAAGTTTTTTTATTAAAATAAAAATATAGAAAAATAAAAACTTTTTATTAAAATAAAACTGATATAAAATAAAAAGTTTTTAGTAAAATAAAAATAAAATAAGAAATTTTTTTTCTCTTATTATCTATATCTATACTATTAATAAATCTGTAGCCACTTTTTATGTTCACTCATCACGTTTAAACGACAACTCAGATTTTTATAAAATTTTGTACACATATTTATAGGTCAGCAGAGAGTGCAATAGGATACTTAATTTTAACCCATTAACAACCAATGTTACTATATGGAAACATATGCGTCTCGAATTTTCATTAAATACTGCATAATATTTCAAAAGTTTTAGTGCCAGTTTTTTAAAAAAAGTAAAATTAAATAGTAAAATTTTTTAAAAGTAAATTAAATTACTTTTTTTAAAAAAGTAAATTAAATAATAACTTATTTCTGCTCAATGGCATATATAGTTTTCACCAAAATGTTGCTTCAAGTCTAAAAATGTCTGTTTTTTATGGTTTTCTTTCGGCCCTAATGGATTAAATTGCACTTCGGTTAAACGAGAACAAAATCAATAAACGCTTTTAAATTTCCTTCAATTTGATACCAAAATCATGTATGTAGTTTGAAAACTGTGAAAAATTTTAGTACCAGATCTTTTTAGTATTAATTATAAGCTGAGAATGAGAGAAAAACGACTTGAAATTCACACTTTTAGCTTTGAAGGCAAATATTTCAGTCAGTTTGCAATGGATTTCAATAATTTTTTTTGAAAAATGTTGTTTGTTAAAATATCCTTCAAACATAAGTTGAAATTTTTACTACACCAAAGTATTAATATTTTTAAAAATTTTTTTAAAAAATGTTCAAAAATTTTTAGTTTAAGCCAAAAAATTGGATAAAAGTTGTTTTTGTTGTAAAAAAAATTAAATCCAAAATTTAGGTTTTCGATTTCCTATCAGATGATATAACAATCTTAAGGTTAATAAGTTGTAGTATTACTTAAAAAATAAAAAATCGTTTTGGTAGCGAAAAATCAAGCCTACCCACTATCAATTTTTGAATGAAAACTTTTTGAAAACCCGGCGAAGCGGAGGGTTTAAGCTAGTGAATAAATAAAATAAAAAGATTTTTTTTTCCTAAACTACAAAATGTAGTAAAGATAAATTTAAACATAGGTTTTTTTTTTATATCAAAAAAAGAAAAAAAAACATTTGTTTAGTTACCGTTAATGAAATTATATTTAAGGATTAAAAATGTAAATCTATTTCCTTGCTTATTACCTATATAATAATAATATTGTATGTTAAAATGAACCTCTAAGTTCTTTTATTTGGTCGTAGGGGAGAATGCATGCGTTAGGGGAGGACTATCTACTTCGCCCCGGGGTCCTCCATGGTAGGGAGGGATGTGTGGGCTGAGCCTGAACATCTGGCTCGAGTGTTGGTTGGTGGATGGATGAGCCAGGGGCTCCCAACCTTTTCCATTTTTTTTTAGCTAATCTTCTTTCTTTTCAGGTCCGGTACTTTAATATTGGTTGGTCCAAATCTCGACGCGATATTTGTTTATGCACGTGATTTATTTGTACGGCGAAGGTACGCGGGGTTGGCCGCCACGAACCCCCCATCACTCCCGAACTGCTAGCACAAAGGCTCACCAGCACATGCAGTCGTGGCCAACTTCGTGTCCACGGGTCACCTGACCAGGAGCGGTGGCGTCGGCTGAGGTAAGCAGGCGCCCTGACTAAATTTCTGTGCGAAAGCCACAGGGGCGCATTCACCGTGCGCCTTCAAAACAAATGCAAAGTCAGGTCGTCAGGTCGTTGCCAGACGCAGTCATTTTTAGTTTTCGTTTTTGTTAATTCGGTCGTGGCTCAATTTCGCTCCGTTACAAATTGGCGCCCAACGTGGGGCCGAAATTAATTCGGTTCCCATCTCTACTTGTTATGTTCGGTATCGCGTCGTGGATTCAAACAAATTTAATGTAATTTTTTTTTTTTTCTAGCAGTTTTCATGGCATTCGTGTTGTTTTTTTTTCGAATAAAATCATCGGGTTTTATTAAATCGGAATATCCGCCATGAGGCTCACCTTATACAGGATCCGTTGGTAAATCGTCTGAACCGATTTATTCCTCTATGTGGCCATGAAATCTGCGATCGCGTTTAACTTTCATTCTTGTTTTTGTAGTAACTCCTATCATTTTTAAATTTTTTGTTTGTGAATTCTTGCTGAGAGTTTTCGTGTTGTGGGGGATAGTGTCGAGTGTCGCATGGATTGCGATGTAGTCACGTTCAATCGCACTGGTCGACCGCTGCACTCGGGACTATTTCGCCGTGGCATGGAACTTTCAGTAGGCCCATTTAACGTATTTTTTTTTTTGTAAATTTTTTTAAAAGGAACCCCTGACTCAGCCAGTCGGCAACAAACACTCAAAATTTTTTTTTGGGATTGCAACATTCTCTCCTAAGACCAAATAAGTTCATTTTTATGCATTTATATTTTTATATTTTAATTATATTTTTCTCAACTGCGTTATCACTGCATAAAACAACGGTTTTAGTAGTGGCATAATTACCAAATTTTTTTATAAATATTCATTGATTTTTTGTTGACATAGCTGCAATGCCGTTGCACCATAGCACGGATGATATACCAGCTCAGGTGGAGGGTGCTGAGAATTTGTGCAGCATTTGCAAGCAGGCTTTCACAAAGCCTGAAGACATGGTGCTGACACCATGCAAGCACGTTTTCCACCGAGCATGTATATCTCAGTGGATTCATACGAGCCACAGTTGTCCGTTGTGCCGTACGCTTTGCAGCGACAAGAAACTTAGGCCATATCAGTCAGCTCTAGTGGGTGCTTCTTCGTTACCTTCGCCAGGTAAAACGAATTCTAGCCAGGGCGCGGTAAAGAAGGGACGTCCGGCCACTAGAAGCCAAAGAAACTTAGGTTTCAGTCAGGAGCAAGATTCAAATACGAATCTTTCGGCCAGGCAGCCGTTCACAAATGAGTCGGTCGAACGGTTTTCCGATCAAGCTGCTAGTGAGAATTATCAAGAGCCATCTGATAATTTTCAGCCCAGTTCGGCACAACAATCATATTCAGATAAAGATTTGCAGCTCTTGATTAATGAGGCAGTTCGAACCGAACTCGCAAAATTGAATTTAAACCAAGTCAGACATACTCTGCACGGAGCAACGCCACATTCTGTTCCGTCGCAGGGTCTCCAACAGGCGCGAGCATCAATGCCTGTTGCAAATAACCACCAATATTTAAATTATCAACATCTCACCTCATCTTCACCAGGCTCCACTTCCAGATGTCGGATACGGTCGAGGATATCCTCAGGGCTTTCCAGGTCCTCCGCCACCGAATCAGCAGGTGCCCAGTGGCAGTGGTGTTCCGGGTTGGTCCTCGCACTTTGTGTTGGCAGAGAGTGTTGCTAGCAAAATTTCCAACAGGAAAATCACCTTCAGTGGTAAAACTGATGCGATGACCATTGATAAATTTATTTATCAAATACACTCTCTGACAATGCAGAGCTTGCGGGGAGACTTTGGAGCGCTAGCTGACCATGCACACCTGCTGTTCGTGGGCAAGGCCTTGGATTGGTTCTGGCGGTACCATGTGTCAACCGCATCGACATTCAGCATTATGCGCTGAGCTTCGAAGCCAATTTACTGACCACCGAACCGATCTCGACATCATGGATTTAGTGCGCAGTCGCAAGCAAAAGTTCGATGAGAAATTTGATGAATACTATGAGGCAGTCTTGCAGCTTACCGACAAACTGCAAAAGCCTCTTGATTCTCAAGCTCTGTTGGAGATTTTTCGACGAAATTTAAGGCTAGATGTGCGACGTAGTTTGTTGTATGTCTCAGTGGGTAGTGTTAGTCAGCTTCGCGCGTTTGTTCGGAGGCGTGAATTACTGGACGAGGAACATGGAAGGAATTCCAGAAGATTTCCGCCGCAGCGTCAGGTCTCCGAGCTGACATGCGAATCTGGTCACACTGACACCAACACAACAACTACCACAACAGATAATACTTTTTTAGAATTTCAACTAGCCCCTCATTAACTTCTGAGGTGGCATGCCAAACTGAGGCAATACCATATGTAACAAACGTTAAAATTCAAATTTTGAAACGCGAACAAACGGCTTCTAGTGCGCCACAAAGGACGTTCAAGCCTTTGCACGTGCGATGGCAAGAATATAACGCTGCTCGCAGACGTATTTTTCAGAGCGAGGGCTCCAGCCAAACAAAAAATAAAAGAAAGCAACGATGAACTGCAAGATTGAGGCAATTTTGGAACAAGGTCAGAGCCTTGAGAAAATTTGCATGCTCGGCGGTTTTGTCGAGTGCTCCCGAGAATGATGTTCGTCCCTACGCACCGGTCTCATTAGCCGGCGAGACGTTAGTAGGGTTAATCGATACTGGCGCTACTGTCAGTTGCATTGCCAACAATTTGGCACAAAGACTGTTGTCTAATAAGCAACTGAAGTGGCAAAGGTATGCGATTGATCTGAAAACGGCTAACGGGACGAGTCATTCTTCGGCAGGAGTACTCGACACCACCATCACCTTTCGAGGAGTCACCAAACCACTCAAGTTTTTGATCGTTCCAACTTTGTCTCAAGACTTGTATTTGGGAGTTGATTTCGTTTAAGCTTTTGGCTTGGCTGGAGATCTCTTTCTGGAAAATTACAACTGCTCTTCAGTCAGTGGCGTATGCGAAGTTGATTCTACTAGACATGTTTTGACTGCTCGTCAGCAAGCTAGACTGAATGCAACAATTTTAAATTTTCCATCTTTTTCTGAAGAAGGCTTAGGCCGCACTCGTTTGATTAGTCACGTCATTGACGTAGGAAATGCAAAGCCAGTCAAACAAAGGCATTTTTCTGTTTCTCCTGGTGTCGAAAAACTTCTTCTCGCTGAAGTCGATCGCATGTTGGCACTTGGTGTTATTGAAGTGTCTCAAAGCGCTTGGTCATCTCCTGTGGCTTTGATCGTCAAACCAAATAAAGTGAGGTTATGCCTCGACGCGCGCAAGGTCAATGAGGTCACTGTGAAGGATGCCTATCCTTTGCCGCTCATTGACGGAATTCTCAGTCGGCTTCCAAAAGCTCAATTTATTTCGAGCTTGGATCTCAAGGACGCCTTCTGGCAGATTCCGTTAGATGTAGCGTCAAGGGATAAGACAGCCTTCACAGTGCCTAATCGACCACTGTACCAGTTCGTTACAATGCCTTTCGGCATATGTAATGCGCCGCAAACGATGTCCCGTTTGATGGACAAGGCCATACCTGCTCACTTACAAACTAAGGTTTTTGTCTATTTAGACGATTTATTGCTCATCACCGAGACGTTTGACGATCACTTATCTTTGCTTCCTTTTAGGGCCTTACCCAAGGTCACGCTCAGGGAACGTGGGTCTCGTGATTGTGCTTGACCACCTTTCAAAATTTCACTTCTTAGAACCCATTCGTACGTTTACCACTAAGAAAATCGTTGAATTTCTGGAAAAGCGAATTTTCTCTATTTTTGGCGTTCCAGAGATTATTACGACGGACAATGGAGTTCAGTTTAAATCTAATAAATTTAAAGATTTATTGAAACTTTATGGTGTAACGCATAATCTTACGGCTAATTATTCTCCTCAAGCCAATGCTGTAGAACGCGTAAATCGCTCAATAATAGCCGCGATTCGTGCGTATATTCATCCTGACCAAAAGGATTGGGATGAATCATTGTTTGCGATAAGCGCAGCTCTCCACAGCTCAGTTCACTCTTCATCTGGTTTTTCGCCGTATTTTGTTGTTTTTGGACAAAATATGATTTGTCATGCAAAAAATTATGAACTTCTACGGAAGTTAAAACTATTAGAAGATCCAACGGCTGAAACTACGCCTGGGGAGAGAACTGAGCTGATTCGAGAGCAAGTGCGAGAGAACTTGCGACAGGCATATGAGAAGAATGAGAGGCTATACAATATGCGTTCACGACCAGTGAGTTTTGAGGTTGGTTAGGTCGTGTATCGAAGAAGTTATGCCCAAAGCAAGGCCTCTAAGCATTTCAATGCCAAGCTGGCGAACGTCTTTGAGAAAGCTAGAGTCATTAAGAAGATGGGTTCGGCGTACTATGAGCTGGCTGATATGGCTAATAAACGGCTGGGGGTGTTTCACGCTAAAGACATTAGGGGATAGTGCCTTCAGTCCTTGCAACAAGTGTTCAACTTGTTCCGAAGTACTGTTTTGTAACGGCACACTAAGTGGTGGGTTCTGGCTTTCATGTTTGAAGGTGGCGTTGACTGTGAAGTTGAATCCACATTCGAACATGCAGGTCAGAATTCGCCATGGCTGTGTCGTTTGCCAACATGAGTGACATACTGCGTATGCCACGGCTGGCGCGTTCGAGGTGTGACAGCTGACAGATGACTTTGACAGCTGACATTTTCACTTTTACAGTCCACACATAAAATGACAGTTGACGTTTTACTGTCACAGCTGACAGATACTTTGACAGCTGACATTTTCACTTTTACAGTCCACACATAAAATGACAGTTGACGTTTTACTGTCACAGCTGACAGATACTTTGACAGCTGACATATGACTTTGACAGCTTACACTTTGACTTTGACAGCTTATCTTTTATTCAATTCTGACAGTTCCTTTAATTTCAATTCTGACAGTTCCTTTAATTTAAATTTAGCGTGTATTGTACATTTTAGTTTCACGGGTCGTCGCACATCATATGTGACAAATTACGGTCATTTAAATTCTGACATTTTTATTTTTTTTAACTCGGACCATTTTCACTTCATTTAATTCTGACAATCCAGTCACATACCCCTCACATTTTTTTCTTTATTTCAATTTGACATTTCTGATTTATTCACTCGATATTTTTTTTTTTTTTTTTTTTTTTAATTAGACAGTTTTATTTAATCCAAATCTGGCAGTTTTTCTTTAACTCAGACAGCTGTCACAAGTCCTTTTCCAGCTGTCGCACTTCGACTGCGTCCGTTGTGTATGGTTCAAGTGAACTGGTGAGGTCTGAAAGGGTCACATCGGGTGTGAACTTGTGAATACCCTTAGTAAACAAGTGGGGAAAGACCTTGCGAATTGTACCATCGCATGCATTTGTTCAAGGCAACTTTTAAAACACACCCCAAACGAAAATTTGCAATGTGTCAAAGTAACAATGGCCACAGGCAAATGGGGAACTTCCGCCCGAAGAAATTTCTTTTTCTGGAAAATTGAGGCAACGTGGACTACCTTAGCAGCAACAAACAACGTTGGAAAAAGTAAAGGCCGCCACCCACACCACCACCGTCATATTCTGCGGACATCTGCTACTCGCGGGCAACTGAAAGGTAAGTTTTTTATTTTTGTGCAAAAGTGAGCAAATCAGCTTTAACAATTAGTTTTTCGTTTGCTTCGGAAAGTTCTGCCAAAACGTAGCACCCCTACAACTCCAGCGCCCACAACCCGGCACAATACAATAACAGCAACACTGGCCAGAATCGGCGACCACTCGGCAACTATTTTGTAGCGTGCGACCCTAGCACCAGATCATCCACATCAGCAGCATTCAAGGCAGCATTCAACGCAGCCACAAACAACAGCATGCCAGTGGCATCAGCAAAGCAATTCGACAAAATACGGCACCAGCAGCGGGCATTGCAGACAGCGTGGTAGAAACCAGAAGCCCCTGCAACTGCAACGGCACTACATATAGCCACTTGTATAGCAGCGGCACCATTGCGTCAAGCGGCAGCGGCCCTGGCAGAAACGGACGGAGGCCACCTATACTGAGCAGCAACAACCACTACCACCCCATTGGAAACAACATCGCAGTAGCAGCAGCTTAGAACACCTAGGTAAGTGCTCAGTGAGCATTGAACTGATGAGTGCACAATTAATATGAAACCCAGTAGCGCACTGATCCAGCGGCACACTACCAGCCCCAGGTGCCCCATTACCGCAACCACCACCGCACCACCATCTAGCCCTCAGCAACAACATCTCCCTTGCAGTTGTCCCTGCAGCGGTTAAGAACCGGGATCGCTGCCACTGCCACTTGCCCCTGGAGAGGTGATAAAAGCAGCAGCCACAAGAACAACAATAACGACTCTTATGCTGCAGCCACAACGGCTAAAGCCCCAGCAGCGGCAAAGCGGCGACACAACAACAAAGGCAACAAATGCAACAACCGCAGCAGCTCGAACAACAGGTTTTTCCTAATTAAGTTAAATTTTTTTTTTTATGCAAAAGATGGCGGGCAAAGATAGGGTTAATTTATGCGTTGTAAATAAGTGGTAACGTCGTCGGTGTAAGGTTGAATTTAAATAATGCTAACATTCAAACAAATACCATAAACTATGCACGTGTTTAGCTCAGTATAAAGCATATAATACAAAACAACAAAAGCCCCAGTAGCGGCAAAGCGCCGACAACAATGACAACCTCCGTGGCTTACACAACCAACACAGCACCGACAGCAGCGCAGGACAACAGGTTTTTTTATTTCAGTTCATGTTATAGGTTATTTATCATTCGGGCCTCTTAAACATTCAATTGGTGTCTAGTATGATCTACCAGACCCACGTAGAGAAACATTCTCAGTTTCATAAAAGAAACATGTTGATGGAATGACTTGGCTCAGTAGCCGGTAGATATCTAAAAGTAAATACGGATTGTTCTTGAGAAAAAAAAAAAACTACTGTTTTCATAGATTTAATAACACTTCTTCACTTCTAATAACACTCTAATAAAAGAGAGGTATTGAAAATATAAGTACTATATTATATAAGTATGTATATAAGTCAGGTATATAAAAAAAAAAAAAAGAAAGAACTCAACTGTCAAATAATTTAAAGCAAATTTCATTTCAATACAAAATCAAGCATATAAGAATCATAATTTTCTGATGTTAATTTCGAATTTAAAAATAATTAATATAATTTTTTTTAATGTCAAGGCAAATCAATTAGAATAATTAACTGACCATAATACATGAAAACTTAAAAGCGAAACATATTATAATGAAAACTTTTATTTAAAAACTTAACATAATATGATAAACTAAACTTCACATAATACAATGAATTTTAAACTAAACCTAAATAAAAATAAAATTTTTGGTGAAAATATAAATGAAAACTTTTATTTAAAACTAAACTTAAATAAAGATACCAAAAATTTTATTTAAAACTAAACTTAAATATAAATACAAACTTGTATTTAAAACTAGACTTAAACATAAATAAAAACTTTTATTTAAAATTTAACATAATATGATAAACTTAACTTAACTATAAATACACACTTGTATTTAAAACTAAACCTAAGCAAAAATTTTTTTTTTTTGGAACTAAACTTAGGTAAAAATAAAACTTTTACTTAAAACGAGGCTTAAACATAATAATATAAAAATAAAATAAGGAACTTTTTCTATTAATATAAAGAAAAATAAAAAGTTTTTATTAAAATACAACTAATATAAAAAAAAAAGTTTTTATTAAAATAAAACTAATATAAATAAAAAGTTTTTATTAGAATAAAACTAATATTAAATAAAAAGTTTTTATTAAAATAAAACTAATATAAAATAAAGTTTTTTTTATTAAAATAAAAATAAAATAATAATAAAAACTTTTTTTATTAAAATAAAACTAATATAAAATAAAAACTTTTTATTAAAATAAAACTGATATAAAATAAAAAGTTTTTATTAAAATAAAACTAATATAAAATAAAAAGTTTTTATTAAAATAAAACTGATATAAAATAAAAAGTTTTTATTAAAATAAAACTAATATAAAATAAAAACTTTTTATTAAAATAAAACTGATATAAATAAAATAAAAAGTTTTTATTAAAATAAAACTAATATAAAATAAAGTTTTTTTATTAAAATAAAAATAAAGAAAAATAAAAACTTTTTATTAAAATAAAACTGTTATAAAATAAAAAGTTTTTAGTAAAATAAAAATAAAATAAGAAATTTTTTCTCTTATGAATAAATAAAATAAAAAGATTTTTTTTTCCTAAACTACAAAATGTAGTAAAGATAAATTTATATATAGGTTTATTTTTAAATCAAAAAAAAAAAAAAAAAAAGAAAAAAAAAACAATTGTTTAGTTACCGTTAATGAAATTATATTTAAGGATTAAAAATGTAAATCTATTTCCTTGCTTATTACCTATATAATAAAAATATTGTATGTTAAAATGAACCTCTAAGTTCCTTTATTTGGTCGTAGGGGAGAATGCATGCGTTAGGGAAGGACAATCTACTTCGCCCCGGGGTCCTCCATGGTAGGGAGGGATGTGTGGGCTGAGCCTGAACATCTGGCTCGAGTGTTGGTTGGTGGATGGATGAGCCAGGGGCTCCCAACCTTTTCCATTTTTTTTTAAGCTAGTCTTCTTTCTTTTCAGGTCCGGTACTTTAATATTGGTTGGTCCAAATCTCGACGCGATATTTGTTTATGCACGTGATTTATTTGTACGGCGAAGGAACGCGGGGTTGGCCACCACGAACCCCCCCATCACTCCCGAACTGCTAGCACATAGGCTCACCAGCACGTGCAGTCGTGGCCAACTTCGTGCCCACGGGTCACCTGACCAGGAGCGGTGGCGTCGGCTGAGCTAAGCAGGCGCCCTGACTAAATTTTTGTGCGAAAGCCAAAGGGGCGCATTCACCGTGCGCCCTCAAAACAAATGCAAAGTCAGGGCTGCTGCTTCCCTGGTCGGCCTCACCGTTCAGCTTTGCCAGACGCAGTCATTTTTCGTTTTCTTTTTTGGAATTCGGCTCCCTTTCGCTCCGTTATAATTTGGCGCCCAACGTGGGGCCTTTTTGTTTCAGGGTGGTTACAATTGTGCGTGATCCAAATTCGCACCGTTACAATTTGGCGCCCAACGTGGGGCCTTTTTGTTTCAGGGTGGTTGCAATTGTGCGTGATCCAAATTCGCTTCGCTACAAATTGGCGCCCAACAAGGGGCCTTTTTGTTTCAGGGTGGTAACAATTGTGCGTGATCCAAATTTGCTTCGCTACATGACTTCGACCATTATTTTGTTGCAGCCAAGATCCGCATGCGATTATGCAATGCGAAGAACATACGAACAGGAATGCAACGAAAGCTAGATGTCGCTAAGCTGCATTTACAACGGACTGCGGAAGCCTACTCCGCTCAACTCTCCGTTAAGCTCAACCAACCAACCTCTCAACCCGACGACGCCGGCGGACTTTGGGCACATATATCCCACTCCATGCGCGCTGCCGCTGAAGAAGTCATCATGAAGAAGTTTCCGACGTCGGCGGTACGATCAGGAATGTCGCATAGCGACATCAGTAAAAAACACCGCATACAGAAAAATGCTGCAGTCAGCTGCAACGCGAGCCGTGCGAGAAAACTACCGTGAAAAGAGGCGCCTTTTCAGACGCAAGAAAAGAGAGCAGGAAAAGAAACCAGGGAAAGAAGGATGCACGAAAATTCTATCAACAGGTTAAGCGTCTAACCCAAGGTTTCAAGCCCGGAGCATCCACTTGTAAGACGAAAATGGAGATCTGAATACGGATACACAGTGTGTGCTGAGATTGTGGAGACGGCACTTATCCAATTAATTTCCACCAATGCGATGATTCCACCAATACCGCCCATGGAGAGCACAGTTCGGAGCCACCAATCAACGATGACGGAGTGGAAGAACCACCACCTAGCCATGAAGAGGTTCAAGTTGCTATCCAACGACTCAAAAACAATAAAGCAGCGGGTGCTGACGGCCTGTCAGCTGAATTGTTTAAAACCGGCGGCGATGAATTGATAAGGCGCATGCATCAGCTCATCAGCAAAATATGGCTAGTAGAAAGCATGCCCGATGATTGGAACCTCAGCGTACTGTGCACTATACTTAAGAAAGGAGACCCAACAATCTGCGGCAGTTATAGAGGTATCAGTCTTATTTACATCGCATATAAGGTTGTCTCAAGCGTACTGTGTGAAAGATTAAAGCCGATTACAAAAACGCTGATTGGACCTTATCAGTGTGGCTTTCGACCTGGTAAGTCCACCATATACCAGATTTTCACGCTACGACAAAACCTGCGTTCGATTTTAAAGCTGCGGTCGATAGCCCGAGAAGGGATTGCCTATATGCAACAATGTCTGAGTTCGGTATACCTGCAAAGTTGATTAGACTTTGCAGAATGACATTGAGCAACACACGCAGCTCCGTCAAGGTAGGAAATGACCTCTCTGAAACCTTCAATACCGAAAGAGGTTTCAGGCAAGGCGATCGACTGTCTTACGTCTTACGATCTCTTTAACACCATCATGGAGGGGATCGTACGAAAGGCCGGTGTGCATCGTAATGGCACCATTTTCTATAAAGGTGTCCAGCTCCTTGCGTACGCTGATGATATTGATATTGTCGGCAGAACCAAGAGAGATGTTACTGCTGCTTTCGCCGCTATCGAATAGGAATCAGCTAAAGTGGATTTGACGATAAATGAGGGTAAAGCAAAGTATATGCTGTCTACATACAAGGGAGCGCGGCGTTTAGACTCCCACGTTTCATCTGGCAGCTATAACTTTGAAGTAGTCAAGGAGTTCGTATACCTTGGCACCGCCATTAATAACAACAACGAAATCAGTCTGGAGATAAAGCGAAGAAAAATAATTGCTAATAGATGCTACTATGGGCACAGTGCTCAGTAAGCAACTAAGTTCCAGAGCCCTTTCTCGATCGACAAAATTAACACTCTACAAGACGCTAGTTCTACTTGTGCTGCTTTATGGCGCTGAGGCATGGGTAGTTTCGCAAACTGACGCAGCCGCTCTGGGGGTGTTCGAGAGAAAAGTTCTTCGCAAAATCTTCAGTCCTGTTCGAGTCGGCGATGACTATCGCATCCGAATGAACCACGAGCTGTATGAGCTCTACGATGACATTGACGTAGTTCGGCGTATAACTGTGCAGCGACTACGCTGGCTGGGTCATGTCCATCGTATGAACGACGAAGCTCCAGCGAAAAAGGTGCTCGAGGCGAGGGTCGCTGGTCAACGACGACGAGGGAGACCATGCCTCCGATGGATGGACCAGGCTGAGGAAGCCCTATCCGCACTTGGTGTATCCGATTGGAGAAGGCGCGCGCAAAGCAGAGGCGCCTGGCGCGAGCTGATGAGGTCGGTCGAAATCTGGACACGGGTTGTTACGGCCACCTAAGTAAGTAAGTAAGTTATATTTCTTAAACTGTAAAGTAATGATACTGTATGTGTGTTTGTAGTATTTTTTTTTCATATTACGTAGGAAAAGAAGGACACGGGTTGTTACGGCCACCTAAGTAAGAAGGTAAGTTATATTTCTTAAATTGTAAAGTAATGATACTGTATGTGTGTTTGTAGTATTTTTTTTCATATTACGTAGGAAAAGAACAAGAATTGTTTACTGTTCACGGCTGGTTCTTACGTGTACCATGCTGAGGTTTTTTATTACGTAAAACGCGCCTTTTTAGGTTTTCAAAATGAAACGACTTAGATATAGACGTCGTGTCATACTTTAAGAGTACATTTGATTGTAATTATTTTAAATCTTGACGATTTTTATTTATTTTTCTTTATTCTGAAAAATGCTTTTTCATTTAATTTAAGTTTTCCGGAAATTAATTCATGAATTATTTAAAATAACTGGGTAATTTGTTTTACTTTAACTTTGAAAATCAAAAATCGATCTTTTTTTTCAATTTCCCTTCCAATTGAATTTCATTTCATTGAATGAAATTTTTTTTTTTATTTACTTTTTTTCAATTATTTTAATTTCTTTAACACTTCCCATTTTCCCTTATATTTTCTCTTTCCTCTGAATGAACTATTTCATTTGCTCTATTTCTATTCTTAATTTTCTTTAAAAAATATTTTTTTTGTCTATGCAAGCACAATTTAAAATTGGCTTTGAAATAAATTTTTTCTTAAATTAGTTTCATTTCATTATTTATAAAAAAAAATATTTTTTTTCTCTTCTTGTAATTTATTAAATTATTTTGCTTCTTCCATTTGTTTGAGATGTTATTTATGGCATGTGTTCTCTACATAATTTTCTAGTTTCTAGATTTCTTCTTACCGTTCTCATTACCGTTTCTTTGTTTTGCCCCTCTAAAACATGTTTAGGTTTTCCCTGAATTTTCTTTATTTTTCTTAATTTTTCTTGTCCTTTGTGTTGGACACTTTTTTAATTATACCTATAACATTACCCTCTGTTGCGGTATTTTTGTTTTCTTAAATTGTCTTTCATTTCCTTTTGTTTCATTATCCCATAATTTTTCCTTCACTAATTTTTTAATTTACCGTTAATCTTTGTCTTACTTGTTTTTTTTACATTTATTGTCTTCATTCAAATTTATTTCAGTATATTTCCTTTTCTTACTTGTTGTTTCTCTATCCTTTCATTAACTTTTTGTCTTTCTTACACGCTCCCTTATTTCAATATTTGCCTAATTTATTTGGTCTATCATTTAATCATCATTTTGAAAATCATTTATTTATCGATAATCATTTATTTTCTACTTGCCATGAAACAATATCAGTAAATTATTATGTATTCTCTTCGCTTTATTTTTGATTAGAATTTTGGTTGTAACTGGACTTTTAATATCTACTACCTCGTAGGCCCTATCCATATAGATGAAAACTTGTTTTTCCTACACTGATTTTTCATTAGTATGTGGCGGCACCTTCTGTACCGTCACCCTCTTGTGTACGCGTGGGTTCACGGCTACGGCATATATTATTTCGCGTTTCGGTTTTAAAAAACGTCGACGACACTTTGTCGTTATTAGACCTTCACGTCAGAACGCGATAAGGGTTAGCGCAGCTTGCCTCATCATACAGTGATGAGCCAAGCACATTCCTAGCCACTTGAAACTTGTTGCTTGGTGTTAGCTGGCAGCTAGTCATTTGCATGCTTGTGTATACAAATAATGTGTGGGAATCAAATGTTCTAGCATTCTTTGCGGATCGTCGGTGAGTCTTACGGACATATTGTCAGGCATAGTGATCGCGTCAAAGCGACTGTCGACATACACTTATGTGAGTCACAGTAATGCGATCAGTAACGACAAGCTTACATGTTGTTGTTGTACACAAGAGTTGTACAACAACAGACGCTTGTTATACGCTATGCAAATGCGCTTAGGCCTGTGTGTTGGAGTAGCTAACCAACGCCCAGGCCAGCGCGGCACCAGTACGATGACTGGTTAATTAGGACACGACTCACCCCCGTTTCCTCGTGCTCGCGTCTTACTGTTAGCGCTGACAGTGGGACTGGCCAATAAAAGGCCGCGCGGTAAAATAGCCAACACACACCATGGAAGTGAGTACATACTTAATGTTGTTCGTCACTATGTGCGCCGCGGCTTCGTTATATTGCGCGCTGCAATATATTTTCAATGCGCTTTGGTGGCATGGACTCTGGTCCATGCTACCCTAAAA
The DNA here is from genome assembly GCA_914767935.1 of Coremacera marginata. NCBI lineage: Eukaryota > Metazoa > Arthropoda > Insecta > Diptera > Sciomyzidae > Coremacera > Coremacera marginata. The sequence goes on from OU612045.1 coordinate 77,512,670, forward strand.
AGTTAGTTGGTCGTGAACCCGCCGCGCAGCCAGTTGAGTTTTCCTAAAGTGTAAATAAAGTGTAAATAAATTATTAAAGCCATAAAAAGGACTTGTTCTTTTAATTCCACATTTTTGAATAACTTTTTATATCCCCCACAATTGGTGACCCCGACGTCGCGATACGCGAGTGAAAAGTGAATAGTGTGCTCAAATTTAAAAAAAAAGGAACAGAACTTATATTTCTTAGCAAAAAAACAAAAATAAAAAACAAGAAAATGAGCACACCAGTGAAAAATGTGGAAGTGCACGACCACACCATCTCCGACGAGGAAGTGGTGGAGGGTGGCGCAGCTGCCCCGGTCAAGGCCGACGTCAAGGCCACGTCCGCGGAAATAAGTGGTGTCGCGGCGGTAAAAACACCGCAGTTCTGGCACGATTCGCCAGATCTGTGGTTCCTGCAATTGGAGGCGCAGTTCGCGAAGCTGAAGGTCTCCGGTGACCATGCGCGTTTTTACACGGTGGTCGGCGCGCTGGAAAAAGCGGTGCTGCGGCAGGTAAGCGACATCGTGCGAAAGCCACCAACCACGGACAGGTACGCCACGCTGAAGGATACGCTGCTCGAGCTCTTCAGTGCGTCTGAGCAAGAGAAGTTGCGACAGCTCCTGTCAGAGAAGGAGCTCGGAGATTTACGGCCCTCGCAGCTATTGAGCGAAATGCGCGAGCTTGGTGGAGCAAATCTACCGGACAAGATGTTGGAGAGCTTGTGGACTGCACGGCTTCCGTCGATGGTACAGGGCATGCTGCAAACAGTGACGGTGGACCTCCCACAGCGCGCCGCCCTGGCCGATAAGATTATGGAGACCTTGGCTGGCTCCCGTAACGTAGCCAGCATCGAAGCAGCCACTAGCGACGCCGACCGTTCGAGATCTGAAATTTTAGAGAGGCGGATCAATCGGCTCGAGGACGCCTTGTATACCAAGGAACATCCGCGTCGGGGCCGACATGGATCCCGCCGCTGCAACCATGCCAACGCTCCGCTCCCAGCAGAAGAGCGAGACGATGAGGACGACGAACTGGTGTTTTTCCATTCGGACAAGCCGAGTCAAAGGCGTCACGTCAGTCCATCGCGCGTCAGAGAGCAGTCTAGGCAGTTCCGCAGCCAGACACGATGGCAGTCGACTCAGCAGAGCGCGGTCAGCAAACCTCGAGATGGTAACTGGAAGAAAATTGGTAAGTGCTACTACCACAGGCAGTTTGGCAGTAGGGCGACAAGGTGCCGGCCGCCCTGCTCGTGGCACCAGCAGCCAAAAAACTAGGCAGGCAGCCAACAGCTACGGGCGACGAGGCTGGCTACCTTAAGATCGGTCGCCTGTACATTACCGACACTTCGTCAAGAAGACGGTTCCTCATAGACACGGGAGCCGACGTGTCGGTCGTGCCACCACGGGGAAACGAGCGGTTCAACGCCCCTCACACAGAACAACTGTTCGCCGCAAATGGTTCCCACATTGAAACGTTCGGCAAGAGAAAGATCTGCCTGGACCTTGGTCTGAAACGGAAATTCGAGTGGGACTTCGTAATTGCACGTGTCAGAACGCCGCTAATTGGAGCCGATTTTCTGAGTCATCACGGCATTCTGGTCGACATGAGAAACCAGAGACTTATTGTCAAGACTGCAGCCGAGCAAGCAGACCATCCAGCAGCTAGGGTAAGTCATTTTAATATTCAAGCAAATAATATTACACTTCCCTACGCGGACTTGCTGACGGAATTCTCTGACGTTACCACCTTGCGACAGGGTCAGCCCTTGAAAAGTAATAAAGTAACACACCATATAGTCACTAACGGGCCACCGGTGCACGCCAGACCGCGCAGACTAGCACCTGATAAGCTAGCAGCCGCACGAAAAGAGTTTAAATACCTGCTAGACAATGATATCTGCGAGCCGTCGGACAGTAATTGGTCAAGTCCGCTCCATATGGTCAGAAAGAAGGATGGTTCTTGGAGACCGTGCGGTGACTATAGGGCTCTGAATGACAGAACCGTACCGGACAGGTACCCTATACCGCATATTCAAGATTTTACCAACATTCTACATGGTAAAAGAGTCTTTTCGACAATCGACCTGCAGCGTGCTTACCACCAAATACGAATCGAACCAGACGACGTCCCCAAAACGGCAATAACCACGCCTTTCGGCTTGTTTCAATTCAAGTCTATGACCTTCGGACTTAGAAACGCAGCTCAAACGTTTCAGAGGCACATAAATAATGTGTTGGCGTCCGAAACCGATCACGCTTTTGTCTACATAGATGATATTTGTGTGGCTTCCCCAGACGAGAAGCAGCACAGGGAACACCTACGCAGAATTCTGCAGCTTCTTCGCGAAAATGGGTTAGCTATAAATGCAGCCAAGTGCGACTTCGGTAAAGCTGAGGTAAAATTTTTGGGGCACACGGTAAACAAAGATGGCATCCAACCGGATGAAGGCAAAGTAAGCGCTATCAGAGAGTTCGCCAAACCAAAAACGGCCCGGGAACTAAAGTGTTTCTTAGGAATGATAAATTTTTATCGTCGCTTTATCCCTAACGCATCTGCAACTCAAGCCATTTTGCAAGCTATGATAGTGGGCAACAAGAAGAACGACAAAATGCCGTTAGTCTGGTCAATAACAACAACTACAGCCTTCGAGAAATGCAAGGACGATCTTGCCAATGCGACTTTACTGCATCACCCCGCGCCAGAGGCGCAGCTGTCTTTAAGCGTCGATGCTTCAGATTTCGCTATTGGAGCGGTTCTGCATCAAAACGTCAGTGGTGAGCGGCAGCCATTAGGGTTCTTCTCAAAAAAATTGAACAACGCGCAGAAAAAGTACAGCACGTATGACAGAGAACTGTTAGCAATTTTTTTGGCGGTGAAACATTTCAAGTACATGGTGGAAGGACGCCAATTCGTGATTTTTTCCGACCACAAGCCCCTAATTTTCGCATTTAAACAAAATGCAGACAAAGCCTCACCAAGACAGGCACGACATCTGGACTACATTAGTCAGTTTTCAACAGACATTCGCCACGTGTCCGGCAAGGATAACGTGATCGCCGATACGCTATCTCGAATAGAACAGGTAATAGCAGGGGTTGACTTCACTTGTCTCGCGAAAGAGCAAGAAACAGATGAAGAGATACAGCGTCTGATTAATTCGCCAAGCCAGTCTACATCTTTGAAGATAGAACAGTGCAGGTTACCTAACACAGACGAAATAATTCATTGTGATACTTCCTTAGGTGTAATCAGACCGCTTATTCCGTTAAAATTTCGCGCTGCTATGCTGACTAAACTGCACGGAATTGCGCATCCCGGCGTCAAAGCGACGACCCAGCTGGTACAGCGTAGATGCGTGTGGCCCAACATGAAGAAGGATGTCCGTGACTTTGTCAGAGTATGCGTTCCCTGTCAAAAAAATAAAGTAAGCAGGCACAACAAAACGGCGCTCGAGACGTATGTTAACCCTAGCAAAAGGTTTGAACATATTAATATTGACCTGGTGGGCCCTTTACCGGTATCTCGGGACAATAGATATTGCCTCACTGTTATTGATAGATTTACCCGCTGGCCCGAAGCCATTCCAATTTCAGATATAACTGCTGAGACAGTGGCACGAAACTTAGTGTCGGGATGGATAGCTCGCTTCGGTATTCCAGTCAGAATAACGACGGATTTGGGTCGTCAATTCGAATCGGATTTGTTTCGTCAGTTAAACAATATGCTGGGCATCAAGCACTTTCGTACAACGCCCTATCATCCACAAGCCAACGGAATGATAGAAAGATGGCACCGTACACTGAAAACAGCAATTAAGTGTTACAACGATGAACGATGGAGCGACGCCTTGCCGATAGTACTACTCGGCCTGCGTTCGGTTTTCAAAGAAGACCTGGCAGCAACTCCAGCTGAAATGGTATTCGGCACAACGGTAAAATTACCCGGCGAATTTCTGGCCCCATCTCCAAAGAAGTTAGGGGAGGCTGATTATGTGGCAGCGCTGCGAGAAGCAATGCAGAGGTTAAGTCCAGCAACCGTAGTTCATCATGATCAACCAAAAGTTTTCGTGCAACCGGAGTTGAAGACGTGCACTCACGTTTTTGTAAGGTGCGATCGAGTGCAGCTTCCGTTACAACCCAGTTACGATGGACCATACGAAGTCGTGGAACGAAACGACAAGTACTTCACCATCACGATAAAGGGAAAACCAGCCAAGCTGTCAGTGGATAGACTGAAAGCAGCTTTTTTAGCGACGAGTGGCGGCGAGCCAGCTAATCTGGCGGCGCGCACAGACAGCAGGGGTACTATATCCAGCGGTGGTAACAATAAGGCTGTGTCAACTTTTACCAGCCCACCGTTGGACACCGCGGGACAGAATTTAGTTAAAAATTCTCCAAAACTGGCCGAGTCAACTTTTACCGGCCCACCGTTGGACACCGCGGGATCTAGTAAGCCCGGTACAAAAGTTCAGACGGAAAAAAAGACCGTGACATTTTCCGGTCCACCGGTGGACATCGTGGGATCGACCTATGGTCGCTCGCAATACAAGTGTCACCCGAGGTTAGAGACAGCAAGGCAACAATCGCCGGTTGTTACGAGGAGCGGTAGGAGAGTAAGAGCCCCCGCTAAGACATATTTATAGAAAAAATTCAAAAATATGTATTATCACAAATTAATTAATTATTTGTTATGTAAATTGATAAATTCCTAGTTTGTTATTAACCGAAACACTAGGGGGGGAGTATTGTGGCGGCACCTTCTGTACCGTCACCCTCTTGTGTACGCGTGGGTTCACGGCTACGGCATATATTATTTCGCGTTTCGGTTTTAAAAAACGTCGACGACACTTTGTCGTTATTAGACCTTCACGTCAGAACGCGATAAGGGTTAGCGCAGCTTGCCTCATCATACAGTGATGAGCCAAGCACATTCCTAGCCACTTGAAACTTGTTGCTTGGTGTTAGCTGGCAGCTAGTCATTTGCATGCTTGTGTATACAAATAATGTGTGGGAATCAAATGTTCTAGCATTCTTTGCGGATCGTCGGTGAGTCTTACGGACATATTGTCAGGCATAGTGATCGCGTCAAAGCGACTGTCGACATACACTTATGTGAGTCACAGTAATGCGATCAGTAACGACAAGCTTACATGTTGTTGTTGTACACAAGAGTTGTACAACAACAGACGCTTGTTATACGCTATGCAAATGCGCTTAGGCCTGTGTGTTGGAGTAGCTAACCAACGCCCAGGCCAGCGCGGCACCAGTACGATGACTGGTTAATTAGGACACGACTCACCCCCGTTTCCTCGTGCTCGCGTCTTACTGTTAGCGCTGACAGTGGGACTGGCCAATAAAAGGCCGCGCGGTAAAATAGCCAACACACACCATGGAAGTGAGTACATACTTAATGTTGTTCGTCACTATGTGCGCCGCGGCTTCGTTATATTGCGCGCTGCAATATATTTTCAATGCGCTTTGGTGGCATGGACTCTGGTCCATGCTACCCTAAAAAGTTAGTTGGTCGTGAACCCGCCGCGCAGCCAGTTGAGTTTTCCTAAAGTGTAAATAAAGTGTAAATAAATTATTAAAGCCATAAAAAGGACTTGTTCTTTTAATTCCACATTTTTGAATAACTTTTTATATCCCCCACAAGTACTTTATCCCCGATTTTAAACTTCACTGGAATTATTTTATTATTATTATTATTAACATATTTTTTTTGGATGCTTCTTTCGCACGTTCCTGATTCTGTCTTACTAGCTCATTTGCTCTTTGGATCTGGTACTTTATTACCTTTGAAGGATACTCGACATTATATACCAGCCAACACTTGCGTTTCAAGTTTGTCGGCATTTCGGAATCAAACCCGTAAAATGTTCGAAAAGGCGTCTGCTTTGTTGATACATGTACTGTGTTGTTATGTACATGCATCGCACTTGCCAACCATTGATCCCGGTTTCACGCATCTTCTTTTGCGAAACTCCGCAAATATTCCGCTTAAGGTCTATGGCTCCTTTCTAGTGGACCATTTGCTTGCGGATGGTATAATGTAATGTGCAATTTCTTTATGCCTAACCTTTTACGTTCGTCCGAGAAAAGACGTAAAATAAAGTTTGACCCATTGTCGGTTATTAACACACTTGGCACGTTGTGACGAGTCATAATCTCGTTACAAAATGCTTTTGCCACGGTGCTCGTTTCCGCATTTGGTATTGCGACACAAACCTTGGATTTTGAAAAATCGTCTTGGAATGTCAATATATATTTATTACCGGATATTGTCTCTGGCAGAATACCCACCATGTCCATATAAACTCTATCAAATCGTCGTGTTGGTGTATCTATCAAGACCATCGGCATTTTTGTTAATCTAGAACTCTTGTTTACTAGACATTTTTTGCAATTTTTTACATATTCTTTTATTTGTTTCTGCTTTCCTTTTCACCTGTATTCTTTCTTATTCTAAACAGTGTTTTTAAGGCTCCTTGATGGCCTCCTTATGGTAAATCTTGAAAATCTTTCAGTATTGTTTCTATCTCTTTTGGGTCCGTTATAATTTTCCCTTTTTGTTCTTTAACTAGTGTTTTCTCCTCTTGCGTACTTTCAATTTCTGGGATATTTTCTGATTTATCCTCTTGCTCGTTGGCTCTTGTCTTCGATCTCGTTTGAACTAATCTTATACCTTGCTCTGGTTGTGGTATCCTACTTAAGGCGTCTGCATTCAAATTTCTGTTCCCTGGTGTATAAATTATTTCGAAGTTATACTCTGATATCATGGGTATAAATCTTGCTAATCTTGATGTTTGATCTTTCAGATTTGCTATGCCTCTCAAGGGTTGGTGATCCATGTAAATTATGAATGGCCTGCCTAATAAATATGCTCTAAAATTTTTTGCTGTCCATACATTTGCTAAAAATTCTTTTTCTATTGTCGATTACCTTTTTTCTGCGCTATTTAATGATCGACTTGCGAAGGCAATTGGTCTATCTTCTCCTACTTCACCCTGCGACAAAACTGCTCCTATCGCTTCACCACTTGCATTAGTCGTTAATAAAAATGGTTTCTCAAAATCGGGATAGGCTAACACTGCAGATGAAGTTATAGGTTCTTTTATCTTTTCAAATGCTTCTAGATAATTATCTGACCATTGAAATTTTGTGTCTTTCTGTATAGGGGATGCCAATTGTGACGTATTTTGTATGAATTTTCTGTAATAATTTGTTAATCCAAAAAATGCTTGGACTTCCTTTCTATTCCTTGGCATTGGAATATTTTTTACGCATTCTAACTTTTGTGGGTCTGGTAAGGCCCTCAACTCTGAACATTTGTGTCCTAGGTAGGATATCTCTCTACGAAGAAATTGACACTTTTCCGTATTTAATTTTAAACAGTTTTCCCTTAGTCTCTGAAATACTTGCGCTAGTCTCTCCTCGTGCTGCTGTAAGTTTTTGCCATACATTACTACGTCATCTAAATATACAAAACAATCTATTCCCTGTAATCCCGCCAGTATATGATTCATCAACCTTTGGAAAGTTGCTGGTGCTCCGGTGAGTCTAAGTGGCATTCCATTGAATTCATAGTGCCCAAATGACGTACCAAACGCTGTTTTTTCTCTATCACTTTTGCTTACGAGGACTTGATGATACTCACTTGCCAAATTTAGAGTTGAAAAATATCTACAGTGTCCTAATTGATCTAATATTTCATCAATTCTTGGAATTGGAAAAACTTGTTTGATGGTGGCGTCATTTACCTTTCTAAAATCTATGGGAAAGCGAAAGCGAAGGTTAGTACCTTCGGTTTTTCTTTCCAACACATCCTGCTTTCTTTGGCACTAATTGTAATGGCGAGTTCCAAGGTGACTTGCTTGGCCTAATTATGTCGTCTCTCAAAAGCTGTTCTACTTGGTTCCGAATTTCCTCCCTATGTGTCTGAGGTAATCTATACTGTTTCTGATTTATTGGCGGCTGATCTGCTTGGACCTGAATTTCGTGTTTGATAACAGGAATATACGATAACGTATCTCCTTCTAACAAGAAAATATCATGGCATGAAATTGATAGATTCTCTATTGAAGACCGTTCCTCTGTATTTAAATTTGGGTCCACTTTAATTGTTTCCGTTAATTTTTTAATTCTTTTCCTTACGTTATGTTCCCTTACGCTGTATATCGTGTGATTATCTGTTTTATACATATTAAAATTCGAAAATTCTAGTTTATAATGTCTCGGTATAGTCGTTGCATTCAAAATTAATACGCATGCTGTATTGCTAACTACGTGGGTTAAACATTTTCCTAAATTAAAATCCTGGCTCAATTTCTTGTTTATGTACTACTATTACCGGAATCTTAGTTAGTGTTCACTTTTATTCTTATTATTTTCGCGGTTCGCGCTTTAATCTTTATCTCTTCATTATAATTAATTAAATGTTTGGCATCTCCCAACTCTTTTTCTTGTCTCAACTGTAGCAATGTAATTATTTTGCCCATGTTGTCATACATTGTGACCACTATTTTCCTTGTATTTATTATACTTCTGTTCCACAAATTATCTCTTCCTAGTATTTCATCTGCTGGTAATCCTTGTTCTAGTACCACCACGTGTAACTTAAAACTTAGATTCTCAACTCCGCTGTATGAAATTTTTAACGCTCCCAATGTATTGATGAAGCCTCTACTTTAATCTTTTATTTCTTTGCTTCTATTTCCAATTGTTTCTAACGCACTTTGTTTAACCAAACTCGTGTCCGGAATCTACAGGTAGAATGAGTCATCCATTTATAGCATTCTTGCAAGGAATTTCTACAAACACATCATTCACTTTGGAGACGCCATAACATTCATCCCTCTTACTCTCCTGCATGGTCAGATTTCTGTGCCAGCAACAACTTTGCTTATTTTTATTAAACATTTTTATTTTACCCCTTAGTGTCTCTTTTACTTTCCTATCATCATTTCAAGTATCTCAATTATATTTTTCTTCTAGTTCTCCACTGTTTCTTTTAAATAATTTCATAATATATATATAATTTCATAATTGTACATTAAGATTAATCTTTCATTCTACATCAAAAGAGGTAAAAACAATGTAATAGACAAAACTTAATAATCATTTACTTAAATTAAATATTTTACTTAAGGCTATGATAGTAATAATTTAACAATAAAAAGATGTTAGGTAAATACGCACAGAAAAGGAATTGAGTCAGATAAAGAACAGTTATAGAGAAAAAGTAGAAACAGTTATAGTTAAAGAGATGAAGAGTAGTTATAAATTGCACGTTTAAAGCTGACTATATTAGTAATTTGTTTTAAAAAGATAGGTAGTGAATTCCAAAGACTTATGGTGCTTTTGAAGAAGAATCTACTGCTGTTAAGGTAGTTGTATCTTGGAACAATAAAATTGGTCGATCGAACAGATAGGAAAAATTGTAATTTTTCATATAGATACCTAGGGCACTGTATATTCATAAGTCTGTGTAAAAATAGAATATTTCGCATATTCAAGTATTCAATTAAGTTACAACCTTTCAACATAGTTTTAAAAACATACCTAGCAGCATTATTAAAAGCCACAAGAAGCTTGTGCTGGGACTGTGAGTCTAATTTACTATAAACAACATCTGCAAAAGTTATAAGTGGCATAATTAATTGTATAACAAGTTTTCGCCTAGTCTCAAGGGGCATATAATCAGAAGAAGCACGAAAGTATTGTAAGATTTCGTAGATTTTACTGTTTTTAAGGTTTTTCACTTTACTAACAAGTTCGAGTTTATCAGCTCCAATAAATAAAGGTGGAATATAAACAAAGCAAGAATCATCCCTAGCAATTGGCAATACTTTAGATTTTGAAGGATTTATAAAGAGCTAGTTGGTATTAGCCCATTTGTTGAGCAAAGATAAATTATAGTTTAGCCTATAGCTTAAATCTTCTAAAAGATCTGGAGGTCGAGAAAGGTAAAGCTGAATACCGTCAGCAAAAGCATGAACAAATTCGTAGTTACAGTGAAAATATCATTTAAAAAAATGGAAAATAGTAAGGGACCCAAAATTTACCCTTGTGGAACGATGAAAAGTTGTTTCCAACTTTTACCCTCTGCATTCTGCCCTCTAGGTAATTGGATACAAGTTTGACTGCACTCTCACTAAACTTGAATAGATTTTTAAGTTTGGAACAAACCAGATTGTGGTTGACCGAGTCAAAAGCTTTGGAAAGTCAACGAGGCAAAGAAGAGTAATAAAATTTTTATCATAAGAAATTCTGATATCATCCATAACCTTCATTGTTGCTGTCGCACAGCTGTGACCGGTTCGAAAACTAGATTAAAGTGGCGATAAAAGGTTGTTTACATTTCAATATTCTGAAAAGTGATTTTACTTGGTATTATTATTAATTGGTATTATTCGTTCGAAGACCTTACTAAGGGCAGGGAGTATACTTATGGGTCTGAAATTCTTTGGATCAGAAGCAGAAGTAGTTTTGGGAACAGGTATAACAGTGGCTATTTTCCATGTTTCAGGGGCCCGAGAACAAGTTATACAGTGATTGATAATATGGATCAAGGGCGCTAAAATAAAGTGTATTACCAATTTAATAAATTTAATAGGCATTTCATCAAACCCAACTGCATTCGAACTTATATTCATGATACTTTTAGCAACATAATCTTCGCTGACGGGTAAAAACTTACACGAGGGAAAGGTATAATGACAAATTCGTTCTGAAAACTCCTGATTTTTACGAGTTATAATAGGGTTCTGCCAACCATTAGACAAAAAAGAGTTGTTTTTACTGAGTACCCTATATTTTTTTAAAATTATTCCATAATTCCTTCGAGCTTAAGCCAAGATTTAGCTTAACACTGAAAAATTTAGTTTTTTCTTGTCGAACAATCAGGGTAGCTGTATTACTGGCTATTCTGTAATTTTCCCAATTTTCATTTGACCTTATGCTTTTCCATTTCGATTAGAGCTTATTTCTTACTTTTATAGCAGACATAGCACGACTTGTAAGCCAAGGACAAGAATTATTAAAAGTTTGAATTAAACGTAACGGCACATGATGGTTAAAAAGAACATTTAATTTACGCATGAATAGTCTAAGCTTGTCATCCACTGAGCTAAAATACCAGCAGTAAGTCCAATCTATAGCTGCTAAGTCATAATGAAGAGCAGAAAAATCTATTCATTTATAGTCGTGATAATAAAAATCGACCTGAGAAGTTCTTTCAAGATTGATATTAAGGCAACAAAATATTAGATCATGGTCGGACAAAAAACTCTAACATCAAGAAGACTAGGTTCACAACCATGCATATAACGAGTGGCAATACCAGAGTTAATTACATTTAAGCCACACATTGAAGACAAATAGAGCAGGTTATCAGTAGAAAAGTCTTTTAGCAGTAGGTTTATATTAAAGTCGCCACAAACAAAGAAGAAATCATATTCAATAATTTTAGAATTAAGGTAAGAGAAAAACTGTTCTGGATTTTTGCTTCGATGAGGGTTGTACACACATGAGACTAAGGTTTTTGTATTATGCCCAATTACTTCAACATTAAGATACTCATAGAAACCACCACTTTTATTTACAAGCTTTACATTGAGACTAGACTTACATAAAATAGCTATACCACCACCTCTTCGTCCCCACCTGTCATTACGAAACATTTTAAAGCCATTAAAATTATTAAAATTATCAGGAATATCAGTTTTAAACCATGTTTCAGTGACACAAACTACATCAACAGCTGAATTCTCAAATACATAGTCTAGTTCATTGGTCTAGTTTAATTCCATTTAAACTTTGTGCATTAAAATGCACTATGTTTAAGCCATCACCCTGTTTACATAGCACATTAATTAAAGCTTTATAATTGCCAGTAGCACCATAAGACAAACTATCAGAGCGCATCATAACTTATAATACACATATAAACAATCAGCTTTAAACAAATTTAGGATGCAAACCACATTTAGATATAATAAAGAGACAGAATTATTGAAGAGAGTGAGTAGAAAGTGAGCAAGAAAATTAAAACAAATAAGTAAAAAAAGTTACCAAGAAGAAAACAAGAAAGAGAAACAAATGCTTATATATAAACAGAAAAATAACATGTTAAAAATACTTATGCAATACTCATATAACATAACATATATATCCTCATTATTTTCTTTTGTTAAGAATTTCCGATGATGCTCAACGAAAACTCGTAGAGCTGCAAACACCAAAAGAAACGCGCCTACTCGCTGCACATCACAATATATATCATGTTATAAAAAAAAACGTTTGCTGTTGTTCTCAACAACCCAATTGTTTCCTCTAACTCTGGGCTAATACTCACCATCTCCTGGCTTAGAGATACAAACCTTTAGAATTTCTTTAGGGATTAACTCTTCCTTTACTTCCACTGACTGAGGTGTACAGATATTTACAATCTCTTTGGATGTAAAATTCTCTGTTACTACACTCTCCATTGGCTAAGTTGTACAGATATTCACAATATTTTCAGACGTCTCTTATCTCGGGGTTCCCAGCTTAATGGCCTTTGCTGGGCCCTTGGGAGATTCCCTGTCTGTAACCCTGATTTCTCTTCGCGTAACAATTCCCTTCCGTGTGTCCTATTTTATTACACCACTTGCATTGCACTACCGGTCTTTGCTCCCTACCGAAATTTTTCTCCCAATTATCCCTGAATGGGTTTCCTGTATTGACTCCTCTATTATTTTTACTCTCAAAACTTTTCTACTGAATTTGTCTATTTCTAGGCCTGAATTCTTGGGCACAATTCCACCCTTTTTCATGGCCATATTCCTGGTATTTTTCGCAGTAAGGAGTGTTTTTCATTGTAAGACACTCATCCCTGGCATGTCCCAATTTCCCACAGAACGAACATTTAATTCGGGTTCTAGCATCTTTGTCCGGCAAACTTTGTTTTCTGTTACTATTATTTGGATAGAATCTATCTATATCCCCTCGATCTTGGTCAACCTGTCTGTCAACATTCCTTGTTTCGTCCACTACGGCATACACCTGTTTACACGTTGTGACCCCGGATCCATATTGACCTGCGGTCCTCAACATATAATCTTTTTCGGCCGCCTTAGTCACTAACTCGGCTAAAATTCTTACCCTCCATAGTCATTACTACTGGTTTTAAGCTTGGGCCACTCAGTCCTACCCTAAAGGCCGTCACAACCGTCTTATTTAACTCACCCAACAAACCTGACACTTCTTCAATGCAATCCTACCCTCTTGATTTTATCGAACCTAATCTTTTTGCATATGATTGTAATTTTTTCCCTGACTTTTGAACACATTTCGACAATTCCAGTAGAATTGAATTGTATGTTGTTTCCCTCAGGTAATTGCATTTAAGTAATAGGTAAAATTCCTCAATATTGGCAAATTGTCTTCCTCTACATAAATCAAAAGCATCCCCGTGTAATATCAACTTAACACATTCTATAACACGTGGTAACTCGCTAGCATTGAACGTTTTTATTGCAAGATCGCACCCTTGAATGAACCTGTAAACTTCCGTTGGTGAGTCGGTTCCCGAGAATAATGGGACCTGATTATTCACGGACTTAGCTATTGCGTTTAGATTCATTTTATTATCTTTTATTTCTATATTCTCGTAGAAATGTCCCCCTTCGTCTGTCTCTACGCCTATTGCCTCTTTATGATGCAATGAACCTTCTTTTGCCAATTTCAACTCTTCCTGCAAATGTCTGTTTTGTACCTGTAATTCTTTAATCCTAGCATTTGCCTGTTCAACTGTCTCAAAATCTACTCTAGCTTGTTGGACAATTAACTTTCTACTAACTCTGTCGATACGTCTTCTCTTCATAACAGATCTCGCATTCTTTCGTTTTCCAAATCTAGCTCTTCTGGTCTCCTATTCTTAGTTGTTGCACCTTACCTAACTTTGTTCTCAGAGCCTTAAAATCTTTCTTACACTCCTCAAATCTCCTTGTTTGAGCCGTACTCTTGTGCTCGTGATATTTATCTACGAAATCAAACACTACGTCTGCCTCTTCTACCTTTGTCAAATTTTTTCCCACCGTATTTGACTGCAGCAAAGCGAAATTATCTTTGTTTGATATAACCACTTTGGCTCGGACCCACAATTTTTCAAAAACTTGTCCAATTCTCCTATGAGATCTAGTTACCTTCTCTCTATGTCACTAGTGTGATCTATTTAAAGTAAAGCAAGATAAAATTACCGCGTTCCCTTTATAACGCACTATATCGAAGTGTTCTTTATGCAATACATATTAACAAAATTATTTCAAAATTTATAAATTACAACTTTCCGTTCAAAGTTCATCACGTTTCGAATCTCCTTGGTGCTGACCGATGTTCTTCAACGATGAGTTACTTTATTTACACATATATTTCCTTTTCCATAGAAATCCACCGCAGGTTAATATTCTGCATCTGCTTGGTAATTGACAAGTAAGGTCCTTCAGACCGCCACGTAGTAAAATGATGTTGAAAATGAACGTAATTAATAATAAAATATTATGATTTCACACCACGATTGAAATCATAAACTCAAAAAGATGTTAAACGAGACTTAACTCTTTATATTAATAAAAATGTATCCCTGCCATCCTCTTTCACGAGAGGTGGTAGGAGATGAATCCGCCATCAATAATCATTTTTAGCAGGACTCACGTGGATCCTACTAACACAAAACTAAAGTCCCAAAAGTAACTTTCTACATACAGCATCGAATTTTCAAACATTAAGCACTCTTCCTTTTCTTTTTCAAAACCCTTCACTTCCACAATCTTCCTTTTTCAAAACCCAAAATATTTTTTTTTAATGTAAGGTACCATGTAAAGTACGAGAGATATGTTATGAGATTGGTGATGGCAGGATTGCCTTGCAGGAAAAAAAAACAATTGCCTAAATCGGCTCTTCTATTTTATGAAGCGGCAAAAATGCCGCTCTTGAAAAATAGAACATAGAACTCTCCTTCTTTCTTTCCTAACTTTCTTTACCCTCGTTTCTAAAATTCTTTTAAATTTTATTATCCTGAAACATTGGCCAAATACTCCAACAAGCACATGAATCTGTTGGGTGTCGGCTTTGGTTTTGTTTCTCTTGCAATTACACCAAGCACTTGAAACTTGTTGTAATTGACGTTCTACTGTTGTTATCTCAGCAAGCACTTGAACTTGTTACGGTCAAGCCTACCGATTGATTTTACAATATTTTTTTTTTGATATATTTATCAATCATTTTACTAATTATTTATTATTTTTTTTTTTAAACATCCTTGATGTTCCCGTGATCAAAAAGGATATCCAAGGAGGATACCCGTAGGTCCGCTGTCGTGGCCTAAACTTTCTAATTTGGATGGATACGGTTTCTGGCCTTATCCACCCCGTGTTATAAGGGGTGGCTGCAGGCGATACACCTGAGCCAAGTTTCTAGTAGGCACCTGGCACTTGGGACCAGTTACCCAACGTCGTGTTTTTTATGAAGTTAACAGTTTGCATACTCACCAATCATCGACTTGTTTAAGACCCCCAGTGTAATCGGTAGTCAGCGCTAAATCCAAACTAAAAGAAACTCAATTAAAACTCACGATTTAAACTAAACGCTCGTTGATAAACTTTCAACTGCCTTCTTATTTAGCAGAGACCAGATATTTATAACATATATGGGCTCGCTTCTTCTTCTTAATATTATTACATTCTTTAATTTTAGCTTAGCGATTAATTTGCTATACTGAACACTTATTTAATTTCGTAATACTTCACAATGGTTTAGTTTCATAATTTCAATTTCACAAAACATTACCTCATAACTTGACCGAGATTAAAATTACCCGGAACATTCTTATATTTAACATATGTAAAATTTGTTTCAATTATTGTCCAATTATTAATTGCAGCAAAAAATACTATAAATGCATGCAATTACAACAATAAAATATTATGAATTTAAATTCTATCAGTGCATTTTGTTCCCGGTGTAGAAGGCACAACGGTGTCAGTTTATTTTTCATGACAATGGCAACAACAACATACTAGCGATATTGCTTGCTATTTAAGCTGTTCCCTTAAGATATGGCACGCGTCATAGCTTAAACGGTTTTGTGCATTAACGCTGATACTGCATTTTTATGCGGTTACACTTCAACTTGGCATTGGCCTTGAATTCAGAAATTCAAGGTTGTTGTATTGCACAAAAGGTAGTGCCTACAAGTATGCATTGGTTTATTTGTTTAGTTTGTGATTAGTTTACAACAAACGTCCAAATTGTTAACAATATTGCGAAGTTTAAAGAAATTTAAGGAAAATTTGGTAACATTATTAAAAAAGCATCAAATCCCCATAGAATTGTACTGAATAAAATGCTTTAAAAATATTTTTTCTTATTGAGAATTTTTTTTTTTCGAAAAAAATCATATTTAGATTTTAGGTGATTTTCTGAATCCTGGAATTTTGAAAAGACTTTGCACAAGACTAAGTTCATGTGCCAATTTAGAGATTTAAGATGTATTATGCACCAAGAAATTTCTTATATACCAAGTGGTAAATTTCGTGGTCCATGTATTTTTTGGATAATACAGCTTTTAAGAATTTAAAAAAATATCTATTAAAGCGAATGCTTTCTCAAAGGTGTTGGGTCCAATAAGCTTAGATATGGCATAAAAGAAATGCCAATACAATTTTCTACAATTTATAAAATTGTATGCGTTCTAGATATAATTTCAAATATTTACTTTTCTGGATATCGGGGGGTTTTTGAGCATCAAAATTCACAAGTGAAAATGGTTCTTAAAAATATACAAACTCCTTGCATTTAAATGTCAATATAATGATTACGACTTTTATAATCAAAGTCAATGGTTTGTTTGGTCAAAAAAAATTGTTTATTTATTAAGCCATGTTTTTCAAATTGGCTTTGAAAATGTTGAAACTTCTGCATCTCCGCGTAAATTAACATCATTATCTCAGTTTATCTTAAAAAAAATTTTTAAATTTAATAGTCTCATTTGTGGTATTTTTTTTTTAAACTTTCTGAACTCTAAGGAGGGTTGAACACCTAAAATCCCTCTTAGCTACGGCCCTGACTTAATCCACCAATTTGTAACGTCATGGGCTATAACGGAAGGGAAGAATAGAATAAGAAAGCTGGAAGATATTAATGAAAAAAATTAAACCATATTATTCATTAAGGGTCCATAATTTAAAACAACTGTCTCCTGGATGAGCAACTATTTTCGTAAAAAATTTAGCTGCTCAAAGATTTTACAAACAAACTGCTCAAAGATTTTAACAAGGCAAAAAAAATCTGCAGTTTTAAATTAAGTATACTGTGGCAATGCCGGTCTAACATGTATATATATTGTGAATACATATACATTAGGGTGGGGCGATTTGAACATCTTAATGGGCGCTTCGCGTTTCTGATTCTTGGGATTGTACTGAGCAAAAAAGTCCACTAGACCATACGTCTACGGTGAAAATCGAGCTTCCAGATTTTGACTTGCAGTTTTTTCTCAGACTTTATTTTTTTTTTGAAAATTTGCAAATTTTCTTGGGCTCATATTTCGTAAACTATTTGAAATGTTGACTTATTTTCAAAAGTAAAGTTGTAGCTATTGTCTCGGGCTACAATTTCTCTGAACATATTACTTAGAAAAAACGTCGTTTTCATGGTCAAAAAGTCGAAAATGTAGAAAATTCACCTTTTTTTGTCACGTTTTTTTGGATATTTTGGCCTATAACAGCCAACCTATAGATCCAATACTAAGACAAAAATTGTAGCCAAGGCAATAGTTAAGAATTCTCTAGTACATCGCAAAAGCATTGGAACGTTCCTTCAGGCAGTTTTGGCCTTGTGAAAGTGCAAATTTTTCGTGAAAATATTGATAAATTACCATTTTCAGTTGTTCATAGCGCAAAATCATAAAAATGTTCTATATCTTATTTATTTCCACTTTTTTTATCCAAAAATATTATGTTTTGTTTTGTTCAATATTTATTTTGTAAATTATGAGAAATTCATTTAAAGTACAAAGTAATTGTATTGGTAGAGACAAGGTATGAATCAAAAAGAAAGCAATTATTGTTTTAAACGATTTCACATCAAAAATTCCAATTCAGTGTATTTTTCATTCAAAGATTGCCTTCCAAATCTTTTCGATATTCCATACGATGCGCTTTCTTTCGGCCTTCAGATACAGATGCCATTATACCTTCACGGTTTTTGTCGATTGAGCGCTTAGCAACACTAGCTAGTAGCTGGACATGACGCTCCGTACCTTGAATATGACAAGGTATTAGTGGGTCTGGAAATGGTGGATCTTCATCATCTACACATTGTAGGTATTGTTGTAAATGCTCATACGGAATTTTTCTGGTAAATGGCGGTTCAAATAACAATGCTTTGTCCTCTAAATCGATCATGTGAACGTAATCCGTACAATCAAAATTGATGTTTGGTTTTATATATTCCCGAAGCTCAGTTAAATCGCAAACGTTGTCGCGAATATACAATATTTTTTTGAGTGCCATTTTACGAATTTCTTTACAATCATCGAATAACATGCTCAACAAAACATTATCACTGTGTGCGAAATAGGAATTATTCTGTATTACGGGATTTACGATGTTACGTAAGTTGTCTGGTAAATACTGCGTCCACTGGATGAATTTTCCAAGCAGAGCACTACCGTATACAGCCGAATTGTAGTATTTGACGTTGAAATACATGGGAAGATATTTATAGATATTTAACGTCCGTGGAAAGTTGATTTTCAGCATCTGTACTCATTGGAGGAATGTGTTCAAGTGGAACAAGTTGGAAATTTTCGATAATCTGAAAAATGTTTAGATTATTTCAATAAAAAAATTACAAAACTATATCGTATAGAGAAAGAAGTACATAAAGCTATGATATTTACTTGTAATGTATTGCAAATATCTATCCTTTGAGCTAACGATCGAGTGATTTTTGTCGGTCCAGTAGTGGCCGATTTTTCGACAGCGTTGTACAGATGTCGGAACGGCAATTCGTTGTAATGAAGTGAACAGATAAACCAATGTATTGGTCTATCTAGATATCGTTCGATGAGACGCAATACACCTCCAGATGTGCCAGTGTTTGCCACCTCACCGTCACTACAGACAATTAAATTTGCAAGTGAAAGATTTTTAGATTTCAAAAATGCAATCAATTCGGCTCGTTTCGCTTTGGAGGTTTCGCCTTGCCTTCTAAATTCACATAGCCAATTAGTGACGAATGTGGTTCACGTATTACTACTAGGTGTGCTTCTTTTCGCATTGTAGTGTGATATACTTCATTAATTTTCTCCCGAGATAATGAATCATTTTTGCGCCCATCAAACGAAAAAGCAATCAACGATTCACCATTGTGATATGCTCGTAAAATATCGTGTCTCGATTTTTCACGCTCTCGGCTCACTTTTCTTTTATCCATAATAATGGTTTCACCTCGCTCATCCTTAAACTGTATGTCACCGAATAAAGCTGAAGCCAAAACAGATGCTAGTCAATCGGATACCCCAAAGCGATCGCACATCATTGCAAACCGTGGTGTACTATATCGTGGAGTATACATTCCTCGCACGGTTGGTGTATGGATTTCCGAGCCAGGAGGTTTATAGTTTTCCAATTCATGCACATCTGATGCGGTTGGTTGAAATATTGGATCAGATGATGCACCTGAATGTAAAGATGGTAACACAGTCGATATTTCTGTTTCGACTGGCAAATATTCAGGTATTGTAAGTCTGCGTTCGTTATGCTGATCCAACATGAATTCATGGAGTCGGTCAAGAATTTTGCCAGAATTACATCGAGCTGTTTTGAGCTGGCATTTACATTTTCCTATGTAAAATATTTTCGTTGTGCTGTCAACAAATTTAGCATCTGAATTTAGCATCATTTTTTGTTTGTCTCTTACAAGCTTCACTGTCATTTTTCAATAAGCTGCCCAATTTCTTAATAATATTTTTTTTCAACAACCTCAATATTTAATTTGTTCCAAATTTGTATCAATTTGTCGCAAACGAGTGGGGTAAATGTGCCGTATGAAAACATTTTATTTGCGTTTTTGCAACGAGCGGCCAAGAAAAAATAATGTTTCAAAATGTCGATCGTAGTTGGAAGCGAAAAATCGTCTAATTCAGCCTCTAAACCGAATGTCAATACGTTTTGCGAAGACATACAGTAAATATCGGTTGTATGACGAACCGTTTGTAAGCAAATTCTGCTTATATGCAAAACTGCCTTTTCTCAGCGCACTGTGCATTAATATCTACTATAAATTCAATTGTTTGTATGCAAATCGTTTATAAGCAAAAATTGCATGTATGCAAAAGTTTTTTAACAAAATCAAAAAATTTAGTAACAGTTTTAGTCGGTTTTAAGCAAATTTTTCAACATGGCAGCACTGAATTTTTCAATCGATTTTTTTTTCATCGCTAATGTTTACATATTTCTCATCACTAGTTGAAAAAATAATTTCGTGATAAAATAACAATGTCGCGACGTGTTTTAACAGCGAAACAAAAAATTGTGGTATTGAATGAACTAAAAACAAACCCTAATCAAAAAGAACTTGCTTCCAAGTATAAAGTAAGCAGTAGCACTATTTCGCGGATTAAGAACAATGAAAATAAGATCCGTGAAATTAGAAATCCTAATAAGAAACGAGATAGAAAAAGTACACACGTTAATTTGGAGCAAGCGCTTTTATTCTGGTTTAAGCAGATACGATCGCAAAATGGAATTGTTAGTGGTCCTATCCTGCTCGCTAAAGCACAGGAATTTGCCTTAAAACTAAATGAAGCGTATGTCCCAGACCGCAGCTGGATCCAGCGCTGGTGCAAACGAAATCTTATTAACTACGCTAAAATTTACGGAGAAGCCAGTGAAAATAATGCAGCAGGTGCAGCCGCTTTCATTTCTGACCATTTGCCGCATATATTGGACAAGTTCACTCCCGATTCCATATTTAATGCCGATGAAACAGGCTTGTACTACAAGGCATTGCCAAATGGAAGCTACAAAAGCAAGCATGAGAACCCAAAAGGATTCAAAACTCAGAAGCAACGCCTTACACTGCTTTTTTTGTGCAATGCAACTGGCACATATAAACGAGCGTATTGCATTGGGAAATCAAGGAAGCCACGGTGTTTTACTGGGAAAGAGATACCACTGCCATACTACAGTAACAGAAACGCTTGGATGACGAGTGGTATTTGGTCGA
This sequence comes from Coremacera marginata, assembly GCA_914767935.1. NCBI lineage: Eukaryota > Metazoa > Arthropoda > Insecta > Diptera > Sciomyzidae > Coremacera > Coremacera marginata. Next base: position 77,533,966 of record OU612045.1, read on the forward strand.
AAATACTTGAAGATCTTAATAAAGATCTAAAAAAAAGCGATCAGCAAATTTGTCTGATTATTGACAATGCTCCCTGTCACAAGACAGATTCGGAATTTTCCAACATTGCGATTGAGTTTCTTAGGCCAAATACAACTGCTTTGATACAGCCGCTTGATCAGGGCATCATCCACTCTTTTAAAATGGAATACCGAAAAATTATAATAAAAAAACAAATTTGTGCACTGGAAAAAGACCTTTCAGTAATTGATTTTCTAAAATCGCTCACTGTTTTGGATGGTATGCGATATGCAAATCGAGCTTGAAACTTAGTTAAGCAACAAACAATAATTAATTGTTTTAAAAAGGTAAGTCCATTTAGTCAATACAAGTTAAACAGCATAAATTGTTTATTTCAGGGAGGCATTGACAACATTCCAAACACCGATGAGGTAATAGAGACAGATGTTGAAAGCGAAAACTACGAGTGGTGCAATATAGACACAGAGTTCGTTGAATGTGACAGCAATCTTGCTTGCTTTGGAGTCATTTCCGACGAAGATATTGTTGCAGACGTATTAGGAGATAATGAAAATTTAAATGAAGATGAAATGTTCGTTCAGTCTTATTTGAATGTCAAACACCCCTCAACCAAAGAGGCTTTGCTTAATTTGGATTCGCTGCTCGACTATTTTTTCCAAAATAATATAAATGCCTTAGAGGCTTTTGAAGACATTGAAGATTTTATCTTAAAAAATGCTGAAAAAACTAAGAGCCAAGAAAAAATTACTGATTTTTTTAAGTAATTTTGTTCCTTTTATAAACATAGTTTGTAACTTTAATGAAATAAATTGACTGAATTAAAAGTTTTTATTTGATAGAACACAAGTGTAATATGAATTTGCAATAAAATGTGACTTAATTTATTTTAAATTTCAACGAATAAGTTTTTTTTACAATTAATATATTGCTTATATGCATTTATCTTGCATATAGCCGATTATTGCATGTATGCAAATATCTTGCATATAGCCGATTATTGCTTGTTTGCAAATATCGCTTATATGCAAAAATATTTCTACATTATAACATTTGCATACAACCGATATTTACTGTATGTTCTAGATTTGATGATGATGCTGCTGATTCTGGCTGCGCCTCCATCTCCACATTCTCTGTGTTATCAGAATCCACTGGATTATCCATATTTTTATATCTTAAATTAAAAAAATGTTTTTTTATTAGCACTGCACAGTTTATACACAAAACAATTATTTCTAAAACTTACATTTGCGGCAGATATTTTCAAATGCGTATTTAATTTTTATGTGTATTTGATGCTGTGATCGTTTACAATAAACTTACAAAAATGCGTCAAATGAACTGAAAACAATAGAAGAATAACACAATTGAAGACTAAAATATGAAATAAAATAAATAGAATAAAATAGAATAAAATAAAAATATAGAATAAAAATAAGAAAAAGAACATTTTTATGATTTTGCGCTATGAACAACTGAAAATGGTAATTTATCAAAATTTTCACGAAAAATTTGCACTTTCACAAGGCCAAAACTGCCTGAAGGAGCGATCCAATGCTTTTGCGATGTACTAGAGAGTTCTTAATTATTGTCTTGGCTACAATTTTTGTCGAAATTCTCAATGGTTTGGCTGTTATAGGCCAAAATGTCAAAAAAAAAAGTGACAAGTCTGAGAAAAAACTGCAAGTCAAAATCTGGAAGCTCGATTTCACCGTAGACGTATGGTCTAGTGGACTTTTTTGCTCATTACAATCCCAAGAATCAGAAACGCGAAGCGCCCATTAAGAATATATTGGTTATTGTATATATATTGAGATTATCACAGTAGTGTCGGGAATCATGGATAAATCGATCTTTGATGATTTCTTAAAGAAATTTGCTGCATAATCCAGGCTTGCAGAATATTCTTAAATGCGTCTGTCTTGTATTCATCAATAACAGACTTGCAGAATATTCTCTAACTCATCTGTAATGGATTCGTCAACAATTAAAAAAAAAAAACAAAGCAACAACGAAAACAGTAGAACACGCTATAAGTCTTCTCTCTTTTATTTCTTGTTGAAAATTCTTTAACGCAGCGTTCTTCAAACTGCCGTCATCAGCGGAACCGTTTTTCTATATTAAATTCGCCACGGAACCCTTTTATGTTAACAACTTTACGAAAGATTTAAACTTGAATTTATTCAATTCGAAAAACAAATAATTTTATTTCATATAATATAAAAAATATTATGCAGAGCTGTGAAAGATTTCAATCATTTCACATTTCAAGTCTTGATTTTGTTCAAATTGATTGCAATACCAAATTCTTTTTCGGTACTTTTAAATTCAACATTTGAAATTAGCAATCATTTGTCAAGTCACTTGAAGTCAGCTGGGAATTCAAATCCCTTGATTAAAATCTTTCTTTTTTTTTATTCATTGTTCATGTTTTGTGTGTGTTGTTTTTTCAATAATTGCATATTTCACATAGAGAAAAAATTCAATATAATAGAAAAAAAAAGTATATGATAAACTTACACGCTTCTTAAGTATGGAACTCATTTAGATTAAGTATAAAAAACTTTAATTGCACAACTTAACAAACTTTTACAAAGTTCTTCATCACTTCACTTAAGTCACTTCACTTAAGTGAATAACTGGGCGTGGTTTGCTTAAGTAAATTGCGTATAATCTTTTAAATTTGTGTTACTTGAATGCATTCAAAGTTAAATCACAGTTGATTGGGAATGGTGAGAATGGAATCAAATCATGACTTCACCAAATTATTAATAAATCTAAATCATTGAAAGTGATTGGTGGTGAATTAATTTTTTGAAGTCTTATTCACGAAATTAGATAAATACTGCAATCAAAAATATTACTCATTGATTGCGACTTCAAAGAATGCCGCTCCAAATATTTGCAATCTTTCACAGCTCTTATAATATGTAACATAAAATACACATGATACATAAATTTAAATACATAAATTTTTTGTAAAAGAGTTAATGACTTTGATGTGCTTGTTTATTAGAGCAAAATTTATCAATATTAGAATGTATTGTTAGTCAGAGATCTATTTTTTTCTTCAGAAAATCGATTTCTGTAATTGGTAAAAGAATTCTCGCATTGAAAGGCTGTAGCAAAAGGCATCAATCCTCTTACTACATGTTTATGCTATTTCCGGATACTCTTATATTATTTTTATTCAAAATGGAGGAATTCCAACTTGGCCAAATGTAAATTTGCGCTGTCCGTATATATATGTTTATATTAGTCGTTTGTTCACATCATTCAATTCAACTTAAATTATTGCAAGTAGAAGGAAAATATTCCAAAAGCTTCTTTTGCAAACCAGTTAAATATGATAAAATATTATTTTTGACATTCTGGTGCAATGATGTGTGATTGGTTGCCAAAAAATTATTTAATTTAGGAAAACACTGTGTATTATTTTTAGTGATACGTTCCCCCCAAAGCTTGAACTTTAATTTAATTGAGTTGACTTTGCTTATGTACTTTAAAATTGTCGTACCTTGAAGAGAAAGATTTACGTCGTGTAGGTACGAAAATATATCGGAAAGGTAGACTAGATTTTGAAGCCAACTTACGTTTATAAGTTTACAGGTAGTTCATGTTCATGTTTATGTTCTGATAAAAAGATTCGAATTTCCTCGTGTAATTCGAAAAACCTGGTCAGAACCTTTCCCTTAGATAACCATCTTACTTCTGTATGAGGAAGTTATGTAAGCTTCCCTTATCATCCTAGCATTTAGGGGTCTGGTTTTAATGAAATTTACATTCTTAACACCTTAAATTTTCGATGTATGGAACTCTTTGCGTGCTTTTATGCCCTTTTTTACTCCAACCATGGCTCCATCAGTGCATATAAATATGATGGCATTAATTCCAAGAAATGGAACGATTTTCAAAATAAGCATCAAGTATTTGATTCACAAATTTTTGTACGATTTGATACAAAATGTTCGTTTCCTACATTTTCGAAAGGAACCCCTGAGACATTTCGTGGAACTCTAAGGTTCCGCGGAACACAGTTTGAAGAACGCTGCTTTAACGCGTCTGTTTTGTTTCCGTTCATTAAAAATTTGATGAAAATTCTTCAGCTTTCTGTTTTGTTCTCGTTCATTAAAAATTTCTCGAAAATTTTTCAAATTTCTGTCTTGTGTTAGTTCATGACTTCCCTATAAAGCTTAATTTTTGCTTAATTTTTGCGGTAATTTTTTTAAGTGAAAAGTTGAAATATATATCATTTTGTAAACGTGGTATAATACTGGCCTGAATGACTGATATATCAAAGTACTTTATAATATTTTCTTATTATAAAATAATATTTCTTTTCACATTTCTGTCTTTTGTTTGTTTACGAAACTTCCTAACGATTTAGTGTTGTATTCGTGATCAAAAAATTTCTATGTTTCTGTTCCTGCACGAATTTGCAACATTTATATGATATTTTCGTCAATAAAATGTATGGCCGAATCAGTATGTTTCGTCCATGCATCGGAAAAATCACTCATGATTCTCTAACACCTGTCTTCTATTTTCGGAACACACCCTAAGTGACAATTTTAATTATGTCAAATGAAAATGACAGTGGACAATTTTTTGGCGAACTTCCGCCATAAAAATTTTCCTTTTCGGTGGATACAGCGTGCGAGGAACACCAGCAGCAGCATCGGCACCCAAGATCAGGCAGCACACCAGCAACAGCATCCACCCCAGCAGCAACTTGAATGTGCAGGTAAGTGCTCAGTGAGCCTATGTGCAGTGTTGATGACGTGTGGTTTTTTTTTTTATCAGCTGCGGCCAACCGGGGTCAAAACAGCGCCCACACGGCAAGTGCATCTAAGTCAGCACCGTGGCCATCTCTGCGCCTACACGGCGACCGCCTCTGCGTAGACACTGTGGTCAAAACAGCGCATACGACGACCGCATCTGCGTCCACACCAGAGATCTGCAACGAGTCACGTTTTTGCGACTTATAGTGATTCATGCAAAACCGAGTTGTAGTGCGTGCACTTCAAACAAAAACCACCACTACTACTCGAAGCACTCTTGCTACAGAAAGAAAATCATAGTTCAATGTTTGATTCGTCAATCGAACGTCAAAGTCTACCAAATACTCTGCAACATCAAAGAACTTGTTATAAATCATACCGAAAACCCATAGCTCAAACAAAGTACTCATAGCTCAAGCTAAAGTCCCATAGTTCATTAGGAATGCGTGCGAATTTTTCCAGTCAAACGCAGTGGCTGTTTTTGAACTAACGCTCGCTGTTAGAAGAGAAGCAGGGTTACCATAGAATTTTTTATAACGAAATACATTTAATTGGATTTTAAGATGCACTTTTTTATAGAATTTCGCTGTGCGTTTCACGAAATGGTGTAAAAGTAAAATAACACACCTTATATATAAAGGGAACTTCTCCAAAAGAAATAATAAAAATAAATTTCAATTTAATAAAGTTTGTTTATTTAAATTCAGCAAAATAATTATATAAGTAACTTCACGTATATTCACATAAAAAAAACAAAATACATTATTTAAATATGATAAATCAGCAGTTCTGACTCAATTGATAAATCAGCAGAGTGTAGTGATTCAATTGTTAGTTATGTAAAAAAAAATTATTTTTTTAAATTTTTATAGTGAGAATTTAAAAATAATACACTGTCAACAGATTTTGGAGCAATTCTGTTGCGTTTTTCTGTTATGATGTTCCCAGCTAATGAAAATAGACGCTCTGACGCTGCGCTACTTGCTGGAATGGAGTGAACCCTTAGAGCAAGTTTTGAAAGCTTTGGTCAATAGTCAATAGCATTAGAACAATTCAATAATAGCATTTATCAAACTAAAATTCTTAATTTATACCAGAGCTGGTAACCCTGAAAAACACATCATTCCTTTGAAGTGCTTGTGCATGTTGT